>CM017191.1:13393974-13415723 GCA_004837865.1 Musa balbisiana | reverse complement strand
TATATAAATACGGCAAGCATTTCAAGTGTTTAGCAATCATAGCATTTCACCCATGGAGAAAGATATCATCATGTTAAAATTGCGATATAAGTTCTGAGATTCTTAACATGATGATCTATGGCATAGGTAAATATGGCAATCATAGCATTCCATCATCAATGTATCAATAGTTCTGATTGCAAGTTCTTTTGATATTCTTAAAACATAATCAAATTCAAATATGGTTTTATTCAAATATCAATTCATATATTTCTCCCCCTTTATCATCAACAAAAAGGATACGATATAAGCAATTTTAAACATGAGGCTGGTAATGATCCATGCAATATTATGTCGATGTCATTTTCAACAATATGAGTGATAGGATACAATTTATACAAACATCTTCAGGAAAATATTGATATGGAGGTTACTTCTTCATTTTATTTGGGATTATCTTTGCATGAAGGAGGAAAGCATTTGTGGTTACTCAAATTAAGTTAAAATAATAAGCGGTTAAATACGGTGTCATTTTTACAAGGCTCACGATGAGATGTGAATCAAAACCTTGCTGAAAAAAAATCTTCTTTTTCAAGAAGGAAGTTAAGAAAGGAATCTTTAATAAATCCATTTCTCCCCGAAAAAACAAAAAAAAAATTTCACATGATAGTCTAGAGAGATGCATTTGCTAATATTTTATGTCAAAAATCAATGATATGAATTAAAACTTTATATGAATGCTTTATGAAAGATGCACTAAGTACGAATGGAATAATGTACGTTAGGGGTTAGGAAAATCCGAAAAGGAATGTTAACACTTTCATGCAATTCGGACAAGGTTTTGCCTATAGATTTTCAAACACAATCATGAAGATAAACATGCTATTATATAGAAATTTTATATTCAAAAAAACATAAATTTTCCACATGTTATTAAGGCGTGTATGTAATCGTGTTTGTAAATCATCCTACAGTTAAATGATTTGTCAGAACCAAGGAACATCGTGAAAAATAATTTACTAAGTTCATGCATGGACACATTACTACCGTAAATCTTCTTTCTAATGAAAATCAAATGTTCTTCATTAAACGGCTTTGTAAAAATATCAACTAGTTGATGTAGGATCAATAACTCTATAACTACATCATGATTGTGAATTACTGATTAGTAATTATAAAGTGATTGTCTAATAGCAATAGTTGGGGTTACTTGAGTGTTTGAATGAGATTCTTTGTTAAACATATAGCACTTGGTTATCACATTTAAATGGGAGAATTTTTAAGAGAACTTTATAATCGTTTCTAGGAGGTTTTTCATGCACACCAACTTGTGCACAGCATGCCTAGTGCAATCTATCAGCTATCGATGTAATAGCGCAACCTGAGTTTTGTTTCTAGATGCTCAAGAAAACAGCAGCATGTCCCAAAAATGGCATGTTCCTGACTGTGGTTTTTTATCTGTACACCCAGCAAAATCGCATCAGCATAGCAATAACTCAAACTTCTGGGTTGTTGATCCATAAATCACTAGTTTTGTCGGTACCTTTAAGATATTATATTCTTTTAACGTTTTTGAGATGACGATATCTTAGGGTTCGATTGAAACTAGCACAAAGTCTACACTGAAATGATCTGGTCTAGTTGCAGTGAGGTTAGCTGTAAATCTTTATCATACTCTTAAGTTTTTGATGCGAAGCGTTTTTTCTCCACTTTCATCAACTTATAATTAGTGGAGGTGAACACAGGAGTGTTAAGTAGCTTTTTTTGAGCTTGTCAATATTAATCTTTTTAGCAAATCTAAGCATATTAGTTTGACTAATAAAGATTGTCATTTCTTAGTTGCTTAATTTGTAAGCCTAAGAAAAGGTTAATTCTACCATCAAACTCGATTTCAATATTCAAGATCATGGTTTTAGCCAAAAGATTCCCTACAAAGAGATCGCATTGTATAACCAAAAATAATCATCATGACAAATAAATATGAACAATAAGAAAATATTTTCAAAATCTTGATAACCCATTGTAGTACGATTTGCTTTGTGAAATTATTTTCAATACGAAAAGAACTAAGTTATCTCATACCATCCTTGGGGCGTTTAAACCATAGAGAACTTTAGTTAATGTAAACACATGATTAGGGAGGCTATTATTTCAAATACGGGAGGTGTTCAAAAATAAACTTCTTCGGAAATATAGGCCCAAATTTAAGAAAAGCGCTTTTACAAAAAAACATTTGAAAAACTTAAATATTGAATTTACTAGGCATGGGATTAAGGAGCATCCTTGAGGATGTGCTAATTAGCCACAAGATGCGAAGGTTTCTTCGTAATCGATACCTTCTTCTTGGTTGATAAAAACCTTTGGCTACTAATTTAGCCTTCGTTTTTAACCACGATAAATATATTCATCTTGTTGTTTTAAAGACCATTGTCCCTATACAATAAACTAAATGGTCATTCGGCCTGGAACCAAGCCTTCCACAACATACATTTCTCTCAATTAATTTTAATCATTTGTATTGCGTAAGTCCATAAATCATATTTAGGATTCGTCAAATAAATTTGGTTCAATTTAGGAGAGAAAGGGGAAAAGCGCGTTTGGCACAAAATATTTTAAGAGAGAACGTGTTTGAACCCCATTAGATGTGTCTCCTAGGATTAGTCTTAGGATGAGCATCTACATAATCTAATCCTTGGGGTAAGGCGTGTTGGAAGTGGATGCATCCAAGGTGGCTTAGTGGAGAAGGGGTTTCATTTAAATTAAAGAATCAAAATCAACATTATCATCCAAAAATCATTTTTTTGATTTCGGAAATCTCATTGAAAACAAATGAATGATTCTTTTATAATTAAAGTTTTATTGAAGATACGAAAACGCTTGAGAATCGAAGAATACCAAGGAACATTCCTTCATCGGATTTAGTATCAATTTTCAAAAGGCAGCTTTTTATTCCAAAATAAGACAACTTACACCCAAAAACTGTAAAATATGAAACCATTGGGTTTTTTGGGTGTTCCACAACTTTATAGGGAGATTTGGTAAGGGTCTTACTAGGACTTATTAAAAATATAGCATACCGTGTTTACGGCTCGGCCCAAAAACTTTTGGTAGCCAGTTCATTCAATGGTTCCGCCATTTCTTGTAAAGTTTCCTATTTTTTTCTTTCTCACTTACTATTGTTAAGATTAAGAGGATATCTTGAAAAGAGTGTGGACGAAAGGTGTGATTAAGTACAATTAACTTCACAATAAAAATTGCATGAGAAAAATCATGGTTTATAAGACGAAAAGCGGGATTCAACCACGATGGCTCCTTATACCCTGACGAAATCAGAGAATCACCTTTTAAGTAGATAGCGGGACGAAAAGTTTGCAAGAAACACTTGGGGGATAAAATATCATAACGCAGTCAGTTTTGTAGAGGTATTCTAAGAAATAAGTAGGTGTAGTATACGTAAGTCATCATACAATGACGCAAAGAGCTGTAGTTGCTCACCATCAATAGGATTGGAGACTATCGACGATAGGTCCGCAGAACATCGGTTCCGATAAATAGTTAGCAAAAAATGTAAGGGGGCTATGAGAAGGAAGGTGTTAAGAATTTGAAAAGACCGCCTTAATTTGTGCTTTGACTAGGTAGTATGAGACGATCCCGCAAATTAACTCATCTGCTGTGACTTAGGGATAAATGAGGAGACAAAAAGTTCTCTACTTCTAATGTTGACAAGTTGCCGGTACTGAATTTGCACAACGAAGGTTACTTAGTTTCAGTGCGCTAGCGATGAGACCTAAGTCGACGACGATGGCCCAAAGCCAAGCATCCTCATTCAAAACCGGAGAACACATTCATGCAAAAGATTCATGATGTCAATGGTGTATACTTTATTTTGTTTTAATGCAATCACAGATGTGTTTTTTGTGTGATTTTTCAATGATGCAAGCATTAGATTCGAATTTGACCAATATATCCTTTATCACATAATTGACCATGCTCAAGAGGTTATGGTTTTAAACCATCAACTAACAAAACCTCTTCAATAAAGAAGTTGGATTTGTTACCTATAGTTCCTTTGCCAATAATTTTACCCTTGTTGTTGTCTTCGAAAGTGACATAGCCTTCGTCTATGCTAGTGAGCTTAGAGAATTGAGATGGATCTCCAGTCATATGCCTTGAGCATCCACTATCAAGGTACCATCTCTTGCTCCTAGCTTGTGATGGTATATGTTTCTACAAGAAAGGATGATTTTAGGTACCCATTTACTTTTGGGTGCCTCAAACATTGATCTAAATTGTTTATCATGTTGCATAGAATTTATCGTGGTTCCTTAGGAACCCCAAATCAATTTGTTCAGACTAACTTTCTTGAATGGACAATGATAAGTTCTATGTCCGTGTTTACAACAAAAGTTGCATTTGCTTTGGTGCCAAACATGTAAGATAGGGCCTTTAATGAAGGTGGTTGGATTTTGGTGATGACTTCTCATAAATCCTATTCCACTTCTTTTAGGAACATGACCCTTATTTGTAAGGATCATATTCAAAGACTTGCTACCAACCTCGAATTTCTTCAGGTGCTCCTTAAGTAGCAAGTTCTCCTTTGGAGAGTTTCTAGATAATGGAATTTTTTACATAGTGCTAAACTATCAGGATATTCAGTTTTTAATTTATCGAAATTACAAATAAGACTATCATGCTCTTTTTAGCAATTTGTATTTTTTTACTATAGTTTTGCATTCAATCAAATAAGTCATGGAAGGCATTTAGTAATTCGTCAAATGATAAATCTGCATCAACTAAATTCGTTACCTCATCTCGATGGCCATTAAGGCGTAATGAGCAACTTGCTCGGTGTTGGACGCCTCTTCTTCGACGCGCTTGAGTCATCCCATATGCTTTGAGCGCCTTCTTCTTTGGTGTCTCTTTTTGGCTTGGGACAATCACTTCTAAGTGTCCCGGGCTTCTTGCATTCGTAGCAAATAACTTGGTCCTTTTTAGGTTCAAATTTTCTTTTTTGTGTCATTTTTAAACTTGTTTCTTTTAATGAATTTTTTGAATTTCCTTATTAGAAGTGCTAAGTCATCATCTAATCTTCATCACTTGAGTTTTCTCTCAAGTGGTCTTCGAAAGTTCTAAGTGTCATATCCTTCCTGTTCTTTGGAAGGATGTCTTTCTTACTCTTCATGAGCTTTGTAAGTCATTTCATAAGTCATTAATGACCCGATTAATTCTTCAAGAGAGAAGTTGTTAAATCTTTAGCCTCTTGAATAGCAGTGACTTTAGGGTCCCAACTCTTAGGAGGGGATCTTAGAATCTTATTTACGAGCTCAAAATCCGAAAAAACTTTGCCGAGAGTCCTTTTAGACCATTGACGACATCCGTGACACGGGTGTACATGTCACCAATAGTCTCGCTCGGTTTCATTCGGAAAAGTTCAAAAGATATATCAAAAGATTGATTTTTGACTCTTTCACTATACTTGTGCCATCGTGAGTCACTTTGAGTGTATGCCAAATATCAAATGCGGTTTCATAAACCGAAACACGATTGAATCCGGCGAACGTCCGACGAACCCTCGGTGATGCTCCGGCAGACTTCCGGCAAACTCCTGGACTTGCGACGATCCACTTGGCGAGTTCTGACGAGCTTCTTTGGCAAGCTCCTGGACTTCTCGGATTGTTCCCGCAGAACCTCCGATGATCGTCGGACTTCCGTCGAACTCTCGAACCCCAACATGATCATAGTTTTGACTCCGGCGCAAACTCCTACTGCATGTCTTACTTTCATCGTAATTAATCCTGCACACTTATCTCAACATATGGATTAGATAACAAATGACAATTGACTTCATCATCAAAATTCGAGATTCAACAAGTCATTCTTTGTCGAATCGAAATCTCTACACATTTACGAAATCGATTTCAAACTTACGAGTTTTAATCCACTGCACTAATTCACCCCCCCCCCCCCCCCCTCTTAGTACCGTTCCGATCCTAACAATTGGTATCAGAGCAAGGCTTACTCTCATACTGATTTAATACCCAAGAGAGATGGCTTACTCCTACATGCAAGAGGGTCCACTCTATTATACGTCTGCCTATGTTTAATGGGTCGGATTACATGTATTGGAAGACTCGTATGAGGATCTTCCTTATTTCTATAGATTTTAAGCTTTGGACTATTGTCGAAAATGGATTTTAAAATCTTCTCTTCCGATGAGCGAATGGGATGAATCGGAGAAGAAGGTTTGCTTTAATCACAAAAGCTATAAATGCCTTATTTTATGCGCTTGACAAAAATGAATTTAATCACGTTTCGATTTATGATTTGACTTTTGATATTTGGAGAACTCTTGAGGTCACTCATGAAGGCACTAGCCAAGTGAAAGAGTCCAAAATCAACATTCTTGTGCATTCTTACAAACTTTTCCGTATGAAACCAAATTAGTCCATCGGAGACATGTACACCCGTTTCACGGATGTCATCAATGGACTCAAAGCTCTTGGTAAAGATTTTTCTAACTTTGAACTAGTAACTAAAATTTTAAGATCACTTCCAAAGAGTTAGGATCCAAAAGTTATGGCTATTCAAGAGGCCAAGGACCTTAAAATATTTCCTCTACGAAGAACTTATTGGGTCTCTAATGACCTATGAAATGACGTGCCATGCTCATGAAGAGCTGAGAACCCCCTTCCAAAAAACAGGAAGGATATGACACTTACAACACAAAAAGGACCACTTGAAAGGAACATCAAGTGATGAGGACAGTGACGATGACATTGCACTTTTAACTCAAAAATTTTTAAATTTATAAGAAAGAACAAATTTAAAAATACACCAAAATAAACTTGAATAGAAAAAGGACCAAATAATATGCTACGGATGCAAGAAGCCGAGGCACTTCAAACTTGAATGCCCCCAAGCCAAGAAGAAGCAACTGAAGAAGAAGAAGCTTTAAAAGTGACTTGGGCACGATTCAAGTGATTCCGAGAATAAAGAAGCTAGCACCAAAGAGGATGCAAACTTCGTGCTAATGGCTTTAGGAGAAGAGGTATGGACTTAATAATGAAGATTTCAAGCCGGTTAAAAATTTGCTTAGATATCTTAATTTCCTAGTTTGTATGTAATTAGGTTAGGATTACGGGTTAATCATAACCCGGGTTAGGGGCCAATTGGGCCCGAATTTGCAACATGTTTGGGACAAATTTGGAGCCCAACCAGTGACCCAAAAGGTCGGGCAGTGGCACCGCCATCGACAGTCGGTTGCACTGCTGTACACGGTCAATGTGACATTGACAAGCGGTGGCACCGCCAGCTCCGGGAACCCAAAAGTAATTCAAATTTGGAGACAAACTCTTGAATACTCTTGGGGGTATAAATACCAGATCATTATTCAAGAGAAGAAGATAACTTTTTGAGAACGTTTAGAGAAATTGAGAAGAAAAAAAGATTTAGCAAAGTACTTGTTTTTCAGATGTAAATTGAGGTGAGTGTTCACTCAAGTATCTGTCTCTATTGCATTGCTTGTTTGAACCATCATAGGTGTTTGTAAGAGGGGGGTAATGTGAATCACGTTCTGGAGCCGGTCATCAAAAGTTCCTGTGAGTGGCCTGATGCCTGGATACATACAAGTGGCAAGTTACTGCGTTTGGCCCACGTTTATTGTGGTTTTTTATTTGACCGAACCAATCTTTTAAATTGTAGTGTCATAAATGTGTGTGAGTGTGTTACTTCTAAATATTATTTACTTAGCAGAAAACTTTCCGGTTTTCAGCTCCCTATCTCTAAACTTCCTTCACTCGAGCACTTACTAAGTCATTCTTCTTCCAACATTGAATAATTATACAAATTTACGAAATCGATTTCAAACTTACGAGTTTAATCCGCTGCACTAATTCACCCCCCCCCCCCCTCTTAGTGTCGCTCCGATCCTAACACAATGTTCCAGCGGACTCCCAGCAAGCTCCTGGATTTCATGATGAATCTTCTTGGCTAGTTCCGATGAGCCTCTTTGGCAAGCTCTTGGACTTCTCGATTGGTTCTGGCAGAACATCCGATAAAAGTCCGGACTTCCGACGAACTCTCGAACTCCCAACGAAATCGCGTTCTTGACTCCGGGACTTCATTTTGCTTTATGCCTTGCTATCATAGTTAATCATACACACATAAAACATACTTCGATCTAGACCAATTATTACAAAGCTTTAAATCATGTTATCCGGCATGTTATTGGGTCATCGACGCCTCGTTTGATTCTTCAGTGCATCATCCTCTCTTACGGCCTATTGCCCAATCGGCCAGTTGACCTTTGCAACTCCGATTTCCTTAGTGTAATTTTGACTCTTCCTTGGCCCAATGCCCGAAGCCTTCTGTCGATACGTTGACCAATCCTTCGACGCGACATCCAATCTTCTAACATGTTTTTCTTCGGCCCAACATGATTCTTCTTGCTTTAATTATCTGTCCCTGATTGAAGCTTCCTGCATCACTCAAAATATAAATCAAATCATAAACTCTATCAATTGGTTTCATCATCAAAATCCGAGATTCAACATAAAGAACTTGTAAGAGGTATTCCTAACATTAAGTTTGTTAAAGATAATGTGTGTGATGCATGTCAACTAGGAAAATAAATAAAATATAGTTTCAAACCAAAGAATCAAATAAGCACCTCTAGACCATTGCAATTGATCCATATGGATTTGTTTAGACCAATTGATACATCAAGCCTAGGAGGTAGCAAATACGCCTTTGTAATTGTGAATGATTATAATAGATATACTTGGACATACTTCTTGGCACACAAAAGTGATTAATTTAAGTATTTTTCTAAGTTTTGTAAACTTATTCAAAATGAAAAAGGCTTTATGATTTCATCAATTCAAAGTGATCACGATGGCGAATTTCAAAACCGTGATTTCCAAAAATTTTGTAAATCTAATGGATACAACCACAATTTTTCTACTCCGAGAAATCCTCAACAAAATAGAGTAGTCGAAAGAAAAAATAGAGATTTATAAGAAATGGTAAGAACCATGTTGAACGAACATAGTCTACTTAAATATTTTTGGGCCGGAGCCATTAATACGGATTCTAGTAAGACCATTACTTTTCAAAACTCCTTATGAATTGTGGAATGACAAAACACCCAATGTTTCATACTTTAAAGTTTTCGATTGTAAATGTTTTATCTTGAATAAAAAAGATGCCTTTGGAAAGTTTGATGCAAAATCCGATAAATATATTTTTCTTAGTATTTCTTCTATTTCAAATGTCTTTTGTGTCTTTAATAAAAGAACATTGGTCATAGAAGAGTCTATTCATGTTGTCTTTAATGAAGTCTCCGAATTGTAGAAAAATGAGTTTGATGATGATCTTAATTTTGATGCTTTGAATTTAAATGAACCCTCTTCTCCGACTAACAACTTGGATACTGGTGAATCTCGAATTTTGATGATGAAGCCAATCTATAAGTGTTTGTGTTTTAATGTATGTTTTGAGTGACGCATGATGCTTCAATCAGGATGAGACAATTAAAGCAGGAAAAATCATGTTGTGCTAGGGGAAAACATGTTAGAAGATTAGACGTCGGGCCGGAGGAACGGTCGAAGTATCGATAGAAGGCTTCGGGCCGTGGATTCGGGCATCGGGCCAAGAAGAGCAGATATTCACCAAGGATATCAGAGTTGCGGAGTCAAATGGCCAATTAGGCAATAGGCCACAAGAGAGGACGATGCGCCAAAGAATCAGACAAAGCGTCGAGGGACCAATGACATGACCGGACAATGTGATTAATGCTTAGTATTAATTGTCTAGATCGAAGTATGTTTTACATTTGCAGGATTAACTATGATAGCAAGGCATGAAGCAAAATGAAGTCCCGGAGTTAAGGTCCAATCACGTTGGGAGTTCAAGAGTTCGTCGGAAGTCTGAACATTCATCGGAAGTTCTGGAGGAACCAGTCGAGAAGTCTTAGAGCTTGCCAGAGAAGCTCGTCGGAACTCGCCCAGAAGATCATCGTGAAGTCCAGGAGCTTGCCGGGAGTCCGCCGGAACATTATTGAGAGATCATCGGAAGTTCATCGAAAGCTCGTCGAAAGAATAGACATGGGGACTTGTTTAGCTTAGCAAATGTCTTAGGATTTCGTAGTTAGCACGTAATTAGGCTTGGATTTGGGCCAACCCAATTAGGGGCCAGCTAGGCCCATTTAAGAACTATGTTGGGCCCAATAAGAGGCCCAAACAATGGCTAAAGTAGTCTCATCATCGTGACACAGTCTTCGAGACTGTGGTCGGGCGGTGGTGATCTTCGCCTATTAAAGGAAGATCGTTAGTGGATGTCAGTGGCCTCGACGGAAGAGGAATCGGAGGAGTGGATGTAGGTCATGACGACCGAACCACTATAAACTGTCGTGTTCTCTAGTTGCATTTTATTCCTTCTATTACCTTACTAAAAACCTCCTTGAGTGCTTACTGCCTTCAATTCATTACGTACGCCTTCAAGTTAAGTTTCCGAAATCGGTTTTTCGTCGGAAACGGTTTTTATCATATGAAGGTTTTTTTCAACTGACATAACTTTTACTGCTACACTAATTCACCCCCCCTCTTAGTGTCGAACCCTTCCCTAATAATTGGTATTAGAGCCTCATATTTCTCATTTGGTTTAACACCCAAGAGAAATGGCTCTTTTCGGCTTTCAAGAGGGTCACTCTCTTATTCGTCCTCTCTTTTTCAATGGGACGGACTACACTTATTGAAAACTCGAATGAGAGTTTTCTTGCTTTCGTTGAATCTCGATTTATCGCTCATAGTCGAATTTGGTTTTCAAATGTCTTCTCTTTCAATGAACCATTGGAATGATTTGGAGAAGAAGACGTTTTCTTTAAATGCTAGAGCTATGAATGCTCTATTTTGTGCCTTAGACAAAACTGAGTTTAATCGGGTTTCTACTTACGAAACGGCTTTCGATATTTGGCGCACTCTTGAAATTACAAATGAAGGGATTAGCAAAGTTAAAGATTCAAAAATTAACTTTTTAATGCATGATTTTGAACTTTTTCAAATGAAACCAAGTGAAACCGTTGTTGACATGTACAGCCGTTTTACGAATATCGTCAATAGTTTAAAAGCTCTTGGTAAAATCTTTTCGAACTTGAACTTATTAGTAAAGTTTTATGCTCACTTTCTAAAACTTAGGATTTGAAAATAACGGCTATACAAGAATCAAAAATTTTGAATACTTTTTTGATCGAAGAACTTATCGGGCCTTTAATAACCTATGAAATGACATGCAATGCACGTAAAGAACTCAAGAACAACCTTCCAAAGGACAGAAAGGATTTCAAACTTAGAACATTTGAAGACCACTCGAGCATAAGCTCAAGTGATGATGAACTTGAACTTTCAATGAAAATTATAAAATAAAAATTTTAAAACAAGAAGAATGCAACTATTTGTTTTGAACACAAAAAGAAGAATAAAAATTGGGATGAATCAAGCTCCTCCGAAGACAAGAAAAAAATCAAGAAAGGCAAGGTGGCAAACTATGCCTTAACGGTATTCGACGATGAGATAATCGAAACCCCCTTAATTTATTTTGAAATTACATAATGCATTTTCTTTTTTATTTAGTTTAGAAAAATTATTTTTTAAAAATTACATAATGTAATGAAAATGTAAAAATTAGGAATCATGCTTATCCTTCTAGTAATTTCTGAAAATAATCATGAAAATTACATGTTTTATGATAAACAAACAAAATGATTTTGATTGAAATTATGAAATCATGCTTGATAATTTATGATCATGCTTAATGAGTTTATCTTTCATAATGATGCATGATGATTTTTGAGATTTATGGAATATCGATTTTTACGTTAATGAACATGGCCTTTTAAACTATGATGTATGTTTTCATACAAAAACTTGAGCACATTGATTTGAAATCATTTTAATGGTTTTATAATTTAAAATTATGCATGATGGATCTTGTGATTTACGAATTATCGATTTTTACCAGAATAAAAGTACCTTATTGATCTGTGTCGTAATAAATCTTGCACTTTCGGTTTTAAATATGATATATGTTTTTATTTGGCATAAATGAAATAAAATCATATGAATTGAAATAACTAAAAAGTGGAAAACATTTTTTTGAAAATTATTTTTCTTTATCTTATTGATCTTGATGATTATTATGATAAATCTATGTATGCCATTTTGAATCTCTTGAATGTAATGTTGAGATTTTGATGATTTTGATGATTTGAATTTAAATGAGTTTTATCAAAATCATGATCTTGGTTTATTGGAATTACTTAAGATCTTCTTTATGAATCAAAATCTTATATCTCCTACATTTCCTTTTACCATTTACTAAAGAGGAGATCTATAAAACTAACCATGATCTTGATAATTATGTTTTGAAACTTTATGTAAATCAAGATCGTTCACCATGACTTCTTGCATTTTATTAAAGAATTATTTATCAAAATGAATCATGTCCTTTGTCATGATTTAGAAATTGACGTAAAAGGTCTTCCCTTATTTTTGACAATGACAAAGGGGAGCAAAATTGCTAATCTCAAAAAGGAAGCAAGAAATGCTATCTTGCAAATCTCGAGAGAAGCAATGTTTGCCAATTTACACATTTTAAAAAGAAGCAAAATAGTCCATCTTGCACATCTCAAAAGATGTAAAATTTTGCTAACTTTGTTATGTGTTAAATTTGATAGCTTGCATACTATAAATTTGTATACCAAAAGTGCTATCTTGCCTATCTCAAGATGCAAAATATGCTAACTTTCACTTTGCAATGGAAGCAAAATTGCTAGCTCAAACATTGCAAAGGAAGCAAAAGTTTGCTAGCTTGCAACTTGCATATTTCAAGAAGCAAGTGTTGCATTCTTGAACATCTCAAAACTACTAGCTTGCATGTTCTAAAATGTTATAAAATTTGCTAGCTTTTATGAAGTAGAACATGCTATCTTACTACCTTGCATATCTATGATGATAGCGAAATTGCATGATGATCAATTTGAAAAATATGTGTAATATGCAATGATTTGAAATTGTTATGCCTAAACACATGAGAGTTGAAACTTCTCCTTTTCGTTGATGACAAAGGGGGAGAAGTATGTTGATGTCATGCATAATTTGATCATGACATGTTACTTAGATTTTTAAATCCAAGAGTTTCTATCAATATGACATATTGATAGGGGGAGTTTGTTTAAACTCTAGGAGTTAAGGTTAACCTCCGTCGTCGATTGGTTGTCATCATCAAAAAGGGGGAGATTGTCGAATCTCGGATTTTGATGATGAAACCAATCTATAAGTGTTTATTTTTAATCTATGTTTTGAGTGATGCAGGATGCTTCGATCAGGATGAGACAATTAAAGAAGAAAAAATCAAGTTGTGCTAGGGGAAAACATGTCAGAAGATTGGACGTCGGGCCGAAGGAATAGTCGACATATCGACAGAAGGCTTCGGGCCATGGATTCGGACATCGGGCCAAGAAGAGCGGATATTGCGCCAAGGATATCGGAGTTACGGAGTTAATTAGCTGATTGGGCAATAGGCCGCAAGAGAGGACGATGCGGCGAAGAATCAGACAAAGTGTCGAGGGACCAATGACATGACTAGACAACATGATTAATGCTTAGTATTAATTGTCTAGATCGAAGTATGTTTACATGTGCAAGATTAACTACGATAGTAAGGCATGAAGCAAAATGAAGTCCCGGAGTCAAGATTGAGATCATGTTGGGAGTTCGAGAGTTCGTCGGAAGTCCGGACGTTTGTCAGAAGTTTTGTAGGAACTAGTAGAGAAGTCTCGGAGCTTGCCAGAGAAGCTCGTCAGAACTCACCAAGAAGATCATCGTGAAGTCCAGGAGCTTGCCGGGAGTCCGCCGAAACATTGCCGAGAGATCGTTAGAAGTTAGCCGGAAGTCCACTGATAAGACCATAAGGTCTTATTGTGGAAAAAAGAAAGAAATGATAAGATAATGATCGTTTCGAGGGGATCAGCCTCCTTGATCGCTTCGAGGGGATCGACCCTCCTTGATCGCTTCGAGGGATCGACCCTCCTTGATCACTTCGAGGGGATCGACCCTCCTTGATCACTTCGAGGGGATCGGCCTCCTAGGGTTTATCTACAGAGTGGAATAACATTTCATTCCTTGATTGATTCCAAGAAAGGGTTACATCACTACTTATAGAGTCCACCTAGAGTCACTAAGACTGGACTCTTAATAATAAATAAATATTAAATAAACCTCTACCCGACTCTAACTGAACTAAATAGACTCAATAAATAACTGGACTAAACAGACTCAATAAACATTATTCAAAAGCTTAGAAAAAGGGTCCTAACAGTTCCTCCCTCTTCAAATCAGTCTTATCCTCAAGGCTGAGCAGCATCAATCACGGGAGCTTCTCTTTAGTCATAGACTATCTGCAACGCATCACAACATGTTATCAAGTAAGTATGATCTCCACCTTTAGATAGTGTAAGCAACAGGTCGGTCTTTCAGTGTAGTAATCATTGTAAGAAAACTGTTGGCCCTGTATAATCAATTTTATCTTTGAACCATTGCTATCACTAGTGAAAATCCGTCCATCAACGTCTTTACTTCAAATCTGTCATAGTCTTCAATGTGGTGGGCCAATCGGTCAATAGTCTCACTGTCCATAAAATTGTTAGTACTACCAGTATCAATCAAAACTATAATAGGCTGATGCTCCAGAGTTCCGCCAACTTTCATAGTTTACGGGTTAGAGTAGTCGGCTAATGTATGCATTGTATGTATGGTAGGTTCAACATATTCATTAGAATTTATACCTTTATGATCGGAGTCCACATTCTTAGCTTTCGGCTCCTCTCCAATTGGTTCAATCATTAGAAGTGCCCTTGTTTACATCGGTGCTCTATACTCCACTTTTCATCATAGCACAAACCTCTTGCTGATATTTCCTTGCTAATTTTTTTCTCATGTAGATGTGCGGAATGAGATTGTAGCTATCATAGTGCGGGGTTGACGAGCCTTAACTTCACCCCAGATCTCTGGAATAAGCCCTTCAATAAATGTACCCAGAAGTTGTCGTTCCGACCAATCTCTAGCTTGATTTGATAATCTTTCAAACCTACTCTGATATTCTGACAACTGTAGAAGTTTGACAAATTTTGGCACCTGGCCATCAACATTCTCATAATCGGATGGACTAAAGCGAACAAGAAGCCCTCTTTTTGAACGCTCCCACGAAGGAACTCCATAGCAAGTTCATACCAATTGTACCACTGGATTGCATCTCCATCGAGCTGGATTGAAGCCACTTCTACCTTAGATTCTTTTGGGGTCTATGAAACAAAAAAAATTTTCTGCCTTAGAGATCCAACTAGTCGGATCTCCATCTTTCCATCTCGGAAACTTTACCTTCATGTGTGAGTAGTTTGTGTCACAATCTTGGGGCCCTTTTCCTGTATTTTCATATCTATGCAACATAGAACTTGAGCCCCTATCTTGTTGAAACTTGCTGAGACTCTCCAGTAGGCTCTTTTTGAAATCATTAAGTGTTTCTTGCAGTCGGTTCTCAATTCTGATTTCCCATGCTTCCATTTGTGCTTTCACTGCGTTATCGGTGGCCATTGCGCAAGACTGCAAATCTGGGTTCTCAACTCCTATTTTTGATGTCGGTCAAGGGCATCAGCACTGTCAATGCGAAGTTGCCGAGGAGGTGGATGTCAAGGGTAGTGCTGCAGTCGCTGTTCTGTTGCTGCGTGGGGTGAGAGCGTCGGGACTAGAAGGCGACTCCATCGATTGATTAATATTGTTGCTACTGTTGCGACCCAAGGGGCGATCGTTGGGTAGCGGGGTTGAGCTGCGGTTGATGGCAACCTGCGGTTGTGGTAGAAGATGCTAAGCAGGGAAGGCGGTGTTGAAGCGATCGGGGTTGAGAAGAAGAATCGGTGGTGCGTTGCAGTGTCTGAGGCAGGCAGCGTACTTGTTGTGGTTGCTGCATGCGCTGCTAGAGGGCAGCTACTGCAGAACGAGGGGTTTTGGCTGGGAGCATCGGCGGTGGTTACAATCGGCGCTGCGGCAGTAGAGGGTGCACCGTTTTTGTTGCTGCGTGCGGCGGTGGTTGCTGCTTGCTCTATTTTGTCGCCCTACAGAAGGGGTTGGCCGGAAGGATCACGAGTGGTTGAGGAGAAGGCGGCGGTGGCTGGCAGCAGCGTGGGTCGTTGGCCGGAGTGCAAGCGATGGCGGCGGTGGAGAAAGAGGCAGCGAGGTCGTCGCTGGCCAGGAAGTTGCGATGCTGGAGAGGTGAAAGAGGATGCTCTATTTCTATCGCACCACAGCCGAAGCCACTGGCGATGCTGGCAACGGCGGTGCGGCGTTGACAAGGGCGAGAGGTAGCGGAGGGGCTGACGACTGCAGCAAAAAAGGATGCTCTGTTGTTGATGACGGTGGAGGAGAGGAATCGCGTCTGCGGCTGCGATCGACGGGGGCTGCGGCAACAGAGGAAGCTCTGTTTCTGCAACTGGCTGGCTCGATGGCGGACTAGGGCAGCGTCACCGACGGTAGAAGCGGCGAGGTGGTGGTCTTCTGGCTGGGATCGACGAGGGCTTCGGCAATAGAGGAAGCTCTTTGTTTCTGCCAACCGCGTAGCAGGAGGGACTGCTGCAACTGCGCTGCGGCTGCGACCCACGTGGGGGGGGGGTGCGGCCATGAAACGAGGGCAGCGTCGCCTACGGTATCAGCGCCATGTGTGATCCGCTGTCTGTAAACAGCCCGGCATTCCTTCGCTGCTCGAAGCGAGATGTGAAGCGATGAGGCGAGGGTCGCATGTCCGTGGGTCCAGCGTGCTGCTTGCTGGTGCAAACAACGCGGCATTGAGTTCCCGTCAGGCCTGGGAGCGGCGCGTCTGTTGGGCTGGCCGAACAGGGGTTCGGAGGAAGCAGAGGTTGTTGCGGCTAATTCTTCTCTTCCCTTTTTTTTTTTTTTTTTTTTTTTTAGAGACCACTATAACTGCAAGGGCCGCGGGGTGTGGCGGCTGCTGGCTGTGCACTACGCACGAGGTAAATAGGTCACGGTTGTTGCTACCCAAAACTCATAGTTTCCTTCTCGTTGAGAAGATCGATTGGTCGGCTCCAGTTCACCCTTCCTCACACAAATTTCTTTTTTTTTTTTTAACTAGGCAACATCCGATTTCGTAGGTTACACTTATTGGGCTTGGGATTTGGGTCAACCCCAATTCGGGGCCAACTAGGCCGATGTAAAACTGTGGATTCGGCCCATATGCCCCACGAAGTCTCACCACGTGGCAACGTCGCCGAGAGGCACGGCGGTGTGTACCGCCTAGTGCAGACTTTGGGCGTTGGTACTGTTGGGAAATCTTAGGCGACATCACATGTACCACGGAAACAAGAAAGAAAATCTCATATTCCCCGAAAGAAATTTCGTATTCCTTGCGAAGATTGGTGTCAAAAATCCATGAAAACACGCATATAGAATAGGTTATTTACCATGAAGATCTGTATATCCATGTTTCCTTTGCGATCTCTCGAGAGGGTGAAGGCGTCAAGCGTCCTCCTCTCTAGTCTGATCCACACAGCACTGACAACGCCGCTCACTGCAAAACATCCAGGCCTGCTCTGAGGTCGGAGAGGTGTTGGAGATATGAAGTCAAGCAAAGGCTCTAGCTATCAGGCCTGACTCCCTCCTATTTATAGGGCCCCATAGTCCAACACTAATGTTTCCAACCTATGGGTATTGGATCTACTCCAATTACCCAAGCCTTTTAGATTAGTGGATCTCTATCCAATAATCTCCATGGGCGCTTAATGGATCTCGTCCATGGGATCCAATATTCAGGATCTTATTGGATATCCAATAGTAGTGCTCCGACGGATATCCCATATTCGAAACCTCTACTCATCGCATGCCTACCATATGGTACCCTCTAGCCCAATATCAGTTGGCCATGATCTAGCTGTCAGCAACTCCTTCTGCTCGTGATTATTATCTCTGTAATAATTCACACGCTCAACGACTACGAGACGGACTACCCACTACGCCAGGTAGTCCCCCAAACGATATAGGGAATCCATCCATTTGGACTTGTCTATCCTCAGTTACCACCGTACCTACAGCTCTCATCCAGTCATATCCCAAGAGACCATATATCGGCGCATGGTTTTTCAGACCCATACGGTTTTCACTCGAGTCTCCTCTAATCAATTCTCCCAGAAACTATTTCTCTCTCACCTAATGACCCTGTCCATAGGAGTTGTCGAGGCACGAAACCATGGTTATTCCTCTCTAACGCCGAGAGTGGAGAGCCTCTATCTACAACTCATAGCCCTCGTAAGGTCGACTTGCCACTCCCATGATCACTGTCTAGATCTGGGACATCCAACCTATAGTCTGGTATCAACGATGGATCCCTCCTATAGTGACATCCTTGTGCTCAAGGTCTAAGAACCGATCACCACTAGACTATAAATCAACTCTGACAATAGGCTCACACCATCTTAGTAGTCTGTAAGCGGATCAATCAGTGAACTCATTCTCCAATGATCCCGTGTATGGTATCCCAATGTCTCCATACTAGCACTATGAGACCAACTTGCATCCATCATATGGAGCGGGTTTTACAATAGCCCAGTCTGTTTGGTTATCAACGAGGCCCTCTCGAGTACCCATGCCCGGTGATTATTTAAGATCTGTGGTTTACAGGAATCGTCTCGTATCGTGATCTCATACGATCCCGATCCCCTGGTACCAGATCCAAGGACATCAACACATGTAATACATGCATATATGCAATAGATCATATAAATGCGAAAAATCCAAATCTAATAAGCCATAAGATTCCGTGTCAAAGTCCACGTGCCATCACTCACGTGATTGGCTTGTTGGGCACTTAACTAGCAATCCCCACATGACTTAAAGTCAATCACCGATGTGTCTTACCCCATCAGACCCTGTGAGTCTTAATGATAATCTGAACAACGACTGTTTAGTGGAGCCCATGTATCTTCGAATGGGAACCTTTCCAGCTCTACATCTCCTCGGTCTGATACTGCTAATAAGTTAGAACCTCCTCAAAAAGAACCCTTCTATAAGACCCAGGTCTCCCTTATGGTGAGTAATCGTCCTGTTGTTGGCGAATATCAGAAAATGGCTCCTCGCTATCCGCACAACTCCCAAATCTATGATGAACCTCTTTATCCCCTACTCCCTCTTTTACTGCATTGCTGTCAGACAATGTATTCGCCTTTGTATTGTCAGCAGTCGTAATCTTGCTTGGACTCTTTCCACAACACTACTCTACCATTCAAGGTTACATATACCCCCCGAATTCAAACTTGCTATCATCGACATCAGACTGAAACTTGAGTCTGTGTAGCCTTTCACCTTGAGGCTCTCTACTCCAAATACTGTAAAGATCCTTATCCATTCTCAAGTACTTAAGGATACACTTTTTACGGCTCAAATGCCATGTCTCCCAATCCTGGATTCGCCTGATACCGCTCCTGCACTAGAGCAAATCTATATCAGCCTCGTACACATAGCATTACATACATGATAAACGCCTATATGCGCGAGGCATAAGGGATCATAATCCTGCTTCCCTGTCTTCTGAGTCTTTTGGGGACATACCCGACAAAGCGTATCCCCATATCTCATCGTAGAGACTCTCTTGGAATTTTTCATGCCAAACCTTTTGGGGGGGACAATCGGGGTTCCTATTACCTGGATTGTATAAGCCAAGCATCCTCTTGGTCTATCTCTTAGATCCTCATCCCAAGATAATCGGATGCTCCCCTAAGTCCTTCATCGAGAAGCGTCGATATACCACGCCCTTTATTATGGATGTATTCCGACACATTTCCTCAATGATCCAGGAGTCATCACATATCACATCCAAAAGGTGATAGCGCTTCCGACTTATTTCTATACCCACATAATGCTCATCTAACGTTATAAACTCAGTCATAAGATCTTATTGCCATCATCAATCTTATATTCCAACTTCGGAAGCTTTCTTTATTCCATCAATTGAATCTACAACCAGCACACCTTATCATGCATCCGTGACACGAATCCCTCAGGTTGTATATCTTTCTTTTGACAAGCCATTTGGAATTTAAAGTATGTTTTCCCTTCTGAAACATCTGTTTAAATTGAAGTCTTCTATTCTACAAACAGAGATGATCAATTCTGACCTTCTATTTACTAAAGTGCTCATAACTCTCTCATAAAATGCTAAGTTATGAAAAACAATGTTTTTGGAACTAGATTCTGTATCGTTCTTTTGACACCTAATTTGGAAATTTTGAAGTACTTTTGTCTTCTGAAACATCTGCTTAAATTGATTTTAGCATTCATGCAAAAACGATATATCAATTCTTACCTTCCTTTACGCTCATTTATTGGAACTTCCTGTTTTGAAAATAGATTGATCCAGCTTTACCATGACACCTATTTTTAGTGAAGTTATTGGGGGGAGCATTGCTTGTCACTCCAAAATCAAAAAATGTACCATTCGAATTCGGCCAGAATTAAAAGACCTGGTTGATTTTTACCGCTCAAATTTCATTCTATTGGAAATTTGATTTCTATCTCCTAAAATCTTCTTCAATGATTGACTTATATTAGTCCTTGAAAATCTTATTGTGTCATCCTGAACTTGTTTATATGAACTGAAATTTAGTATGTCATGTTTTGTGGCTTTCCTTGTTTGATAAAGACACACGCATATTTTTCCGTTTTTTCCGCAGGGCTTCCGTATTGCCAATGGTCATGTTTCATACTACCCTTTTGTACTCTGTGTATTGCGGGATAATTGTGAACCTTTGCCAGAAATGGTAAATGGGAGTATTCATAGATCCCGCGATGCGCTAGACTTTGCTTGGTTATCATCATTGAATGGTGATCACAGATGTAGTGGTCCCACAGCACCCTCTATGTTGTTGATATATATCCAAAGCTTTACTTATGATTTATATTGACTTTCGAGAAAAAGGAATGAGGCTACATCAAAAAGACATACCAGCGTATATTTACTATTCGTTCACTTGTTAGCACTTGGAGTGTTTCGTATGTCATTGTTCTAGCTCGCAACACTCTTTACGCCTTTGATATACCTTAAATGCTCAGGTGCCATTTGATACAATGCCTAAATGCTTATTTTGCCAATTAAAATGCCCAATTTTCCGTCCTCGTATGGTTATGTCTAATGTCTTGTTTTCCAATGAGGAAACCCTGTAGTGTTTTAAACTAATAGATGGATTGTTTCAAATGAACACTTGTATTTCTGTCTTTTTGTTGGCTTATACTAATCCCTGCTTGAATTTCTCCTTGCCCCAGTGACATTGTTAGTCGCTCTGAGCTCTTTATGCTCACCCCGTTTTATTAATTTTTTTCAGTTCACTTTGTCATGCACTGAAAGCAAATTGGTTGAAGCATGAAACTCCTATACGATTTTGGACTAATCTTTGTTGTTGTAGGTTTTTGTTGTATCGTATACTTGTACGTCTGATGTCCGCTGAAGGATATGTTAGACTTATGTTGTTCAAAAGTTAAATGGTCAGAAATTATAGTGAATCGGCTTTCCCATTTTCCCCGACCTGTACTATAATAAGACGTTCACTTCTTAAAATATCATATCGTAGTGGAACAGAGAAGGGTCGTGTATCCGGATGGTAGCAAAAGTAACATACAGTCTATAAGCTACAATCGCAGGTATTATAAGCAGAATAGTTCCGT
>CM017191.1:13001166-13390900 GCA_004837865.1 Musa balbisiana | reverse complement strand
GATGATTTCAAATGAACACTTGTATTTCTGCTTTTGTTGTCTTGATACTAAGCCTGCTTGAATTTCTCCTGCCGCCATGGATATGTTAGTCGCTTGCTGAGCTCTTTATGCTCACCCCGTTGTTATATAAATTTCTCAGGGTAGCTTGTCACGCACTGAAAAGCTAGAATTAGGTTGAAGCAATAAAAGGCTAAAAGATTTTAGACTAATCTTTGTTGGTTGATAGGTTTTTGTTGTATAGTATACTTTACTTCTGATGTAATGTTAAGGATATGTTGATACTTATGTGATGTAAAAGTTTAATGGACCGCTCATGTTTATGGAATGATAAGTTTAAGTTGTATAAGGATAAGAACTCATGTTAAATAATTATTTTTTTTTGTGATTGTATATATTTCTACGATTATGGATTTGTGTTGTGGTTGTTGTTTAGTTGAGCTGCGGATTTTATGAATCTTTAAGTGAAGTAGAGTATGATTTATGAAACGCACAGGTTTATGAATTGTGAATATTGATTTGAATGGTTCTTGGTATCCTCAAATGTTAGATTGGATCCTGGATTATTTTGTGACGATGAATTATAATATTATTGATTTTAGACAGGATCACACCTCCTGAATCGATTAAATTCGGGGGGGGGGGGCGTGTTAGAGTTGGTATCAAAGCATTGTTTGAGGATTTCTAAGAATTTTGATATGCTAGATGTGTAATAAATTTTGAGGTTTAGTGATTTCTATTTAGAGACTGATCAAAAGTTATCTTTTGCTATTTTTAGGAAGCAAGGATGACAAGGTCATATGGTACTCCTGTTACATCTACATCTAATCAATTGAGTGGAATTATGAAAACTCTAGAGTCTATGACACAAGTAATGCAACAACAAGTTCGACAAGGAAGAAATGATAAAACGGGGAACTCAAACCAGACTGGGTTGGGAATTGAACATTTTAAGAAGCTTAGTCCTCCCAGTTTTAGTGGTGAGCCTGATCCAATGGTAGCAGAACAATGGATGATGAGGATAGAGAAAATATTTGATGTTTTAAATTGCCCAGATAATAAGAAGGTTTCTCTTGCTACCTTCATGCTAGAAGGAGAGGCTGAGCACTGGTGGCGAACCATGAAAAGGATTTCTGAAGCTCAACAGGAGCCAATCACTTAGAAGGTATTTACAGAAAAGTTCAATGATAAATATTTTCCAGATTGTATCAGAGAGCAGAAAGAATTGGAGTTCTTGAATCTCATCCAGGGAAATTTGATAGTAGCCAAATACGAGTCTAAATTCACTGAGCTCTCTAGATTTGCCACGCATATGATCGATGATGAACATAGGAAAGCAAGAAGATTTGAAAGAGGACTAAGGCCAGCAATAAGAAGTCGGATATCAGCTTTAAAACTCTAGGTATACATTGATGTAGTAGAAAGAGCTTTCATTTTTGAAAAAGACTTGGAGGAGATCCAAGAAATCAAGGACAAGAACAACAAGGATAAGTTTGTTGGTAAAAGTAAGAGAGGAAATGAAGCAGAAAGAAGTAATAAGAGGGTAAAGGTACCTATATTTGAGGAAGAAACTCTATCACAAAGAACTCTATCGTGTCCAAAATGTGGACGTAATCATGAAACAAGTGAGTGTTTTCGGGTGATTGGCGCCTGTTTTGCCTGTGGAAAGTTAGATTATAAAGTTAGGGACTGCCCACTAAACAAGAAGAAAGAGCCACTAACCCCTAAGCCAACGACCCATGCTAGAGTATATGCTATCACAGAACAAGATTCCAAAGCCTGTAAATCAGTGGTTAAAGGTATTCTACATGTTTCTAATAGAAATGCAAAAGTTTTGTTTGATCCTGGTTCCAACTTATCTTTTGTTTCACAATATTTTGCTTGTCACTTGGGGGGCATTCAACCTAAACCACTGGATTATTTGCTACACGTAACTACTGCTGTTGGGGATTCTTTGACTACAAATCTGGTTTATCCATCTTGTTTGATTTCTATCGGAGAACATGAACTCCTTGCCGATTTGATACTCCTAGAAATCCAAGGTTTTGATATTATACTGGGTATGGATTGGTTATCTTCCTATCATGCTAGTATTGATTGCTATACAAAAATAATTACTTTCTGCATACCAAATCAGCCTATCTTCTACTTTGAGGGTATTAGGCATGATTTGCCTCTTTGCTTAATATCGACACTTCAAACTCAATGCCTTATGCAGAAGGGATGTTTTTGTTATGTTATATGTGTAAAGGTACATTCAGAACAAGAAACTCACCTAAATGAAATTTCCGTGGCTAAAGAGTTCGCTGATGTATTCCTAAAGGATTTGCTTGGACTACCTCCAAACAGAGAAGGTGAATTTGTTATTGATTTAGTCCCTGGGACAGCCCCAATATCTAAGCCTCCCTACAGAATGGCACCACTTGAGCTCGAGGAATTGAAGAAGCAAATACAAGAGTTGTTAGATAAGGGTTTTATTCGACCCAACGTCTCACCATGGGGTGCTCCAGTGCTATTAGTTAAGAAGAAGGATGGGACGTTGAGACTTTGTATTGATTATAGACAATTGAATCAGGTGACCATCAAAAACAAGTATCCCCTACCCAGGATTGATGACTTGTTTGATCAATTACAGGGTGCACAAGTATTCTCCAAGATTGATCTAAGATCAGGCTACTATTAGTTGAAGGTTAAGAAGGTGGATATTCCAAAAACAGCCTTTAGAACTCGATATGGTCACTATGAATTTTTAGTAATGCCTTTTGGCTTGACTAATGCTCCTGCAGCTTTTATGGAACTAATGAATAGAATATTTCAGCCACTCTTAGATAATTGTGTAATTGTATTCATTAATGACATATTAGTATATTCAAGGAGTAATCAAGAGCATGATAAACACTTGAGAGATGTATTATCTATACTAAGAGAAAAGAAGCTGTATGCAAAGTTCAGCAAATGTGAATTTTGGTTGAAGGAAATTACTTTCTTAGGCCACGTGATTTCAGGAAAGGGCATATCTGTTGATCCAAAGAAGGTGGAAGTAGTAGTTAATTGGGAAGTGCCAACAATGTAACAGAAATTAGAAGTTTCTTGGGCATGGCGAGTTATTACAAGAGATTTGTGGAGGGATTTTCTCAAATTGCTCATCCCCTCACCAAACTGACTCAAAAGAATGTGAAATTTGAATGGAGTAGTGATTGTTAGCAAAGTTTCTAAGAATTAAAAAGAAGATTGACTAGTGCCCCTATTCTCACTATTCCGAGTGGTAATGAAGGATTTGTAGTTTATACTGATGCTTCAAGAAAGGGTCTTGGATGTGTTTTGATGCAAGAAGGGAAAGTAATTGCTTATGCTTCAAGACAGCTAAAGAATTATGAATTGAATTATCCGACTCATGATTTGGAATTGGCAGCAATCATCTTTGCTCTAAAGATTTGGAGAAATTACTTGTATGGGTGGACATTTGATATCTTTACTGATCACAAGAGTTTAAAATACATTTTTACACAGAAGGAGTTAAATATGAGGCAACGAAGATGGATAGAACTTCTAAAGGATTATGATTGTACCATCCGTTATCACCCAGGTAAAGCCAATGTTGTAGCTGATGCACTTAGTAGAAAATCTATAAGTTTTATGGCTAGTCTGGTTGTGAAACAATGGAAGCTATTAGAAAGAAATTATGATTTAAATGTAATGAGAAAAGGGCAAGACTCAATAATGTTGATGGCCTCTATCCAAGAGCAAACTGAGCTCATTCAATAAATTAAAGAAGGACAACTACGAGATCCACATTTAATATACTTGAGGAATGAAGTTGAAAAGGGATTGAAGTTGAATTTTCAAATTTCAGATGATGGCCTATTGAGATTTGGGGATAGAATATGTGTTCCAAATAACCTAGATATCAAGAACCAAATTTTAAACGAATGTCACAATTCAAAGTACACCATACATCCTGGTAGCACGAAAAGGTATAGAGATCTCCAAAGTCATTATTGGTGGAAAGGCATGAAGAAGGAGATTGCAATATATGTTTCAAGGTGTTTGACATGTCAGCAAATTAAAGTAGAACACCAGAGACTTGGAGGTTTGTTACAGCCCTTAGATATTCCTGAATGGAAATGAGAATGCATTACTATGGACTTTGTTTCAGGACTACCTAGAACCTCTAGAAAGCATGATGCTATTTGGGTTATTATTGATAGGTTAACCAAATCTGCACATTTCTTACCAATCAATATGACTTATTCTCTTGATAGGCTTGCAGATTTGTATGTTGATGAAATAGTAAGACTTCATGGTGTCCCGAAGGAGATCATCTCGGACAGAGACTCCATATTTCTTTCTAGATTGTGGAGGAGATTACAAGATTCTATGGGCACCAAAGTAAAGTTTAGCACTGCCTATCACCCTCAGACTGATGGTCAATCTGAAAGAACAATTCAAGTACTTGAGGATTTGCTTAGAGCCTATGTTATGGATTGGAGAGGTGAATGAGATAAAGATATTTCTCTTATTGAGTTTACTTACAATAATAGTTACCATTTGAGCATTCAGATGGCTCCTTATGAAGCATTGTATGGGCGAAAGTGCAGAATGCCTATATGTTGGGAGGAAGTTGGTGATAGAAAATTGTTAGCACCAGATAAAGTACAAGAGACTACTGAAAAGATTCAGGTTATCATAAAAAGGCTAAAGGCTGCTCAAAGTCGGCAAAAGAGCTATGCAGATAACAGAAGACGAGATATCAAGTTCCAAGTAGGGGATTTTGTATTCCTAAAAGTCTCCCCTTCCAAAGGCGTTATAAGATTTGGAAAGAAAGGAAAGTTAAACCCATGGTTCATTGGACCTTTTGAGATCCTCGAAAGAATTGGCTCTATTGCTTACAAGATTGCCTTGCCACCATCGATGTGTCATATCCATAATATATTTCATGTGTCAATGCTCAGAAAGTATACCTGATTCCTCTCATGTCATTAAGTATGAGCCGATTGCGATTGAGAAAGGCTTAGTTTACAAGGAAGAGCCCATTCAGATTATTGATAAAAAGGAGAAGATCTTAAAAAATAGAATCATCACTCTGGTTAAAGTAATTTGGAAGCATCATCCTGCAAATGAAGTGACTTGGGAGCTAGAGGAAGAAATGAAGAAAGCTTATCCTCATCTTTTCCCGAAAGAGATATGGCAAATTTAGAGGACTAAATTTTCCTTTAAGGAGGGGAGAGTGTAACATCCCTCAAAAAAAAAAACAAAAAAAAGCTTATATAGTACTTTAATAGTTCAGTTTATTATATCAATATTAAATTATATGGAGGACTTGTGGCATTAGCAAGGATGAGCCACTTGCACTTATTCTAAAGTTGACACCTAAACCTCCATGCATGCTTGCCACCACACTATTTTAGCATAAGCCAAATCTAAGTAATTTAAGGCACAACTAAGGGAAACTTTGCAGCCAACGTAATTTGAGAAGAGGAGAAGGAATTGAAGGAGAAGAGAAGGAGAAAGAATTGAAGAAGAAGAAGTTTTATCTTGGCTTAAGGCTTTGCATCAATTCCCCCACATTTGGAAATCAAAACTTTTTAAGGTAAGTGTTCTAACCCCATCCAACAGAATCCTAATCTCTGTTTTCTTTTCAATTCTACAAAATTTTGAAAGATTTCAGCTGAGAACCAAACATTTCTTTCGTTTTGATCCAAAGCCATGAATCTATAATTTTTCGGTAATCTGACCTCCATACATTGTTTCGGTCCTAACTTTTTGTACTAAACTCTGATTTAGGCAAAACCTATTCCATTTGAAAGTAGACTCGAAGACCTTTATTTTGATAACTGGATTGAATGATTTGGAGTCGAAATTCCTAATATGACTTCTATTGTAATTAACCCTACATATTCTACAAAATAGGGACTGTAATTTTGGACCTTCTGTTACTAAATTACTCATAATTCTCTAGTAAAAATTCTGAATTACGTAAAATTGGCTCTTTAGAAACTCGATTTGTATATCTTTCTTTTGACACCAATTTAGAAATTTTCAAGTATGTTTGCCTTCTGAAACATTTGTTTAAATTGATTCTATCTATTCTGCAAAACAGAGATGATCAATTCTGACCTTCTGTTACTAAATTGCTCATAACTCTCTAGTGAAAATTCTGAATTATGAAAAACTTGATTCTTTGGGAACTAGATTCGTATATATTTCTTTTGACACCTATTGTTAGTGAATTGGAGCATGCTTGGTCACTCAAACAAATTAGGAAATGTACCATTCGAATTCTGCCAGAATAGAAAACTTTGTTGAATTTTGCCTATTCAAGTCTCATTCTATTGGAAGTTTGATTTCTATTAAATTCTTTTGCAGTCCTTTGAAAATTCTTGTATTATTCATCCTAAAATTGTTGTTTGTCTGAAATTTATTATGTATTTTTTGTTTGCATTTCCTTGTTTGATAAAGGCACACGCATATTTCCGTTGTTTCTGCATGTGCTTCCGATATGTGCCAATGTCATTGTTCATGCTACTTTTTTATACTTTGGTGTCTTATGGGATATTGTGAACCTTTGCTAGAAATGGTAAAGGGAGTTATGTATAGAGCCCGCGATGCTCTGCCGGCCCCATTGACTTCACTCAAACGTGGGTGGATGGAGCTCCCAAACGTGGGAGACTTATGTTTGGTGGTCATCCTGAAATGGATGAATCACATTTTGTATGTTGTCCCACAACGCCCTCTATGTTCTTGATATGATATTCAAAGCTTTGCTTATAAGTTTATATTTATGCTTTGGATAAAAATGGAATGCATGCTATATCAAAAATGACATACAAGCTTGTATTTACTATTCGGTTCACTTGTTATACTTTGGACTGTTTCGTATGTTATTGTTATGCTCTCAAACACTCTTACGCCTTTGATATACACTTAAATGCTTCAGGTGCCATTTGATACATGCCTAAATGCTTATTTTGCCAATGAAACGCTCCAATTTCCTTTCTCGTATTGTTATGTCTAACACCTATTTTCGAATGAGGAAACCCTTTGTGATTTTTATACCAAATGAGATGATTTCAAATGAACACTTGTATTTCTGCTTTTGTGGTCTTGATACTAAGCCTGCTTGAATTTCTCCTACCACCATGGATATGTTAGTCGCTTGCTGAGCTCTTTATGCTCACCCCGTTGTTATATAAATTTTTCAGGGTAGCTTGTCACGAACTGAAAAGCTAGAATTGGGTTGAAGCAATGAAAGGCTAAAAGATTTTAGACTAATCTTTGTTGGTTGATAAGTTTTTGTTGTATAGTATACTTTACTTCTGATGTAATGTTAAGGATATGTTGATACTTATGTGATGTAAAAGTTTAATGGACCGCTCATGTTTATGGAATGATAAGTTTAAGTTGTATAAGGATAAGAACTCATGGTAAATAATTATTTTTTTGTGATTATAAATATTTCTACGATTATGGATTTGTGTTGTGGTTGTTGTTTAGTTGAGCTGCAGATTTTATGAATCTTTGAGTGAAGTTGAGTATGATTTATGAAACACACAGGTTTATGTATTGTGAATATTGATTTGAATGGTTCTTGGTATCCTCAAATGTTAGATTGGATCCTGGATTATTTTGTGACGATGAATTATAATATTATTGATTTTAGACAGGATCACACCTCCTGAATGGATTAAATTCGGGGGGTGGGGGGGGGCGTGTCACTCCCCGATTTGCAATACTGGCCCTTAGCCCCCCCTACTATCAATCGAGTCCCTACACCAAAAAGGATGACAAGAGAAAAGCTTCCGGAGTGATCTGCGAAGGGGTTATGTTGGCACTACGATGAGCCGTGGGGCCATGAGCATCATTATAGTAAAGGGAGACTTCTTATAAATGAACCAGTAGAAGAAGAGGTCATTGAACATCTAGAAGAGATCCTTGAACATGAAGAAGAAGATGCGGAACGAGAGTTATAACCGACTGACGTTAAGGTACATGCATTAGCTGGCTACTCAAACCCGCAAACGATGAAAGTTGGAGGCCTTCTCAAACAACAACCGATCACTGTTCTCATCGACATGGGCAGCACTAATAACTTCCTAAATAGTAAGGTTGCTGCTCGGATAACACTCCACATCAAATGTTGCAGCAAGTTCAATGTAAAGGTCGCCAATGGAAGAATCCTAAAGTGCGACTAAAGATGTTCGTAGGTGAAACTGTTACTACAGGACCAAGAGATAATTGTATATTTCTTCCTCCTCCCTCTTGATGATTATGAGGCCATGCTTGGCATCGAATGACTGTTGACATTAGGTGATATTTCCTGAAACCTTACAAAACTAATTATGAGATTTTATAGTAAAGGGAAACAAGTGATACTACACGGGAAACGTGGGGGCGACGTAACGACGATTTGCACACAACAAATGGAGAATGTTTTGCATAAAGCATGCAGCAGCTTTTTAGTACAACTTGAGCAGCAAACTAAGGGAGAGCCAATAGAATTTGAAGATCCAAACTTACTTCCTTTGCTTGCTGAATTTTCAGATATATTTGACGAACCGCGCAACCTACCTCTTACCCGTCGGCATGATCATTGTATACCGATTCTTCTAGACAAATCTCTTACAAATACTTGGCCATATCAGCATTCATATCTACAAAAGGATCAAATAGAAAGGATTGTAAAAGAGATGCTTGAAATAGGAGTTATTCAACTAAGTTACAGCCCCTACTATTCACCGGTGCTTTTCGTATGAAAGAAGGACGAAACATGGCAAATGTGCGTTGATTACCGAGCTCTCAACAGCATAACCGTCAAGGACAAATATCCTATTCTAATAGTAGATGAATTATTAGATGAAAGGGAGCACAAATCTTCACAAAGCTAGACCTTTGATCCATGTATCATCAAATACGAGTGTGTGAAGAAGACATACCGAAAACTACCTTTTGAACACACAACGACCACTATGAATTTTTGCTTTCTTCAATAGAAGGTAGAATATCATGGGCATATCATATCAGAGGAAGGTGTGGCAGTGGGCCCCTCCAAAATTAGAGCAATGCAAAACTGGCCGACCTTGAGGAACATAAAATTGCTACATGGCTTTCTCGATTTAATAGGCTACTACCGCAAGTTCGTGAAAAACTATGGAAAGATCAGTGTACCACTTATTTCTTTGCTAAAAAAAGGTACTTTCTAATGGTTGGACAAAGCCACCACCGCCTTCGACAAATTTAAAGCCGCAATGATGACAACGCCCGTACTAGCGCTACTTGACTTTGGTAAGACTTTCATTATTGAAGCTAATGCCTCCGGAGTCGGAATTGGTGTTATACTAATGCAAGATAGCCACTCCGTCATTTATACCAGTAAGGCATTATCTCCGTCCCATCACAAAATGACTATTTGTGACAAGGAGATGCTCGCGATTGTGCATACAGCGGCCAAATCGAGATCGTACTTGATCGGGTGACGCTTTCAAATCAAGACCAACCATAAATGCCTAAAATATTTCTTAGAGCAGAAGATATCTTCCCTCGAGCAGCAAAAATGGGTAACATAGCTTCTTGGATATGATTATGAAATAAATTACAAAAAGGGGAAAGAGAATGTTGTTGTAGATGCGCTTTCACGGCTACCCACGCGAGCTGAATTTTTGGCCATTTCAGTTTCGACTAGCAACTTCCTTAAGGATATTGAGAGGGAATGACAAAAAGATCCGATGACCAGTAAGATCATAAAAAAATTAGAGGAAACACCAAGCTCCGTGGCTCATTATAATTGAGATTTAAAAGAATTACGCTATAAGGGCACTAAATTGAAAAGGAGTACGACGTATCACCCATAAATTGACGGCCAGATGAAAGTGGTAAACAGGTGCTTGGAGATAGCCCAAAGCCACCCACCAAATATGACTACGCAAGGAGAACTCCATACCTAGTCAAGTGCCATTATTGATTGATGGATCGTGACTCGACGACGACAACCCACTATTGAAGTGCTAATATAGTGGGTGAACTTACCAGTAAAAGGTGCCACTTAGGAGAACTATGATGACTTGAAGATCAAATTTCCAAAATTCATGGATTGTTAGCCTCGAGGACAAGGCTGATATGAAGAGGGTGGGTCTATTAGGACTCTAGCTAGGAGAGTCCTAATTGAGAAGGGCATCCATGTAAAACCTACCTAAGCCGGCCCCTATTAAAGATGTGAAGAGGTCGGATAGGGTTTGGAGGTTATTTCTTAGAGAAGAATCAGGAGTTATAAAGAAATAGGAGTCTTGAGTAAGAGTCTTAATTGCATAGAAGTCTTGAGTAGGAGTCCTATTAGGAGTTTGGGTTTAGAAATCCTATAAATAGCCATGTATTCATCCTCTTTTGATAAGCAATAGATGAATCTTTCCTGTAACCTTTGAGCAGTAACTTGAAGGAAGGAACCCCTATAGAGTTCCAAGGAGGCTGATCCCCTAAAGAGATCAACCCCAAGTTTAGAATCTACAAGGGTTCTAACACTCTCCTAGCTAGAGTCGTAACAGACCCGCCCTCTCCAAATCTGCCTTGTCCTTGAGTCTGACGATCTATGCATTTAGGGAATTTGATCTTCAAGTCATCTTAGTTTTCCTTGTTAGGATCGGAGAGGCACTAAGAGGGGGGGTGAATTAGTGCAGCGGATTAAAACTAGTAGGTTTGAAACTGATTCCGTAAAATGCGAGGAGATTTCGTTCGATAGTAACTTGAGTAAAGTTAAGAACAAAAACTTACTTTTATGTAGACAATGATTACATAAAAATAACAACTCACACATTCAAGGAACACGCAGATTTAAAGTGGTTCGGTCAAAATGACCTATGTCCACTTGCAAAGCCTTCTTCGATGAGGCCTCCAACTTCCACTAGCAAATCACTTTGAAGGGGAAGGATAAATACCCCTCTTACAACTTTTACAAGTGGTTCACACTCTTACAAAATTTCAGCAAGAAAGAAAGGGAGGTGAACACTCAAGCAATTTGAAAGTAAGACTTGCTAAGGCTTTGCTAAGACCTTTTTTTTTTTTGCTCTATTGATTCTTAAAAGTTGTAATCTCTGCTGAGAATTGAGGGATATTTATAGGCCTCAAGAGGATTCAAATTTGGGCTCCAAAATTTGAATTCTCTTCGGTTCTCAAAGCTAGCGGTGCCACCGCCTGTTAGTTCTGACACTGATAGTGTACTAGGCGGTGCCACCGCCCAGACCGGCGGTGCCATTGCCTGGCTCTTGGGTGCTGGGCGGTGTCATCGCCTGGTATAGTGGTTCCATCGCCCGACCTTATTGGTTACTGGTTTGGCTTTAATTCCGGCCCAAACCAGGTTTCATTTTGGGCCTAGTTGGCCCCTAATCAAGATATAGGATTATTTCTTAATTCTAATCTTAATTACATGCAAACTACGTAACTAAAAACATAATCCTAAGCAAGTTTTTAATCGGTGAACTTCAAGTCTTGTTCCGGCGAGCTTTCCGGCGATCTTCCGACGGACTTGACTTCCGATATGCCCTTGGATTTCTTCCGACGGACTCCCAGCTGGCTCTCGATCTTGTGGCAAAATCAGCGAGTAGCCGAGCCTTCTCGGTGATCTCTGCGAACCTCCGATGATCTCTTCGGCGGACTTCCGAAAACTCTGATAAGTCCCCGATTTCTTCTCGATTGGTTCCGGCAGCATCTCCGACGAATCTTCGGACTCTCAAACACCCATCGAACTTGATTTCGGTAGACTCACTTTATGTCTTCAACCTTTCGTAGTTAATCCTGCATACTTATCTCAATATATGGATTGGATAAAACATGACAATTGACTTTATCATCAAAATCCAAGATTTAACAATCTGCCCCTTTTTTATGATGACAATCAATTGATAACGGAGTTAACCTTAACTCCCCCTATCTATATGCCATACTTGAGATAAGTCATTCTTGAATTCAAAGCCTTTGAATTCAAGAGACATATTGATAAGTTAAACCTTATCAATACTCCCATCATGATTCCTATCATGATGTATCTTTCTGAAAATGATGTCAAGACTTGACAACCATTTTCAAGTTTTATATTTTAAACGTGAATGATAGTGATCATAGCAAGATATCAACATATAAAATTATGATTTAAGCTTTTGATATCTTAACATAATGCAAATATTTCATAGTGAAAATATGGCAATCATAGCATAGCAATTATCAATTTACCATATTTCTCCCCCTTTGTCATCAACAAAAAGGAGAGCGACTTTAAGCATATAATTTGTGATTATTAAAGCAAAGGAATTCAGCATTACTATGAAATTTAGTTAAAAAATTAATCCAGAATTTAAAAATTTATCTTTCATTCAAAATACATCGCAAAAGAAGGTTTAGCATTCATTCAAAATACATTGCAAAAGAAGGTTCAACATTCATTCAAGGAAAGAAGATGACAAAGATCACATGTCAAGATAAAAGATATATCGATTAATCTCTAGAAGGAAATGCATAGTGCTGATATAGGACATCAATTATTGAGGCAGGGTCTCACGGGTTGGGGGCGGTGTCACCGCCGGCCCTAACCCTTAGATTTATATAGGGGCTCTCTGGCGGTGCCACCGCCAAACCGAGTGGTGCCATCGCCTAGCGATTGAACACTTAGGCAGTGCTACCGCTAGTTCTGGCAGTGCCACTGCTGGCATGCCGCGGAAGGAAGGCGGTTCTACCGCCGGTTCTGGCGGTGCCACCGCTGGCATGCCGCTAAAAAAATTTTCATTCCTTCCCCGCTTTTTTATTTTTTATTTTTTATTTTTCAGAGATGTTAGGATAAACATTTCTTTTGGAATTGAAAGAGAAAGAGAAGGATCAAATCCACCAAGGAACGGAAAGAGGATGAAAAACTTTTCAAAAAGTACATTCTTAGGGACAATTTAACATGCCTAGTTCCCTTCTAATGAATTTAAATTGGTCTTCATTTAAGGCTTTTGTAAAGATGTCTGTCAATTGATGCTTTGTGTCAATGAATTCTAGAACAACATTATTGTTAAGGACATGATCACGTATGAAATGATGCCTAACATCGATATGCTTAGTTCTAGAGTGCTGAATTGGATTTTTGGTAATACATATGGCACTTGTATTATCACATTTTGTGGGAATATTTTTCAAGTGAATTCCATAGTCTTCTAATGTATTTTTCATCCAAACAATTTGTGCACAGCATGCACTTGCAGCGATGTATTCGGCTTCCACCGTAGATAGTGCAATTGAATTTTATTTCTTGGAAGTCCAAGAAACAAGTGCATGTCCTAAAAATTAGTATGTTCAGGATGTACTTTTTCTATATATCCTGCATCCGCCAAAATCGACATCTACATAAGCTATTAAATCAAAATTTTCTAATTTCAGATACCAAAGTCCTAAATTTGGAGTTCCTTTAAGATATCTAAATATTCTTTTAACACTCTTAAGATGAGATAATTTAGGATTAGATTGAAACCTAGTGCAAAGTCCCACACTAAACATAATATCTGGTCTAGTCGTGGTGAGGTAGAGTAAACTACCTATCATTCCCCTATACGTTTTTTGATCGAAATTTTCATTGTTTTCATCCATATCTAACTTAGTCGAAGTACTCATAGGGGTGTTTATTACTTTTGAATTATCCATGTTAAATCATTTTAACAATTCTAATGTATATTTAGATTGGTTAAGAAATATACCGTCACTAAGTTGTTTGATTTGTAATCGTAAAAAGAATGTTAATTCACCCATTAAACTTATTTCAAATTCATGACTCATACATTAGGCAAATGATTCACATAGTGATTCATCCGAAGAACAAAAAATAATATCATCAACATAAATTTGCACAATAAGAAAATTGTTTTCAAAGTGTTTGATAAACAATGTAGTATCAACCTTGCCTTTGGTAAAATTATTTAAAATAAGAAATGAACTAAGCCTTTTGTACCAAGCTCTAGGAGCTTGTTTCAAACCATAGAGAGCCTTAGTCAATTTGAATACATGATTAGGAAGAAGAGAATTTTCAAATCCAGGAGGTTGTTCGATATATACTTCTTCCGAAATAAAACCATTCAAGAAAGCACTTTTGACATCCATTTGAAATAGTTTAAAATTATTACTACTAGCATAGGTAAGGAGCATCCTAATGGCTTCTAATCTTGCCACAGGAGCGAAGGTTTCTTCGTAGTCGATATCTTCTTCTTGGTTGAAACCTTTGGCCACTAATCTAGCCTTGTTTCTAACCACGATACCACATTCGTCTTGCTTGTTTCTAAAGACCCATTTAGTACCAATGACTAAATGGTCACTAGGTCTAGGAACAAGCTTCTATACCTCATTCCTCTCAAATTGATTCAATTCCTCTTGCATTGCAATGACCCAAGAATCATCTTTCAAGGCCTTGTCAATGCATTTAGGTTCGATTTGAGAGAGAAAGGCAGTATTAGCACAAAAATTCTTGAAAGAAGAATGTGTTTGAACCCCTTATGATGTATTTCCTATGATTTTCTCTTTTGGATGAGCATCTAAATACTTCCATTCCTTGGGTAAGGAGATTTTGGAAGAAGATGTATCCAAGTTGCTATTTTGAGGAGGGGGTTCCTTTAAATCCAAATTTTCAAAACCAATATCATCATCAAAATCATTTTTCTTTAACTCAGAAATTTCATTAAAAATTACATGAATAAACTCTTCTATAACTAAGGTTCTTTTGTTAAAAACACGAAAAGCCTTAGAAACGGAAGAGTAACCAAGAAAGATGTCTTCATCGGATTTAGCATCAAATTTTCCTAAGGCATCCTTTTCATTTAAAATAAAGCATTTGCAACCGAAAACTTTAAAATAGGAAACATTTGGTGTTTTGTTATTCCATAATTCATAGGGAGTTTTTGATAGAGATGGTCTTATTAGAACCCTATTCATGATGTAGCAAGTCGTATTCACGGCTTCGGCCCAAAAATACTTGGGTAGACTATGTTCATTCAACATAGTTCTTGCCATTTCTTGTATATTTCTATTTTTTCTTTCTAGTACTCCATTTTGTTGAGGGTTTCTTGGAGTAGAGAAGTTGTGATTATATTCGTTAACTTCACAAAAGTTTTGGAAATCGCGGTTTTGAAATTCGCCACTGTGATCACTCTGGATTGATGAAATCATGAAACCTTTTTTATTTTGAGTGAGTTTACAAAATTTAGAGAAACATTTGAAACAATCACTTTTGTGAGCCAAGAAATAGGTCCAAGTGTATCTAGTATAGTCATCTACAATTACAAAAGCGTATTTGCTTCCTCCTAGACTTGTCGTGTCAATTGGTCCAAATAAGTCCAAATGGATCAATTGTAATGGTCTAGTGGTGCTAATTTGATTTTTTGGTTTGAAACTAGTTTTTATTTGTTTACCTAGTTGACACACATCGCATACTTTGTCCTTAACAAACTTCATATTTTGAATCCCTCGTACTAATTCTTTAGATGAGATCTTAGATATTAGTTTCATGCTTGCATAGCCTAATCTCCTATGCCAAAGCCAAGCATCATCTTTTAAAGTGGAGAAGCACATTTCATTGCCTAGTTCATCAAGATTAGTGGTGTAGACATTATTTTGTTTTAATGCAATCATAGTCATGTTATTGTTTGGTTTTTCAATAATACACACATTTGATTCAAATCTAACGATATAACCTTTATCGCATAATTGACTAATACTCAAGAGATTATGTTTCAATCCATCAACTAGTAATACATTATCAATAGAAAAGTTTAATTTGTTACCTATGGTTCCCTTGCCAATGATTTTGCCTTTGTTGTTGTCTCCGAACGTGACATAGCCTTCGTCTATGCTAGTGAGCTGGGAGAATTGGGATGGATCTCCAGTCATATGCCTTGAGCATCCACTATCAAGGTATCATCTCTTGCTCCTAGCTTGTGATGGTGTCTGTTTCTACAAGAAGGGATTATTTTTAGGTACCCATTTACTTGATCTTGTGATGGGTTGTCTGTTTCTACAAGAAGGGATTATTTTTAGGTACCCATTTACTTTTGGGTGCCTCAAAAACTGATCTAACTTGTTTATCATGTTGCATAGACTTGATCATGGTTCCTTTAGGAACCCAAATCAATTTGTTTGGCCTAATTTTCTTGAATGGACATTGATAAGTTTTATGTACATATTTGCAACAAAAGTTGTAATTGCTTTGGTGTTGAACATGTAAGATAGGACTTTTAATGAAGGTGGTTGGATTTTGGTGAGAATTTCTCACAAATCCGATTCCACTTCTTTTAGGAACGTGACCCTTATTAGTAAGGATCATGTTCAAAGACTTGCTACCGACCTCGAATTTCTTCAAGGTATCCTTAAGTAGCAAGTTCTCCTTTTGGAGAGTTTCTAGATCATGGCATTTTATGCATGGAGCTAAACTATCATGATATTCAGTTTTTAATTTATCAAAATTACAAGTAAGACTATCATGCTCTTTTTTTAACAATTTATATTTTCTACTAATTGTTTTGCATTCATCAAATAACTCATGGAAGGCATTTAATAATTCATGATAAGATAAATCTGCATCAACTAAATTCGTTACCTCCTCTCCGATGGCCATTAGGGCGTAATGCGCAACTTGCTCGGTGTTGGAATCCTCTTCTTCGGATGCGCTTGAATCATCCCACGTTGCTTTGAGCGCCTTCTTCTTTGATGTTCTTTTTTTGGCTTGAGGACATTCATTTTTGAAATGCCCTGGCTTCTTGCATTCATAGCATATCACTTGGTCCTTTTTATGTTCAAGTTTGTTTTTGGTGTTATTTTTAAATTTGTTCTTTCTTATAAATTTTTTAAATTTTTGAGTCAAAAGTACAATGTCATTGTCACTGTCCTTATCACTTGATGTTCCTTTCAAGTGGTCTTCTTGTGATGTGAGTGTCATATCCTTCCTATTTTTTGGAAGGGGGTTCTCGAGCTCGTCATGAGCTTAACATGTCATTTCGTAGGTCATTAGAGACCCTATAAGTTCTTCAAGAGGGAATGTTTTAAGGTCCTTGGCCTCTTGAATGACAGTAACTTTTGGATCCCAACTTTTAGGAAGGGATCTTAAGATTTTAGTTACTAGATCAAAGTTAGAAAAATCTTTACCAAGAGCTTTGAGTCCATTGATGACATCCGTGAAACGGGTGTACATGTCTCCGATGGACTCACTTGGTTTCATTCGGAAAAATTTGTAAGAGTGTACAAGAATGTTGATTTTGGACTCTTTCACTCGGCTAGTGCCTTCATGAGTGACCTCAAGAGTTCTCCAAATATCAAAAGCAGAATCACAAATTGTAACGCGATTAAATTCATTTTTTGTCTAGTGCACAAAACAAGGCATTCATAGCCTTTGCGTTTAAAGCAAAAACCTTCTTCTCCAATTCATTCCATTCGCTCATCGGAAGAGAAGATTTTTGAAATCCATTTTCAACAATAGTCCAAAGCTCGAAATCCATGGAAATGAGGAAGATTCTCCTACGTGTCTTCCAATACGTGTAATCTGACCCATTAAACATAGGTGGACGTGTAATAAAATATCCCTCATGCATGCCGGAGTAAGCCATCTCTCTTGTTTATTATACCAAATATGAGAGTGAGCCTCGCTCTGATACCAATTGTTAGGATTGGAGCGGCACTAAGAGGGGGGGGGGGTGAATTAGTGTGGCGGATTAAAACTAGTAGGTTTGAAACTAATTCCGTAAAATGCTAGAAGATTTCGTTCAATAGTAACTTGAGTAAAGTGAAGAACAAAAACTTGCTTCTATGCAGACAATGATTGCAGAAAAATAACAACTCACACATTCAAGGAACACGTAGATTTAAAGCGGTTCGATCAAAATGACCTACGTCCACTTGCGAAGCCTTCTTCGATGAGGCCCCCAACTTCCACTAGCAAATCACTTTGAAGGGGAAGGACAAACACCCCTCTTACAACTTTTACAAGTGGTTCACACTCTTACAAAATTTCAGCAAGAAAGAAAGGGAGGTGAATACTCAAGCAATTTGAAAGTAAGACTTGCTAAGGCTTTGCTAAGACCTTTTTTTTTTTTACTCTATTGATTCTCAAAAGTTGTAATCTCTGCTGAGAATTGAGGGGTATTTATAGGCCTCAAGAGGATTCAAATTTGGGCTCCAAAATTTGAATTCTCTTCGGTTCCCGAAGCTAGCGGTGCCACCGCCTGTTAGTGGCGGTGCCACTGCCTGTCAGTTTTGACACTGACAGTGTATTGGGCGGTGCCACCGCCTAGTCCAGCGGTACCACCACCTAGCTCTTCGGGTGCTGGGCGGTGCCACCGCCTGGCTCTCGGGTGCTGGGCGGTGCCACCGCCCAGTATGGCAGTTCTACCGCCCGACCTTATTGGTTACCGGTTTGGCTTTAAGTCCGGCCCAAACCAGGTTTCATTTTGGGCCTAGTTGGCCCCTAACCAAGATATAAGATTATTTCTTAATCCTAACCTTAATTACATGCAAACTACGTAACTAAAAACATAATCCTAAGCAAGTTTTCAATCGGCGAACTTCATGTCTTGTTCCGGCAAGCTTTCCGGCGATCTTCCAGCGGACTTCCGATACACCCTTGGATTTCTTCCGACGGACTCCCAACTGGCTCCTGATCTTTTGACGAAATCAGCGAGTAGCCGAGCCTTCTCGGTGATCTCTGCGAACCTCCGATGATCTCTTCGGCGGACTTTCGAAAACTTCGATAAGTCCCCGATTTCTTCTCGATTGGTTCCGGCAGCATCTCCGACAAATCTTCGGACTCTCAAACACCCATCAAACTTGATTCTGGTAGACTCGCTTTATGTCTTCAAGCTTTCGTAATTAATCCTGCATACTTATCTCCACATATGGATTAGATAAAACATGACAATTGACTTCATCATCAAAATCCGAGATTCAACATTCCCAAGTGGCATCTTCTGCTGGTAGTTTTGTTCACTGTATTAGCACTTCAGTAGATGGTCATCATCGTCGAGTCATGATCCGTCGATCAATAATGGAACTTAGCTAGGTCTAGAGTTCTCCTTGGGTAGTCATATTTGGTAGATGGCTTTGGGCTCTCTCGTTTTGTCCCAACTTGAGCTTTAAACATGACACATGGAAGACTAGATGGATTCAGGAGCTAGTGGGTAAGTCTAATTTGTATGCTACCACTCCAATGCACTCTAAAATTTGGTAGGGTCTATAGAACTGAGGTGAAAGTTTCATAGATGCTCTGGTTTGGATTGATATTTGCTTGTATGGCTGGAGATGTAAGAAGACCCAATCTCCTACTGAAAATTCTCTTTCGCCTTTGTGTTGATCATATTGTTGTTTTGTCCTTGCTTGGGCTGTAGTGAGATTATCTTTTAGTAACTTTAGCATTTTGTCTATGTCTTGTAGTTCCCTATCTACTTGTTCTACTTTAGAGGTGCCCAACACATATTTTGGGATCATAGGGGGAGGTCGGCCATGCATAGCCTCATAGGGAGTACATTTTGTGGATGAATGATAAGTTGTATTATACCACCACTTGACTCAAGAAAGACACTTTGTCCACTCTTTTGGTCGGTAACTGGTGAAGCATCTGAGGTATATCTCCAAGCACCTGTTCATCACTTCAGTCTGGCCATCGGTGTGTGGGTGATACGCCATAATCATTTTTAATTTAGTGCCCTACATCTGGAATAACTCTATCTAAAATCTACTCATGAAGACCCTATCATGATCACTTACAATAGATCTTGGCATCCCATGCAATTTTACAATATTCTTCATAAAGATTCAAGCAATATTAGAAGTAATGTAGGGATTACGAACAACGCAAAAGTGAGCATACTTTGTAAAGCGATCCACCACGACAAAAATTATACCTTTTCCTTGTGATGAGGGAAGCCCTTCGATGAAGTCCATTAATAAATCAGTCCATATTGAGTTTGAGATGGGTAAAGGTTACAGCTTTCCGGTACTTGCCACTGTCTCGCCTTTATGTCGCTAACATACATCACATTGTGCTATAAATTTAGCAATAATATTTTTCATCCCTACCCAATAAAAATTTTGCTTAATTCTCTTATAGGTTCTAAGGAACTTAGAGTGCCTAGCTATAGGTGTAGAATTCATCTCTTGAAGGATGGTCTTTATGCAAGTAGAATTTGGCACAAGCACAATGTGTCCCTTATAGCACAATTATTTTAAGTCCCAACTGTAATGAGCCACGGAGCTTGGTGTTTCCTCCAATTTTTTTTATGATCTTACTAGTCTCCGGATCTTCCTACCATTCCCTCTTAATATCTTCAAGGAAGTTGCTGGTCGGAAGTGAAATGGTCGATAATTCAACTTGCTCGAGTAGTTGCGAAAGCGCATTTGCAACAACATTCTCTTTCTTCCTTTTGTAAGTTATTTCATAATCAAATCCAAGAAGCTTTGTTACCCATTTTTGTGATCGGGGGAAGATATCTTCTGCTCTAAGAAATATTTTTGGCTTTTATGGTCGGTCTTAATATGAAAGCGTCGCCCGATTAAGTACAGTCTCCATTTGGCCACTGCATGCACAATTGCGAGCATCTCCTTGTCGTAAATAGTCATCTTGAGATGGGAAGGAGATAATGCCTTACTGGTATAAGTGAGGGGTCGGCCATCTTACATTAGTATAGCACCAATTCCGACTCTAGAGGCATTGGCTTCAATAATAAAAGTCTTACCGAAGTCCGGTAGCGCTAGTACAAGCATTATCATCATTGCATCTTTAAGTTCACTAAAAGCGGTGGTGGCTTTGTTCGACTAATGAAATGCATCTTTTTTCAGCAAGGAAGGGGTGCACTGGTCTTTCTATAGTTTTTCATGAACTTGCAGTAGGAGCCTATTAAACTGAGAAAGCCATAGCGATTTTATGTTCCTTGGGGTCGATTAGTTCCGCATTGCTTCAATTTTGAAGGGGTCCACTGCCACACCTTTTTCTGATATGATATACCTAAGATATTCCACCTTTATAAATTCGTAGTGGCCATTGTGTGTTCAAAAGACGATTTTCGGTATGTTTTCTTCGCACACTCGTATTTAATGATACTTGGATCGAAGGTCTAGCTTTGTGAAGACTCATGCTATCTTTAATTCATCAAGCAATTCATCTACTACTAGAATAGGGTATTTGTCTTTGATGGTTATGCCATTGAGAGCTCGGTAATCAAAGCACATTCACCATGTTTGGTCCTTTTGTACGAGCAGAGGTGAAGAGTAGGGGCTGCAACTTGGCCGAATAACTCCTATTTCAAGTATCTCTTTTACAATCCTTTCTATGTCATCCTTCTAGAGATGTGGATATCCATATGGCTGAGTATTTCCTGGAGGTTTTCCCGGAAGAATCGGTATACAATGATCATGCCGACGGGTAGTAGGTAGGTTGCATGGTTCGTCAAATATATCTGAAAATTCATCAAGCAATGGAAGTAGGTTTGGATCTTCAAATTCCATTGGCTCTCCCTTAGTTTGTTGCTCAAGTTGTACTAAAAAGCCACTGCATGCCTTATACAAAACCTTCTCCAATCATTGTGTGCAAATCGTCGTTACATCACCCCCACGTTTCCCGTACAGTATCACCTGTTTCCCCTTACTGTAAAATTTCATAATTAGTTTCATAAAATTCTAGAAAATATCACCTAATATCATTAGCTATTCGATGCCAAGCATGGCCTCATAATCATCAAGAGGGAGGAGGAAGAAATCTGTAATTATCTCTTGGTCCTACAGCAACAGTTTCACCCGCGGGCTCCTATGATCACACTTTAAAATTCATCCGTCGGTGACCTTAACGTCAAACCTGCTACAATTCTCTAAAGGTAAGGCCATCTAGATAGTAACCTTTCTGTTCATAAAATTATTAGTTCTCCCAGTGTCAATAAGAATGGTGATAGGTTGTTGCTTCAAAAGTCCTCCCACTTTCATCGTTTGCGGGTTCACATAACCGGCAAGGGTATGCATTGTAATATCAACCGGCTGCTGTTCTTCATCCATGACCTCTTCCTCATGCTTCTGGACCTCCTCCTCCATGTCTTCAAGAGGTTCAATTAGTAGGACATGGCCCCTTTCGTAGCGATGATCGCGGTTCCACGGCTCGCCGCAATGCCAACAAATACCTTTTGCTAATCGGTCACGTAGTTATACTCTTGTCAATTTTTTTAACAGTGAAGGATAGCTAGGAGCAAGAAGAGATTTATATGCCATGGGCCTAGGAGAGGTTCTCATCCTCTGAGCATCTTGGTTGAATCATTCTTCTTGTATTCGGGTGAAAGAAATCATAGCTGTCACGGTATGGGGTTGTCGTGCCTTAACCTCCCATTTTATCTCTAGCTTGAGTCATTCGATGAATGTTCATAACAATTGATAATCAGTCCAATCACAAGCAAGGTAGGATAACTTCATAAACCTGTTTTGGTACTCTTAAATCATAGAGGTTTGTCGAATCTTCGCGAGTTGGCCATCAATATTTTCATACTCCATAGGTCCAAAACGATTCAGCAGTGCATTCTTAAATTGATTCCACGTCAGAGCCCCATGATTGTATTCCAGCCAATTGTACCATTGAATAGCATCTCCTTCAAGGTGGATGATAGCAATTTCCACCATAGCATCATACGATGTTTGATAGGAGCGAAAGTAACGTTCGGTGCGCGAAATCCACCCCGTCGGGTCTCCTTCTTATCGTGGGAAGTCCACCCTCATGCGTGGCTGTAGCATGTCCAAGGGTTGTCCCTCCTTCTTTGGAGGCTCTCTGAACTCTCTCCTTGCTGAAATTTGGTTGGACTCAGCGATTGTCCAATTCTGAATTCTGCAAACCAAGTGTGATTCAAGCCGCGATTCAATCTGAGATTCCAATGCTTCAAATTTGGCATCAATTGGATCTTGAGAAGCCATAGCATATGCCTTTAAATTGGAGATGTCCCTATCTTTTTTTTTTTGATGGGTTAATGGCATCAGTGGTGGAAGGTTCTGAAGAATTGAGGATCACGGAAAGGTATTACAGTAGATTTTTATATATAAAGTGTAGCAGTTCAGACGTAAAAGATCAGTGGTTTATATTAAGAATTTTTTAATAAAACTAAAGGAAAATCCACTATTAGGAAGTGTCAAGGCTGTCATAAAAATTTTGTAGAGATTTGGATAGAAAAAATATAGTAGCAAGATCAAACAAACTATACTATGTGATTGGAATTCTGCAGTGCAGATTTTCAACTGTAGTAGTTTGGACGTAAAAGATCAGTGGTTTATATTGAGAATTTTTTAATGAAACAAAAGGGAAATCTGCTGTTAGGAAGTGTTAAAGCTATCATAAAATTTTATAGAGATTTGGATAGAAAAAACATAGTAGCAAGATCTTACAGACTATGCTATGCAATTGAAATTCTACAGTGTATCTTTCATTGTAGAGATGAAAACCTTGCAATGAAAGTTTATGCAGCAATATAGGAACAATTTTTTTTTTTGGATTTTCAAATAAGGATAACTAAATTGCAGTAGTAGTAAGGTGGGAAGATCAAAGGATGATCTGCGGTAGTGGAGATGACAGCGGAATTCGACAACGATCTTTTAAGCAATTGTGGGAATTGCTTTGGGCGGCTGTGAAATGGCAGCAAGATAACAAGAACTCTACTTTAATATCAAGTGTTAGAACCCTTGCAGATTCTAAGCTTGGGGTTGATCTCTTTAGGGGATCGGCCTCCTTGGAACTCTATAGGGGTTCCTTCCTCCAAGTTACTGATCAAAGGCTGCAAAAAAGGTTTATCTATTGCTTAACAAAAGATGATGAATATTTGACTATTTTAGGGCTTCTAAACCCCAACTCCTAATAGGACTCCTACTTCTAACCAACTTCTAATAAGACTCCTACTCTAAGAAGCAACCTCCTAATTAACCCTAACCCTAGCCGGTCTCTTTACCTCTATAATATGGGTTGGCTAGGTAGGTTTATATGAATACCTCTTCAATGAAACTCAATTAGGACTCTCCTAGCTAGAGTCCTAACATCCTTCCCTCATGGATGTGACCTAGCCTACAATGTCATAAATATGCACTATTCACCTCATCTCATTTCCTCTTAGACACACTTATATTCATGATATGTGGTGTAGTGTCTAGCATAAACAAACCATTATGCAATGTTCCTCTCTTGATGATCTCATCATCTAATAATATTGAACAATCATTGTTCTCAAAAACTAATTTATATCCATTAACTGTCAAACATGAAATGGAAATAATATTTTTGATAATAGAAGGAACAAAATAATAGGCATCAAATGCAATAATAGCTCCACTAGGCAAATGTTGGGCAACCTCGCCAATAGCTACTGTAGCAACTTTTGCTCTATTCCCTATCTTGAGGTCGATCGCGCCTATCACCAATCTCCTAGGCCTTGCCAGTGTTGAATCTCATATTTTGATAATAAAACCAATTGATAAGTGTTTATGATTTGATTTGCGTTTTGAGTGACGTAGGATGCTTCGATCAGGATGAGATAATTAAAGCAGGAAGAATCATGTTGGGATAGAGGAAAATATGTCAGAAGATTGGACGTCGAGTAAGAGGAATGGTCGACTTATCGACAAAAGGCTTCAGGCCATGGATTCAAGCATCGGGCCAAGAAGAGCGGATATTACACCAAGGATATCAGAGTTGCGGAGGTCAATTGGCCGATTGGGTAATAGGCCGCAAGAGAGGATGATGCGCCGAAGAATCGAACGAAGCATCGATAGACCAATGACATGCTGGACAACATGATTCATGCTTAGTAATAATTGTCTAGATCAAAGTGTGTTTTACATGTGCAGGATTAACTACAATAGTAAGGCATAAAGTAAAACGAAGTCCCAGAGTCAAGAACGCGATTTCGTTGGGAGTTCCAGAGTGCCTCGGAAGTCTGGAGGTTGCCAAAAAGCTAATTAGAACTCGCCAAGAAGATTATTGTGAAGTCCAGGAGCTTGCTGGGAGTCCGTTGGAATATTATCGAGAGATCGTCAGAAGTTCACCGGAAGATCGTCGGAAGCTCGCCGAAAGAAACTAGACTTATGGACTTATTTAGCTTAAGTATGTCCTAGAATTCATAGTTAGAATATAATTGAGATTAGATTTGGGCCAACCTAATTAGGGGCTAGTTGGGCCCATGTAAGGATTGTGTTGGGCCCAATAAAAGGCCCAAACAGTGACCCAATAGGTGGCATCGTCCGTCATGGCATAGTCTCCGAGACTGTCAAGTGGTGGTACCACCCAACATAGCCTCCCAGTTGATGGTACTGCCCAATGGTAGGGTGCCAAGTGGTGGTACTGCCTAATGCACTATCAATGTCAAACTAACACTAGTGGTGGTACCGCCCAGCACAGGCGGTGGCATCGTCCGTACCTAGGAAACTCGGGATGGAATATTTTTAGGTTCCAAGTTTGAATCAACTTAAGGCCATAAATACCCCTCTTATCCCTAGTTAACATATACACAACTAAGAGCAAAAAAGGAAAGAAAACGTTGTTTGAATTGTGTGTGAACTCCTCTCAAAATTCTAAGTGTTAAAATAGTTTGAGAGAGGAGTAAGTGGGGGTGTAAGGGTTGTCTCCTAAACCCGGTAAAAGGAGAATCGAGTTGTAAAAGGTGGTTGGTCTTCGCCTGTTGAAAGAAGACCGATAGTGGATGCCAATGGCCTTGATGGAAGAGTAATCGGTGAAGTGGATGTAGGTCACGATAACCAAACCACTCTAAAATCTGGTTTGCATTTCGTCTTGAGCAATTTAATTTACTGCAAACCATTTTACTTGCTTATGCCTTCAATACGTTTACAAACACGCTTTCAAGTTAAGCATTTTCGAGTTCAGTTTTTATCGTACGAAAAGATTTTCAGAACCGACATATTTTACCGCTGTACTAATTCACCCCTCCCCTCTTATTGTCGATTGCTTTCCTAATAACCAGAACCTACAATGAATTGTAAATATGATAAGCACTACCGGTATTCAATACCCATGTGTTATCATAAGAGTTTGACAAATGGAGGCTGATCATGAATGTACCTGAAGCTTCTCCAAGCTTCTATTTTGTCCTCTTTGCAAGGTACTCTTTGCAATTCCTCTTCTAGTGCTCATCTTTTCCGCAGTGGAAGCAATGACTTTTGTCCTTTACTGGGCCTTTCTTAGCAACCTTTGTTTTACCTGATCTGCCATTGCCCTTGCCCTTCTTCTTAAGGGACTTTTCTACTTTCCTTTTCTTTTTGGTTTCACTAGTATAGAGAATTAACTTCTCTTTCTTGATAGTGCTCTCTGTCTCCCTCAATATATTGAGGAGCTCAAGAAGAGTCACTTCAAGCTTGTTCATATTAAAATTCATTATGAATTATGAAAAGGAATCTGATAGGGACTGAAGCATAAGATCCATACATAGGTTATCCTCTAGGACCATTCCTAGACCTGTGAGTTTCTCTATCCACTCAATCATCTTTAGGACATGGTTCTAAACCGGTGTCCCCTCAGTTATTCTAGCGTAGAAGAGGCTCTTGGACATCTCATATCGCTGAGTCCTTCCCTGTTCCTCAAATAGTTTGTGGAGATGTAAGAGAATAGATCTAGCATCCATCTTTTCATGTTGTCTCTGTAACTCAGGAGTCATGGAGCCCAACATATAACATTGAGCAAAAGTGGAGTCATCTATATACTTCATATAACGAGCGATCTCATCCTCGCTTGCCACATCCTTAGGCGTAGGCATCACTATATCAAGGATGTACGTGATTTTCTCCGCTGTGAGAATAATTCTCAAGTTGCGAAACCAATCTATATAATTTAGACCAGTAAGGCAGTTGACATTATTCTTTGTACTCATATGATTTTTTCTTAGTATATTATTTAAGAGAAGTTTTTTTTATGAATCATGATTTTTTGAGATCGTTCATTAATATATAAATCTTGATCTTGACAACTTGAGATTCTTATAAATCAAGATTGTTTAATATGTTTCTTCTTTTTGCTATCCAAAAGAATCATAATTTGTCTCTTGATATTCATAATTTATCTTCATGAATTGTATACCTCATCACCAAGTTAATTTTTCTTGATATATTTCATGTGATGATTTGAAAAATGATATAATGGAAAAAGTTTTGCACATTAAGGGAGATAGTTTTGCGGGCTTAGATAAATTGGTGCAAAACTTACTTGATAGCTTTCAAGCACTTGCATTGTTGAATGATTCTTCTTTTTGCCTATGACAAAGGAGGAGAAAATAAATGATGAATGATTGGTACCAACATGCATGAAGTGATAAATACTTAAAAATTTTAATATCTTAGCATCATGAATGTTATGCCTGAAATGATGTATCATGAATGCTTGAGTATCATATATGATATGCCCATAATGATGATTGATTTATTTTTGGTATCATGCATGAAGTAAGAATGAAATGAAAGGTTTTAAAATTGTGCATGTTTTAATTTGAAACTAATGATGCACAACCATATTAAAAAAGGATTGATACTTTAACTTTGTCATGATTTGAAAATTGATTTAAAGGGAAAAAAAGTATAACATTGTATTCTTGTCTTCTTTTTGACAATGACAAAGGGGGAGAAAAATTGCTAGCTCAAGATGCAAAATTTGTAAACTTGCACATTCTAAAAGAAGCAAACTTGCTAACTTGCTCATCTCAAAAGAGAAGCAAGAAGTGTCATCTTGCAAATCTCAAGAGAAGCAATGTTTACTAAGTTACACATTTAAAGAAGATATAAAAATAGTCTATCTTGTACATCTCAAAAGATATAAAATTTTGCTAACTTTTATATGTGTAAAATTTGATAGCTTGCATACTATAAAATGATATAAATTTGCTAGATTGCAATCTCAAGAGAAGCAGAAGTGCTATCTTGACTATCTCAAGAAGCAAAACATACTAATCTAGTAATTTTTACAAACTTACAAAACATAAAATTATTGCTAGCTTGCATGTAAATAACATAAAACTTTGCTAGCTTGCACTTTGCCAAGGAAGCAAAAATTGCATTTCTCAAAAGAGAAGAAAGAAAATTACTTGCTTGCATGATGATAAAACTTGAGATTATATTGCAAAGATTTGAAACTTGTAGTTGCATTTCTCCTTTTTGTTGATGAAAAAGGGGAAGAAGTTATGATGACAATTATGCATGGAATTATGTACTTGGATATTTTGATTATGCAAGAGTTTATGTTGCAACAATGATATGATTAATTGGGTCCTTCAATATTCATGATGCATGCAATGGTGAAATACATATAATGTGTTGTAAATATTCATGATGAAATTTGCTTTGACTTGAATTCAATTTGAATTCAAGGTTCTATCAATAAGGCATATTAATAGAGGGAGTTAAGGTTAACTTCGTCTTCAATTAGTTATCATCATCAAAAAGGGGGAGATTGTTGAATCTCGGATTTTGATGACGAAACCAATTTGATAATATTTATCTAATCTACGTTTTGAGTGATGCAGGAAGCTTCGATCAAGTAGAGACAATTAAAAGCAGAAAGAATCATGTTGGGCCGGAGTGGAACATGTCAGAAGATTGGATGTCGAGTCAGAGGATCGGTCGACGTATCGATATGAGGTCTTGGGCCATGAGATTGGGCATCGAGCCAAGAAGAGCGGAAATTGAGGTAAGGAAATCAGAGTTGCAAAGGTCAACTAGCCGATTGGGCAATAAGCCGCAAGAGAGGATGATACGTCAAGGAATCGGATGAGGCGTCGATAAACCAATGACATGCCGAACAACATTTGTTTAGCTTTATAATAATTGTCTAGATTGAAGTAGGTTTTAGGCATAATTAGATAAGAATTGGGCCAACTCAACTAGGGGCTAGTTGGGCCCAAGTTTTGGCTATGTTAGGCTAAGTGAAAGGCCTAAACAGTGACCTAATAAGTGCCACCATCATGGCACAATCTTTGAGACTGTGTCAAGCGGTGGTATTACCAGTTTGGGTGGTGGTACCACCCAAACACAGTCTCCAAGAGACTATTAGGTGGTGGTACCACTAGATTGGGTAGTGGTACCACCCAATGGTAGGGTGTCAGGCAGTGGTACTGCTAGATTGGGCGGTGGTACCACCCAATGTTAGTGTCAGTGTTAGTGTTGTAGGTGGTGGTACCGTTAGTACCCCGAAAACTAGGGATGAGACTCTTTTAGGCTCCAAGTTTGAATCCTCTTGAGTCTTATAAATACCTCTCTCATCCCTGGTTAACATACAAAAGAATTGAGAGCTAAAAGAAAATAAAACGATATTGTAATCTTGTGAGAACCCCTCACAAAAGTCTAAGTGTTTGTGAAGTTTAAGAGAGGAGGTAATTGGGTGTAAAGGTTCTCTCCTGAACCTATCAAAAGGAGAATCAAGTTGTAAGGGTAGTTGATCTTCGCCCATTGAAGGAAGATCCGTAGTGAAAGCTGGTGGTCTCAATTGAGGAGGAATCAGAAGTGGATGTAGGTTACAATGACCGAACCACTATAAATCAGTTTGCATTTCTTTTTTAGCAATTTACCTTTACTGCAAACTGCCTTCCTTACTTTGATTTCACTACACTTACGAACAAACATTGAATTTGAGATTATCTTTCTAAGATTGGTTTAATCAAATCGACGATTTTTGAACCGATGGCATTTTTATTCGCTGCACTAATTTACCCTATTGGGAAATCTTAGGGGTGACATCACATGTGGAATGGAAGAACAGAAAATAAATTTTCCAATTCCCAAAGATATATTTGTCATCGTGCGAAGATTGGTGTGCAAAAATTCACGAAACAAAAAATCACGTGTGAGATAGATTGTGTTACCTAAGGAGATTGTATATCCCTGAATCCCTACAGATCTCTATGAGAGGGTGAAGGAGGTTAAGCACCCTCCTCTCTAGCGGTGATCCATACAACAGGGCTGCAACAATGCTTCTTAAAACTCCAGGCCTACTCTGAGGTGGAGAGGGGGAGGAGAATAGGAGAGGTAAGCAAAAGGCTCTTGCCTATGAATCATTGATTCCTTCATATTTATAGAGGTCCCCTATCAACTTAGCCCTAATTGATCCTCCCCTATTGGGTATTAGATCTCCATCCAACAACCCAAGCCTCTTAGATTAGTGGATCTCTATCAAATAATCTCTCATGGGCACTTATTGGATCTCATCTAAAGGATCCAATAATTTAGGGTCTTATTGGATATCCAATAAGATAGAGGCTCCAGAAAATATCTCATATCTTAACCATTACTCATTATAATGCCTACCATATGTGTGTGACTCTTTAGGCCCAATAACGAGCTGGCTATGAGTCACATCTGTTAGAACTCCTTCTAGCCCCGTGAATTATTATCTTCATAATAATTCACTCGACTCATCGACTATAGATGTACTAGGTCACTACGCCAAAGTCCTTAGATGATATAGGAGAATCCAATCCATTGGACCTGTCTGTCCTCAATTACCGTGTGCCTATAGTCCCTCATCCATCTAATATCCTAGAGACCATATACCGAGCATGGTATTGTTAGACCCATATGGTCTCTACTCGAGTCTCACTCTAATCGGATTCTCTTAGAGAACCCTTTCTCTCTCAATCCGAATGACCCTAGCTAGAGATTTGTCTAAGCAAGAATATATAAGATATTCCTCTTATGATACCGAGAGTGGATGATCCTCTATCGACACTCAATAACCCTTGTAAGATTGACTATCACTCTTGATGACTGATTGTGCTAGATCTGAGACATCCAAACCTATAAGTCTAGTATCAAAGAGTGGAGCACTCATACAGGACATCCTTGGTATTTTAAGTCTAAGGACTAGATACACCATTGGGACTACGAAATTATTGTCTGATAATAAGGCATCATCAACCATTCAACATTTCGTAAGTGGATCAATTAGTGAACTCATTTCCCAATGAGCACCTGAATTGTATACCTAGGGTCCCCACACGAACAACTATGAGACCAATTGCATCCATCATATGGATGGTCTGTCCGGTTATCTCGATGTCCCTCTTGAGTAACCTATGACCGGGATTATTTAGGATCTATGTTTAAAGACGAATCGGTCTCATTATCATGATCTCATCATGATCCAATTCCCATTGCACAAATCCAAGAACATTATAATATATATATACATATATACAATAGTCAATATAAAATGATAAAATACCAAAATATAATAAGTAAAAATATTGTGTGTCAAGTCACACATGCCATCACTCACGTGATTAGCTTGCAAGGCACATATGACTAAAATCTCCCACTTGACCTAAAGCCAATCACCTATGTGTTTGATCCCTATCAGACCCCTGTGATGCTCAAAGACAATCTAAGACAATGACTTTGTTAGTGGATCTACAATGTTATCTTCAGATGAAACTCTTTCTACTACTACATCTTCTCAGGTCACGATATCTTTGATTAGGTGGAACCTCCTCAGAACATGCTTAGATTTCTGATGTGACTTGGGTTTCTTCGCTTGAGCAATCGCCCCATTGTTGTCGCAATATAAGGGAATTGACTCCTCATTGCCTAACATGATTCCCAAATCTATGATGAACTTCTTTATCCAGACTCCCTCTTTTGCTGCCTCTACTGTAACAATATACTCCGCCTCTGTGGTCGAGTCAGTAGTAGTATCTTGCTTGAAACTCTTCCAGCACACTACTCCTACATTCAATGTGTACACATACCTCAAATTCGACTTGCTATCATCAATATCAAACTGAAAATTTGAGTCTGTATAGCCTTCAACCCTGAGGCTATTACCTCCATATACTAGTAGAAGATCCTTAGTCCTTCTCAAGTGCTTAAGGATACACTTTCAGCTTTCTAGTACTCCAAGCCTAGATCCGCTAGATACCTGCTCCTGATACTTAGAGCATGCACTATATCTGGCCTGGTACATAGCATGGCATACATGATATTCCCTATCGCTCAGGCATAGGGTATCCTATCCACGTACGCCCTTTTTTTAGGAGTCTTTGGGGATATTCTCCTAGAAAGTGATATCTCATATCTCATCGGTATTTCTATGCCAAACCTTTTGATAATTATGTCTATGTACCTGGACTAGGATAAGCCAAGCATCCTCTTGGATCTATCTCTATAGATCTGAATCCCCAAGTTATAGGATGCTTCCCCTAGGTCCTTCATAGAGAAGTGTTTAGATAACCAAGCCTTTATTGTGGTTAGCATTCCTACATCATTCCCAATTATCAGAATGTCATCCACATATAATACCAAGAAGGTGATAGCGTTCCCACTTACCTTCTTATACACACAGGGCTCATCTTTGTTCTTAACGAAGTCATAAAATCTAATTGCTTTATCAAATCTTATGCTCCAACTTCGAAAAGCTTGCTTTAGTCCATAAATAGATCTAAGCAACTTGCACACCTTATCTGGGCAATCCTTGGACACAAATCCTTCGGGCTGTATCATGTACACCTCCTTCTCTAGGTTTATAATATCCTTCATTTCTGAAATTTATGTAAGGACTTATTTGTAAATCGGAGGACCTATATGTAAATATAGATATTTCAAGGACTACACTATTAAGTTGCAAAAAAAAAACTAAAAATTTTGATTTTATCTCACCGCCTCCCACGCTCTCTGTTTCCCGTGAAATAGAGAGAGGAGCTGTGGGGTGTGGGGAGAAGAAGAAGAGAAGTAGAGGGAAAAGAAGAGAGGAGGAAGAAGAGGGAGAAGAGAAGAAAAGAAGAAGAAGAAGAGAGAGAAGATGGAGGGGAGAGAGAGGCAGCTACAGTAGCTAGGGCTGTAGCACCTCTGTTTCCCATAGGTGGAAATAGAGGAGAGGATACGTGGGGCATCGGGGAGGAGAAGGGCAGAAGAAGAAAAAGAAGAAGAAGAAGAGAGGAGGGTGGGTGCGGCAAGGGTTGCAATGAGGAGGTGTGTGGCTTCAAGGAGGAGGAGGGAAGAAGAGGATAGGAAGAAGAAAAGAGGAGGGTAGCTATGGCAAGGGCTGCAACGAGGAGGTGTGGGGTATCGGGGAGGAGAGGAGAAGAAGAGGGAAAAAAGAGGTAAGAGGGAGAGGAGCGAGAGGTGGCAGCAGCTAGGGCTGCAGTACCTCTGTTTCCTGTAGGTGGAAATAGAGGAGAGGAGGTGTGGGGCATTGGGGAGGAGAAGAAGAAGAAGAGGAAGAAGAAGAAGAGAAGAAGAAAAAAGAAGGATGGCTGCAGCATGGGCTGCAGTAAGAAGGTGTGGGGTGTCAGGTAGGAGAAGGGAAGGAGAGGAGAAGAAGAGAAGGAGAAGAAGAAGGAGAAGAAGAAGAAGAAGAGGAAGAGAAGAAGTAGAAGCAAGTGAAGAGGCTACGACACCTCTATTTCCTGTAGGAGAAAATAGAGGAGAGGAGGTGCTGTGCGTCAGGGAGGAAAAGGGAAGAAGAGAGGAAGAGGAGAAGGGGTGGCAGCTGCAATAGTGGCAACTGCAGCTGGAAGAGAAGAAGGAGAGGAAACAGAGCAGGTGAGGAAGAAGAGGCTGAGTGAAGTGGAGTATGATTTATGAAACATACAGGTTTATGAATTGTGAATATTGATTTGAATGGTTCTTAGTATCCTCAAATGTTAGATTGGATCCTGGATTGATTTGTGACGATGAATTATAATATTATTGATTTTAGATAGGATCACACCTCCTGAATGTGAAAATTTAGGGGGCATGACAACGGAGGTGGCGGCTGTATATGTAGCAGTTGTGTCTGCGAAAGAAGAGGAGGAAGAAGGTAGTACGGTGGAAGGCGCTATGACTATGGCAGTGGCAATAGCGGTGGCTCCGACAGCTGAGTTTGGGAAAGAAAAAGAAGGAATGAGAGTAAGGGAGAGCAGAAAAAGAAGGAATGATGGAGGAAAAAATAGAAGAATGATTCGGGCGTATACCTTCTTTGGATCTTCAGATCAAAATCTTCTAAAGACAAGTGTTCCGATCCTTCCTATTGCAAGCTTTCTAATCTTTCCTATTTCAAGTGTCTTGATCTTTCTTTATTGTAATTTTATCTCTGTATTTATTTTGAATATGAAAACTTTAAATTGTTCTAGCCTTGCATTTGATATGTCTCTTGTTTAGACGTAACGATTTGAATATTTGAAACTTCCAAGATATGACCTTTCTACCTTGTTATGGTTATAACTTCATGCACTGACCTTTGATTTATTCAAAACTTATTTCATTGGAAATTAGACTCATAGATCTTTCTTTTGATACTTTAATTAAAAGATTTAGAGTCTAAATATCTACCCAGTTATCTATTGAAATCGAACCTATAAATTATGCAAAATAGTGATTTTACTTTTTGACCTTTGATTACTAAATCAATTATAATTCTTTGTTGAAAACTTTGATTCATAAAAAACTTATTTTATCTAAAACTAGATTGAAATATCTTTCCAATGATATATTTTTTGAGTAAATTAGAGCATGATTGATAGTTTGAATCATTTATTCAATGTGCCTCTTGAATTCTATCAAAAATCGAGCTTTGGTCGATTTCACCTTATCATGTTCCATTCCTTTTGGAAATTGATTTCATTTAGCTTTCTTTGTTTAATTGAGCTTTATATTACTGCTTTGAATTCTTGTATATTCTTGTCCTTAAATTATTTACATTCTTGAAACTTATTGTATAAAGTTTATGTTGTATCATATTGGCTCGTATTGGCAAATATATATCGCATTGTTTCACAATTGCTTTCGATAGGTGCCTATTCCAATTTCATTTCTTTAGACATTGAATTCATCTAACGTTCTTATTTCAATTGAGCTATATGTGATTGCTTGGAATCCTTGTATGCTCTTGCTTTCATTTCCTTTTAAGTTTGAATACATTTGTGAAAGATTATGCTTGCATCGTATTGACTCGTAAAGGCACATGTACATTTTGTTGTTGCGCATGTGCTTCCGATATATGCTATTTATTGTTCATACTGTCCTTTTGTACTCTGGTGTTTGTGGGATATTGTGAACCTTTGCTAGAAATGGTAAAGGGAGTTATGTATAGAGCCTGTGATGCTCTATCGGCCACCTATGACTTCACTCAAACGTGGGTGGATAGAGCTCCCAGACGTGGGAGACTTATGTTTGGTGGTCATTTAGAAATGGATGTACCATATTATGTTATGGTCCCACTTCACCTGCTATGTGTTTGATATAATATCCAGAGCTTTGGTTATATGTTTCTATATGTGTTCTGGATAAGAATGATATGAATGCAATGTCAAATTCGAAGTTTGAGCCTTTGTTTCATATTTGTTCTTCTATATGCTCTGAAATGATTCATATGCCATTGATTTGCTTTGAAATATTTCACATACGATTGATATATTTTGAAATATTGTATTTGTTATTGATATGCTCCGAAATGTTACATCTGCTATTGTTATGCTCTAAAATGTTCCATATGTTGTTAATATGCTTCGGAACATTTTATACGCTATTAATATACTCTAATTACTCTGTGCTCCATTTGTTATCCACCAAATATGTTTTGAATGACATGACATTTGCAATCCTATATCTAATAATATAGTACCCTGAGAGTTCTTGTATTTTGCCTTGCATTGTGATACCTTATTTGTTTGAAACTGTCTTTTTTCATTCTGGATATATTTTGTCACTTATTGAGCTGTTTTTAGCTCGCTCCGTTTTTATATAAATCTTTGAAGTCAACTTATCTCTCTTTGAGATGTTTATATTGGGCTGAGGTAGTGGAGAGCTACTCAGAATCATGGGCAAGTCTTGTTGGTTGTTAGGTTATTATTGTATAAGTGCATTTTGTATGTAATGAAATGTTATCAACAGGATTGAATTGTTATATCGTGTAAGAGTGTTAAAAGACCTCTCTCGTTTTGAATTTTGGGATGTTAAGTTTAATTTATGATGATATGAGTTTGTGGAAGAAATTGTTGGAGTTCTAATTATATAAACTATTTAGCTTGTGGATTTATAACTATTGTTCATGTTTGTTAAGTTGACTTGGGTTTCCATAAAGGTGAATTTTCGAGTGATGTGATATATAATTATAACTTGCACATGTTTTGAATTTGACTAAACGTTTCTTAGTGTCATCAAATGTTAGATTGGATCCTGGATTGATTTGTGATGAAAAATTTTAATATTATCTATATTTTGAGGGGTGTGACAGAGGTGATATCAAAGTATTGTTTGAGGATCACTGAAATATTTGATATGTTGACGTGTAAAATATATTGATGTCTAGTGAACTATAGTGATCGGTGAAATTTTTATTTGATGCATTTTAGGAATTTAGGATGACGAGGACATTTAGTCCTCCTACTTCATTTTCTTCTGATTAATTAAGGGGGATAAAAGCATTGATCAAGGATATTAAATCAAAGTGGCGCAACAAAAGCGTAGTGAACCTAATACATTAGTGGCAGAAAAATGGATGATGTAAATGGAGAAGATATTTGATGTACGAAATTGTTCTGATAATTAAAAGAATTTCTGGAGATCAAGGACGAGAATAGCTTGGACAAGTTTACCAATAAAAATACGATTGGAAATAAATCAGAAAGTGATAACAAGAGGGTCAAGACATTTGGATTTAAAAGGGGAAGTCACCACAAAAGCCTCAATCATATGTAAATGCGAGTTAAATTATGAAACAAGTTTGTGTTTTTAGGTGACTATAGTCTATTTTGCTTGTAGAAAGTTCGAACATAAAATAAAAGACTACCCTTTGAATAAGAAGAAAAAGTCACTATCTCCTATATTATCAACCCATGTCAGAGTGTTTGCTATCATTGAATATGATTCTAAAACTTCTGAATCTGTAGTCGAAGGTATTATTCATGTTTATGAAATAATACAAATATTTGTTTGACCATAGATCCCATCTATGATTTAATTCGTAATATTTTGCTTATCACTTGGATATTCAACCTATACCACTACATTATGTGCTATATATAAAAATAATTATTGGGGATTCTTTGATAACAAACTTGATCTGGACATCTTATCTTATTTTTATTGGAGAACTCGAACTTTTTGCTGATTTGGTTCTCCTAGAGATTTGGAATTATGATATTATACTTGGTATGGATTGGCTATCTTTTTATCATACCATTATAGATTGTTATACAAAATGATTACTTTTTGCATATTAGATCAACCAATCTTTTATTTTGAGAGTATTAGATATGATTTACCTCCTTGCCTAATATATCCTAGGATGACTTGCCCAGATTACCTTTAGACATGACTTTGCTTTTGATTCTATTGAGAATCAAGGAGGAGGATATTTCAATCACTCTTGAATGATTGTGTAATTTTATTGTATTGAGGAAGCAATTTGGGAGCTGGAGGAGGAATTGAAGAAAATGTAATCCTCATATTTTCATCAATTGAGAAATAACTAATTTAGAGGACTAAATTTTCTTTTAAGGGGGGGAGAGTGTAATATCCTTCATTTCTGAAATTTATGTAAGGACTTATTTATAAATCGGAAGACCTATATGTAAATATAGACATTTCAACGACTAAACTGTTAAGTTGCAAAAAAAAAAAACCAAAAATTTTGATTTTATCCCACCGCCTCCTACGCTCTCTGTTTCCCGTGAAATAGAGAGAGGAGTTGTGGGGCGTGGGGAGAAGAAGAAAAGTAGAGGGAAAAGAAGAGAGGAGGAAGAAGTGGGAGAAAAGAAGAAAAGAAGAAGAAGAAGAGAGGAAGAGGGAGAGGAGAGAGAGACAGTTGTAAAAGCTAGGGCTGCAGCACCTTTGTTTCCCATAGGTGGAAATAGAGGAGAGGATGTGTGGGATGTCCAGGAGGAGAAGGGAAGAAGAAGAAGAATAAGAAGAAGAGAGGAGGGTTGCTGCGGCAAGGGCTGCAGCGAGGAGGTGTGTGGCATCGGGGAGGAGAAGGGAAGAAGAGGAGAAGAAGAAGAAAAGAGGAGGGTGGCTATGGCAAGGGCTGCAGCGAGGAGGTGTGGGACGTCGAGGAGGAGAAGGGAAGAAGAGGAGAAGAAGAGAAAGAGAAGAAGAGGGAAAAGAGAGGGAAGAGGGAGAGGAGCAAGAGGTGGCAGCAGTTAGGGCTGCAGCACCTCTGTTTCCTGCAGGTGGAAACAGAGGAGAGGAGGTGTGGGGCGTCGGGGAGGAGAAGAAGAAGAAGAGGAAGAAAAAGAAGAGAAGAAGAAAAAAGAAGGATGGCTACAGCATGGGCCGCAGTGAGAAGGTGTGAGGTGTCGAGTAGGAGAAGGCAATAAGAGGAGAAGAAGAGAAGGAGAAGAAGAAGGAGAAGAAGAAGAAGAGGAAGAGAAGAAGTAGAAGCGGGTGAAGAGGCTGCAACACCTCTGTTTCCCGCAAGAGGAAATAGAGGAGAGGAGGTGCTGTGTGTTGAGGAGGAAAAGGGAAGAAGAGAGGAAGAGGAGAAGGGGTGGCAGCTGCGGCAGTGGCAACTGTAGCTGGAAGAGAAGAAGGAGAGGAAACAGAGCAGGTGAGGAAGAAGAGGCTGCGACTGTGGTGGCTGCGGTCGTGGCTTCGACTACGACTACGGTAGTTGCAGTTGGGAAAGAAGAGAAGAAAGGGATAGAAGGGGCTGGGCTATGGTTGCAGCTGCAGCGGCTGCGGTGGCAACTGTAGTAGCTGCGTGGTGAAAGAGGAAGAGGAAGGAAAAAGAGAAAGAAAGGAAAGAGGAAAAAGGGGCTGCGACCATGATTGCAGCTGCGGCTGTAACATCCCTCATTTTTGAAAAATTTATAAGGACTTATTTGTAAATATGAGGATTTTTTTAATAATTCTTTAGCACTAAATACTTTTTTTTATATATATTGAAAGTATTGTGAGGGACCAAAATGTGAATCTCATTAATTGGAGGTGATTTGTGAAATATTTATATTAAGAATAAATAAATAAATAAATAAAATGAAGGACATGTGGCATTCGCAAGGATGAGCCACTTCAATTTATTCTAAAGATGACACATAAACCTCCATGCATGCTTGCCACTTCACTACTTTAGCATGAACCAAACCTAAGTAATTTAAGGCACAATTGAGGGAAACTTTGCAGCCAACGTAACTTGAGAATAGGAGAAGGAATTGAAGGAGAAGAGAAAGAGAAAGTATTGAAGAAGAAAAAGAATTTTTATCTTGGCTTAAGGCTTTGCATCAAATTCCCCCATATTTGAAAATCAAAACCTTTTAAGACAAGTGTTCTAACCCCATCCAACAGAATCCTAATCTCTATTTTTTTTTTAATTCTATAAAATTTTGAAAGATTTCAGCTGAGAACCAAACATTTCTTTCATTTTGATACAAAGCCATGAATCTGTAATTTTTCGGTAATCTGACCTCCATACATTATTTCGGTCCTAACTTTTTGTACTAAACTATGATTTAGGCAAAACCTATTCCATTTGAAAGTAGACTCGAAGACCTTTATTTTGATACCTGGTTTGAATGATTTGGAGTTTAAATGCCTAATATGACTTCTGTTGCAATTAACCCTACAAATTCTACAAAATAGGGATTGTAATTTCGGACCTTCTATTACTAAATTACTCATAACTCTCTAGTAAAAATTTTAAATTATGCAAAACTTGATTTTTTGGGAATAGATTCATGTATCTTTCTTTTGACACCTAGTTTGAAAATTTTGAAGTACGTTTGCCATCTGAAACATCTGTTTAAATTCATTCTATCAATTCTGCAAAAACAAAGATGATCAATTCTTACCTTCCTTTACTCTATTTATTGTAACTTCCTATTTTGAAAAATTGATTGATCCAGTTTTCCCATGACACCTTATTTTAGTGAATTGGAGCATGCTTGGTCACTCAAACAAATAAGGAAATGTACCATTCAAATTCTGCCAAAATTGAAAACTTTGTTGAGTTTTGCCTATTCAATTTTTATTCCATTGGAAATTTGATTTCTACTAAATTCTTCTTCAATTGTGCTTTATATTAGTCCTTTAAAAATTCTTGTATTGTTTATCCTGAAATTGTTGTGTGATTGAAATTTATTATGTAATGTTTTGTTTGTATTTCCTTGTTTGATAAAGGCACACGCATATTTTCATTGTTTCCGCATGTGCTTCCGATATGTGCCAATGTCATTGTTCATACTACCCTTTTGTACTCTGGTGTCTTGTGGGATATTGTGAACCTTTGTCCGAAATGATAAAGGGAGTTGTGCTTAGAGCCCGCGATGCTCTAGACTTATGCTTGGTGATTATCTTAAAATGGATGAATCACATTATGTATGTGGTCCCACAGCGCCCTCTATGTTTTTGATATGATATCCAAAGCTTTGCTTATGAGTTTATATTTATGCTTTGGATAAAAATGGAATGCATGCTACATCAAAAATGACATACAAGCTTATGGTTATTATTCGATTCACTTGTTATACTTTGAAGTGTTTCGTATGTCATTGTTATGCTCCCAAACACTCTTACGCCTTTGATATGCACCTAAATGCTTCATGTGCCATTTGATACATGCCTAAATGCTTCTTTTGCCAATGAAATGCTCCAATTTCCTTTCTCCTATTGTTATATCTAACGCCTATTTTCGAGGTAACCCTTTGTGATTTTTATATCAAATGAGATGATTTCAAATGAACATTGGTATTTCTGCATTTGTTATCTTGATTTTAAGCTTGCTTGAACTTCTCTTATCGCCATGGATATGTTAGTCGCTTGATGAGCTCTTTATGCTCACCCCGTTGCTATATAAATTTTTCAGGGTAGCTTGTCATGCACTCAAAAGCTAAAATTGCATTGAAGCAGTGAAAGGCTAGAAGATTTTTTTTGGGCTAATATTTGTTGGTTGATAGGTTTTTGTTGTATAGTATACTTTACTTCTGATGTAATGTTAAGGATATGTTGATACTTATGTGTTGTAAAAGTTTAAAGGACTGCTCATGTTTATGGAATGATAAGCTTAAGTTGTATAAGTATATGAACTCATAGTGAATAATATTTTTATGATTGTACATATTTCTACGAATATGGATTTATGTTGTGGTTGATGTTTAGTTGAATTGCCGTTGGATTTTATGAATCTCTGAGTGAAGTGGAGTATGATTTATGAAACATACAGGTTTATGAATTCTGAATATTGATTTGAATGGTTCTTAGTATCCTCAAATATTAGATTGGATCCTGAATTAATTTGTGATGATTAATTATAATATTATTGATTTTAGACAAGATCACACCTCCTGAATATGAAAATTCGGGGGGCGTGACAACAACGGTGGTGGCTGCATATGTAGTAGCTATGTCTGTGAAAGAAGAGGAGGAAGAAGGTAGTACGGTGGATGGGGCTGCGACTATGGCAGTGGCAGCGGCAGTGGCTGCGGCAGCTGCGTTTGGGAAAGAAAAAGAAGGAATGAGAGTAAGAGAGAGCAGATGATTGTGCCCCTATGTTTTGCACAAGTTACAGTTGTGGAGGAAGAAAGAAGACAGATATGGAAAATAGAACGGGATGAAGAGACGGAGGAAAAAATAGAAGAATGATTCGGGCGTATACCTTCTTCGGATCTTCGGATCAAAATCTTCTAAAGGCAAGTGTTCCGATCCTTCCTATTGTAAGCTTTCTAATCTTTCCTATTACAAGTGTCCTGATCTTTCCTTACTATAATTTTATCTCTGCATTTGCCTTAAATAAGAAAATTTTGAATTGTTCTAGCATTGCATTTGATATGTCTCTTGTTTAGACATAACAATTTGAATATGTGAAACTTCTGAGATATGACCTTTCTACCTTTTTATGGTTATAACTTCATGCACTGACCTCTGACTTATTCAAAACTTATTTTATTAGAAATTAGACTCGTAGATCTTTCTTTTAATACCTAAATTGAAAGATTTAGAGTCCAAATTCCTACACAGTTATCTATTGAAATCGATACTATGAATTATGCAAAACTATGATTTTGTGTTCTGACCTTTAATTACTAAATCAATTATAACTCTTCGTTAAAAATTTTGATTCATACAAAACTTGTTTTATCAGAAACTAGATTGAAATATATTTCCAATGATATATTTTTTGAGTAAATTGGAGTATGATTGATAGTGTGAATCATTTGTTCAATGTGCCTCTCAAATTTTGTCAAAAATCGAGCTTTGGTCGATTTCGCCTTATCATGTTCCATTCCTTTTGGAAATTGATTTCATTTAGCTTTCTTTGTTCAATTGAGCTTTATATTACAACTTTGAATTCTTGTATACTCTTATCCTTAAATTATTTGTATTCTTGAAATTTATTGTGTAAAGTTTATGCTGTATCATATTGGCTCGTATAGGCACATATATATCCCATTATTTCATGATTGCTTTCGATATGTGCCTATTCCAATTTCATTTCTTTGGACATTGAATTCATCTAATATTCTTATTTCAATTGAGCTATATATGATTGTTTAGAATCCTTGTATGCTCTTGCTATCATTTTCTTTCAAATCTGAATACATTTGTGAAAGATTATGCTTGCATCGTATTGACTCATAAAAGCACATGTACATTTTGTTCATACTGACCTTTTGTACTCTGGTGTTTGTGGGATATTATGAACCTTTACTAGAAATGGTAAAGAGAATTATGCATAGAGCCTGTGATGCTCTGCCGGCCCCCTATGACTTCACTCAAATGTGGGTGGATGGGGCTCCCAGACATGGGAGACTTATGTTTGTTGGTTATTCAGAAATGGATGTACCATATTATGTTATGGTCCCACTTCACCTGCTATGTGTTTGATATAATATCTAGAGCTTTGGTTATGTGTTTCTATATGTATTCTAGATAAGAATGATATGAATGCACTATCAAATTTGACATTTGAGCCTTTGTTTCGTATTTATTCTTCTCTATGCTCCGAAATGGTTCATATGCCATTGATTTGCTTTGAAATATTTCACATACCATTGATATGTTTCGAAATATTGTATTTGTTATTGATATACTCCGAAATGTTGCATCTACTATTGTTATGCTCTGAAATGTTCCATATGTCGTTGATATGCTCTGGAACATTTCATACGCTATTGATATGCTCCAATTACTCTGTGCTCCATTTGTTATGAACCAAATGTGTTTTGAATGACATGACATTTTTGATTTTTTATCTAATAATATGGTACCCTAATAGTTATTGTATTTTGCCTTGCATTGTGATACCTTATTTGTTTGAAATTGTCTCTTTTCATTCTAGATATATTTTGTCACTTGCTGAGCTATTTTTAGCTCACTCCGTTGTTACATAAATCTTTTAAGTCAGCTTATCACTCCTTGAGATGTTTGTATTAAGCTTAGGTAGTGGAGAGCTATTCAGAATCATGGGCAAGTCTTGTTGATTGTTAAGTTATTGTTGTATAAGTGCATTTTGTATGTAATGAAATGTTATCGATAGGATTGAATTATTATATCATGTAAAAGTGTTAAAAGACCTCTTTCGTTTTGAATTTTGGGATGTTAAGTTTAGTTTATGATGATATGAATTTGTGAAAGAAATGATTGGAATTCTGATTATATAAACTGTTTAGCTTGTGGATTTATAATTGTTGTTCATGTTTGTTAAGTTGACTTGGGTTTCCATAAAGGTGAATTTTCGAGTGATGTGATATATGATTATAACCTGCACATGTTTTAAAGATGTGAATTTGACTGAATATTTCTTAGTGTCCTCACATGTTAGATTGGATCCTAGATTGATATGTGATGAAAAATTTTAATATTATTGATATTTTGAGGGGCGTGACAAGGATGCCATTGAGAAATGTAGTTTTCACGTCCATCTGCCAGATCTCATAATCATAGTGTGCTATAATAGCCAATAGAATTCGGATGGATTTTAGCATGGCTACGGGTGAGAAGGTTTCGTCATAGTCAACACCTTGTTTTTTACGATACCCCTTAGCCACTAGCCTTGCTTTATATGTTTCTACATTTCCATCTACTGTGATCTTTTCTTAAAGATCCACTTGCCATCGCGATCGTCCGTCTCGTAGGTCTTGCTATTGCATCCACGCTCCCGCTGCGCCTCCTCGTGTGATTACAACTTAATCATAGGCACGCAGGCCCGATAATAAACGAGAAATATAATGAAGACTCACAGGCCCCAATAATAATAATCACAAGTACACACGTCACACGGTCCATGATTATCCATCCACACATCATACATCACATGTATAAATTATCATAATATAGGACTACTAGATAATAATCAATTAAACCTTTTAATTAATTAATATTTTTAAAAATCAGGGATATGTAGGGAATTTTCTAAATTTTGAGGGGTTAGACAAAGGACAGAACTAGAATTTCTCAAATTCTAAGGGGCAAAACTATCTTTTGCCTAAAAAACTCTAACCCTCTTTCTCCCTTTCCCCTACTATTGTGTCGCCGCCACCCTGCCTACGGCTGCCCTCTACGGTGGGGACGGGGCACCACCCCTGCTTTTGGGCGGCGGCGCCCCTGCAGGTGAGCTTCCCCGTGGGTTGGCGCCCTTGTTGGTGGTGCTGCCCCCCGCAAGCGCTGTGCCCACGGTGTAGTGCCAGCAGGCGCCGCGCATGCGGGTGAGCACCCCTATGGGTGGTGCCCTCGCTGGCGGGCGCCCCTATGGTGCACTCGACTCATCGACTACGGACGTACTAGGCCACTACGCCACAATCCCCAAATGATATAGGAGAATCCAATCCATTGGACCTATCTATCCTCAGTTACCAAGTACCTGTAGTCCCTTATCCATCTAATATCCCAAAGATCGTATACCGGGCATGGTGTTGTCAGACCCATATGGTTTCTACTTGAGTCTCGCTCTAACCGGATTCTCCCGGAGAACTCTTTTTCTCTCAATCTGAATGACACTGGCCAGGGATTTGTTTGAGCAAGAACACATGGGACATTCCTCTCATGACACCGAGAGTGGATGATCCTCTATTGACACTCAATAGCCCTCGTAAGGTTGACTACCACTCCCGATGACCGGTTGTACTAGATCTGGGACATCCAAACCTATAAGTCCGGTATCAAAGAGTGGAGTACTTATACAGGATATCCTTAGTGTCTCAAGTCTAAGGACCAGATACACCATTGGGACTACGAAATCACTGTTTGGCAATAAGGCACCCCTATGGGTGGTGCCCTCGCTGGCGGGCGCCCCTATGGTGCCATGCCTACAGGCGGCGCCCCCTTCTTGTGAGCACTGTGCCGCCCTTGCGGGTAGGCCGCCCCTGTTGGGAAATCTAGGGGGCGACATCACATGTACAGCAAAAGAACAAAAATAAAATCCCCAATTTCCAAAAGATTTGTTCGTCGTCGTGCAAAGATTGGTGTGCAAAAATCCACAAAACAGAAAACTACGTATAGCAAAGATTGTTTTACCTAGGGAGATCGTATATCCCTGAATCCTTGCAGATCTCTAGGAGAGGGTGAAGGAGGTCAAGCGCCATCCTCTCTTGTGGTGATCCACACAGTAGGGCTGCGACGTCGCTCCTCAAAACTCCAGGCCTGCTCTAAGGTAGATAGGGGGAGGAGAATAGGAGAGGCAAACAAAAGGCTCTAGCCTTTAAACCATTGAATCCCTCCTATTTATAGAGGTTCCTTGTCAAACCCTAATGGATCCTCCCCTATTGGGTATTGGATCTGCATCCAATTATCCAAGCCTATTAAATTAGTGGATCTCTATCCAATAATCTGTTATGGGCTTTTATTGGATCTCATTCATAGGATCCAATAATTTAGGGGCTTATTGGATATCCAATAAGATAGGGGCTCTAGCGGATATCTTATATCCGAACCTCTACTCATTGCAACGCTTGCCATATGTGAGTGACCCTCTAGGCCCAATATCGAGCTGGCCGTGAGTCATACCTGTCAGAAATGCTTCTCGCTTACTAAATTATTATCTCCATAATAATTCACTCGACTCATCGACTACGGACGTACTAGGCCACTACGCCACAATCCCCAAATGATATAGGAGAATCCAATCCATTGGACCTATCTATCCTCAGTTACCAAGTACCTGTAGTCCCTTATCCATCTAATATCCCAAAGATCGTATACCGGGCATGGTGTTGTCAGACCCATATGGTTTCTACTTGAGTCTCGCTCTAACCGGATTCTCCCGGAGAACTCTTTTTCTCTCAATCTGAATGACACTGGCCAGGGATTTGTTTGAGCAAGAACACATGGGACATTCCTCTCATGACACCGAGAGTGGATGATCCTCTATTGACACTCAATAGCCCTCGTAAGGTTGACTACCACTCCCGATGACCGGTTGTACTAGATCTGGGACATCCAAACCTATAAGTCCGGTATCAAAGAGTGGAGTACTTATACAGGATATCCTTAGTGTCTCAAGTCTAAGGACCAGATACACCATTGGGACTACGAAATCACTGTTTGGCAATAAGGCATCATCAACTATCTAGTATTCCAAAAGCAGATCAATTAGTAAACTCATTCTCTAATGATCACTTGTACTATATCCCTAGTGTCCCCACATGAGCAACTATGAGACCAACTACATCCTTCATATTGACAGGTATACAGCACACTAGTCTGTCTAGTTATCTCGGTGTCCCTCTCGAGTAACTTATGACCGAGATTATTTAGGATCTGTGTTTAAAGGCAAATCGATCTCACTATCGTGATCTCATCACGATCCGATTCCCATTGTATAGATCCAAGGACATCATAGTATATATATGCATATATGCAACAAGCAATATAAAGTGATAAATGTCAAAATATAATAAGCAAAATGATTGTGTGTCAAGTCACACGTGTCATCACTCACGTGATTGGCTTGTTGGGCACCTATAACTGGCATGAGGGACTATAGGTACACGATAACTGAGGACAGACAGATCCAATGGATTAGTTTCCCCTGTATCATTTGGGGACTACGATGTAGTGCCCTAATACGTCCGCCGTCGATGAGTCGTGTTAATTATTATGAAAATAATAATTCATTGAGCCAGAAGGAGTTCTGACAGGTATGACTCATGGCTAGCTCAATATGAGGCCTCGAGGGTCACAAATATATGGTAGGCATTGCAATGAGTTGAGGTTCGGATATGAGATATCCGCTAGAGCCCCTATCTTATTGGATATCCAATAAGCCCCTGTATTATTAGATCCTATAGATGAGATCCAAAAAGAGCTCATGAGAGATTATTGGATAGAGATCCACTAATCTAAAAGGTTGGGTAGTTAGATAGAGATCCAATACCCAATAGGGGAGGATCGATTAGGGTTAAGTTGATAGGGGCCCTCTATAAATAGGACGGAATCAATGGTTCATAAGCAAGCGCCTTTTGCTTGCCTCTCCTATTCTCCTTCCCCTTCCCATCTCAGAGTAGGCCTAGAGTGTTGAGGAGCATCATCGTAGTCCTACTGTGTGGATCACCACTAGAGAGGAGGCTGCTTGACCTCCTTCACTTTCTCTTAGAGATCTGCAGGGATTCAAGAATATACGATCTCCCTAGGTAACACAATCTATCTCACATGTGGTTTTCTATTTCATGGATTTTTGTGCACCAATCTTTGCACGATGATGAACATATCTTTGGGAAGAGGGGATTTTATATTCTATTCTTTCGCTATGCATGTGATGTCGCCCCTAAGATTTCCCAATAGTGGTATCAGAGCTAGGTTGTTCGTGCGAAAGATTGGTTTTGAATTGCGTGTGCCTTGTTTTAAAAAATCTTTTAATGTCAAAATTGTTGAGGTAAAAGGCGAGGGAGGGCAACAACTATTGCTGCCCTCGCAGGCTCGCCAAAGGTTGCTTGCAGCCTTTTGGCCACATGCGGTAGGCCACCTGCTTGCAAGTCTCGACCACCTACGTGTAGGGATCGCAAGCAACTGGCGACCGTCCCCCCGTAGGCAAGTCGCCTGTAGCGCAGGGTGCCTGCGCACAAGGGCGGTGCCTACGGGCGTTGCGCCCCCGTGCAGCAGCGCTTGCAGCCACGGGTAGAGGCACTGCGGGGCATCGACGCTTGTGGCCATTATGCTCGCATACAGCGGTGCCTACTGCGCCCCCGTGCAGCAGCGCTTGCAGCCACGGGTAGAGGCACTGCGGGCATCGACGCTTGTGGCCATTATGCTCGCATACAGCGGTGCCTACGGCCGCTGCGCCCGCGGGCAGAGGCGCTGTAGGGCAATGGCTCCTACGAGTGCTGCACTCGTAGTGGCACCCACTTATAGGGGCGGCATCACCCGGGGCAAGAGGGTTAGGGTTTTTGGGCAAAAGGATAGTTTTGCCCCTCACAATTTAGAAATTCCAAGTATGTCCTTTTATCCAAATTACCAAAATACCCCTCAGGATTAAGAAAATTCTCTATATATCTCTGATTTCAAAAAATATTAATTAATTATAATATTTAATTAATTATTATTTTTATTATTATCTAGTAATCATACATGATAATGATTTATACATGTGATGTATGATATGTGAACGGATGATAATAGAATGTGTGATATATGTATTTGTGATTATTATTATTTGGGCCTACAAGTATCTATTTTATTTCTCGTTTATTGTCGAGCCTGCATGCCTATGATTATATTGTAATCACATGAGGAGGCGTAGCAGAAGCGTAGATGTGATAGTGGGATCCATGAGAAGGACGATCACAATGCATGGAGATGCGTCGAGATGCCGACAGAACTGACGAGAATGAAATGGAAAATCATAGGGTATGGAGATGCATTGCTGCAAACATAGATTTTGATGTGAGTTATTAGGCCCACTGGCTTGGGCCTGATCACATTAGGCTGTGGTCTATGATCATCTGGTGTAATTGCTCATGTGATTTGTGATTGTTTATATACCTACTAGATATGTATATATATTTACATGCAATGTAGATATATATTAAATATGTATGTATGACATGTCATATTATGAGACCAAATCATAGAAACCCCTCTCTCGATAAAATTAAGTCGGTAAACGTGAGGCAATTAGATTGACCCATGTGGCCTTCCATTGTTGTAGGTAGGGATCGATTCTCAATGTAGGTTGAGCTGGTCGAGTCCCTACAACATCTTACCTACGACATAGAGATGTCATTGGTGACCTGAGAACATGGTATGCTTGGTTAAGTCCCTCGAGGGTATATCATCGAATCAAACTCATCATGTAACAATGGTGTTACAAGAGTTACCTATCTTTTGGGCTTAGTGTGATTGGTCGAGTCCCTCGAGGTTACACTAAGATGCTGATTGAATCCCGATCCCCAATAGAAGTCTGTCGGAGACTTCCGTTTTACGTGCTGAGAGTGTCGCGTAACTCACCAGTAAAATATTAAGAGCATATTAAGATAGAAGTCCATACCTTGATTATTTATTTTCTACGAAATATGCATGTTATTTATTTCTGCTATATCTTTATTTTTAGAAAATGTCGCTTTTAAATCCCTTACATGGCATACTTGATGTCAACTACCTCACTAGTCCAAATTATACGAATTGGCTCCACAACTTGAGAATTGTTCTCATAGCGAAGAAAATTGCATATGTCCTTGATACAGTGATGCCTACGCCCGAGGAAGGGTTACAAGGATGAGATCACTTGCTACGTAAAGTACATTGATGACCCCACTCTTGCTCAGTGTTAAATGTTAGGCTCCATGACTCCTGAGTTACAGACAACATGAAAAGATGGATACCAGATCTATTCTCCTACATATTCATAAATTGTTTGAGGAATTGGAAAGGACTCCACGATATGAGATATCCAAGAACCTCTTCCGTGTTAGGATAACTAAGGGAACACCGGTTCAGAACCATATCCTAATGATTATTGAGTGGATAGAGAAACTCATAAGTCTAGGAATGGTCCTAGAAGATAACTTATGTATGGATCTTATGCTTCAGTCCCTACCAGATTTCTTTTCACAGTTTATAATAAATTTTAATATGAATAAGCTTAAGGTGACTCTCCTAGAGCTCCTCAATATGTTGAGGGAGGCAGAGAGTACTATTAAGAAAGAGAAGCCAGTTCTCTACATTGATAAGACTAGAAAGAAAAGGAAAGAAGAAAAGTCTTTTAAAAAGGAAAAGGGCAGACCAGGTAAAGTAAAGGTTGCTAAGAAAGACCCGACAAAGGACAAAGGCCAGTGCTTCCACTATGTAAAAGATAGGCACTAGAAGAGGAACTACAAAGAGTACCTTGTAGATAGGGTGAAATAGAAGCTTGGAGAAGCTTCAGATACATACATGAACAGTCTTCATTTATCAGATTCTTATGATAACACATGGGTATTGAATACCGGTAGTGCTTATTATATTTGTAATTCATTGCAAGTTTTGGCGAGGCCTAAGAGATTGGCAAGAGGCAAGATGGACCTCAAGATGGGCAAAGGAGTAAAAGTTGCTGTAGTAACTGTTAGCGAGGTCGTCGTACATCTGCTTGGTGGAGCTATTATTGCATTGGATGCAAGTTATTTTGTTCCTTCTATTATCAAAAACATTATTTACATTTTATGTTTGATAGTTAGTGGATATACATTAGTTTTTGAGAACCATGGTTGTTCAATATTATTAAATGATGATATCATCACGAGAGGAATATTGCATAATGGTTTGTTTATGCTAAATACTACTCCACATATCATGAATGTAAGTGTGTCTAAGAGGAAACGAGATGAGGTGAACAGTGCATACTTGTGGCATTGTAGGCTAGGTCAGATCCATAAGGGAAGGATTCAAAAGTTGCTAAAGGATGGATATCTAGATCTATTTGACTATGAGTCATATGCAACTTGCGACCTTGCCTTCGTGAAAAGCTGACCAACTCTCCATTTAGTGGAATTGGAGAAAGAGCCACTAAGCTACTGGAACTCATACATAGTGATGTATATGGACCCATGTCAACTCATGTCATTAGTGGTTACTCCTACTTCATTACCTTTACTAATGATTTCTCAAGGTATGGAAATGTGTACTTAATGAAGTACAAGTCCGAGGTCTTTGAAAAATTCAGAGAGCATAAGAATGAAGTGGAGAACCAAACTAGAAAGAGTATCAAGACTTTTTGATCAGATCGAGGAGGTGAGTACTTAAGTACAGAGTTTACTCAATTCATCAAGGACCAATGGATATTATCCTGATGGACACCTCCTTATACACCTCAGCTTATTGGTGTGTTTGAAAGGAGAAATCGTACGCTGTTAGACATGGTACGGTCCATGATGAGTTTTGCTGACCTACCCATCTCATTCTGGGGATCTGCCCTAGAGACCGCAGCTTACTTTCTTAATAGAGTTCCAACTAAGTTGGTAGTATCTACACCATATGAGATATGAAAAGGGAAGAAGCCCGATCTTAAGGTTATTAAGATTTGGGGCTGCCCTGCCTACGTTAAAAGATACAACCCCGATAAGTTGGAATCGAGGACAAAGTGGTGCAAGTTCGTGGGATACCCCAAGAAAACTAGTCGGTATTATTTTTATCATCTCGAGAATCAATAGGTCTTTGTAGCCAAGAGAGCAGTGTTCCTTGAGAAGGAATACATTCTTGGCGGAGATAGTGGAAGCATGATAGAGTTGAGCGAGGTTGGAGAACCTAGCTCAAGCACCACTCTATAGCCCATGTCTATTTAGGTACCTAATATACAAGTTCCAACTTTACGTAGGTCTGGTAGAGTATCTCATTCTCTTGAGAGATATGTGGGGACATATTAGAGGAGAGGATATTGAAGATATTGATTCTCAAACCTACGAGGAGGCTATTATGAGTATAAACTCTGGGAAGTGGTAAGAAGCCATGAATTCTAAGATGGATTCTATATACTCCAACAAGGTTTGGAACCTAGTAAATGCACCCAAAGATATTGTACCCATCGATTGCAAGTGGATCTTTAAGAAAAAAAATCAAAGTAGATGGAATAGTAGAGACCTATAAAGCAAGGCTAGTGGCTAAGGGGTATCATCAAAGGCAAGGTGTTGACTATGACGAAAACTTCTCACCCGTAGCAATGCTAAAATCTATCGAAATTCTATTATTGTTAGACATGGTATGGTCCATGATAAGTTTTGTTAATTCCCTGCCTACGTTAAAAGATACAACCCCGATAAGTTGGAATCGAGGACAAAGTGGTGCAAGTTCGTGGGATACCCCAAGAAAACTAGTCGGTATTATTTTTATCATCTCGAGAATCAATAGGTCTTTGTAGCCAAGAGAGCAGTGTTCCTTGAGAAGGAATACATTCTTGGCGGAGATAGTGGAAGCATGATAGAGTTGAGCGAGGTTGGAGAACCTAGCTCAAGCCACCACTCTATAGCCCATGTCTATTTAGGTACCTAATATACAAGTTCCAACTTTACGTAGGTCTGGTAGAGTATCTCATTCTCTTGAGAGATATGTGGGGACATATTAGAGGAGAGGATATTGAAGATATTGATTCTCAAACCTACGAGGAGGCTATTATGAGTATAAACTCTGGGAAGTGGTAAGAAGCCATGAATTCTAAGATGGATTCTATATACTCCAACAAGGTTTGGAACCTAGTAAATGCACCCAAAGATATTGTACCCATCGATTGCAAGTGGATCTTTAAGAAAAAAATCAAAGTAGATGGAATAGTAGAGACCTATAAAGCAAGGCTAGTGGCTAAGGGGTATCATCAAAGGCAAGGTGTTGACTATGACGAAAACTTCTCACCCGTAGCAATGCTAAAATCTATCGAAATTCTATTATTGTTAGACATGGTATGGTCCATGATAAGTTTTGTTAATCTACCCATCTCATTCTCGGGATATGCCCTAGAGACCGTAGCTTACCTTCTGAACAGAGTTCTAACAAAGTCAGTAGTGTCTATACCATATGAGATATGGAAAGGGAAGAAGCATAATCTTAAGGTTGTTAAGATTTGGGGCTGCCTTATCCAGGTTAAAAGACACAACCCCGATAAGTTGGAATCGAGAATGGTGCAGTGTAAGTTTGTGAGATACCCCAAGGAAAATTATAAGTATTATTTCTATCATCTCAAGGACCAAAAGGTCTTTGTAGCCAAGAGAGTGGTGTTCCTTGAGAAGGAACACATTCTCAGCGGAGAAAGTGGGAGTATGATAGAGTTGAGCGAGGTTGGAGAACCTAGCTCAAGCACCAATCTATAGCCCGAGTCTATTTAGGTACCTAACCCACAAGTTCCAACTATACGTAGGTCTGGTAGAGTATCCCATCCTCCTGAGAGATATGTGGGACATATTAGAGGAGAGGATATTGAGGATATTGATTCTCAAACCTACGAGGAGGCTATTATAAGTATAGACTCCGGGAAGTGGCAAGAAGCCATGAATTCTGAGATGGATTCCATGTGCTCTAACAAGGTTTGGAACCTAGTTGATGCGCCCCAAGGTATTGTACCCGTATGTTATTGATCTCGGAAAGATGTTAACTTGAAACATGTTCATAATAGTGTGCAACTAAGTAATGAGGAAGTATGGCAGTTTGCAATAAATGTAAATAGCAATGCAGAAATGCAAACCAGATTTTATAGTGGTTCGGTCATCATGACTTATATCCACTCCGTCGATTCCTCTTCCGTTGAGGCCATCGACATCCACTGACAGTCTTCCTTCAATAGGCGAAGACCAACCTTATTATTATCTAGTAGCCCTACAAAATGATATTTACATGTGATGTATGATGTGGATAGATGATCATGGATCGTCTGATGTGTGTCTATATGTGATTATTCTTATTATTGGGGCTTGCGAGCCTTCAATTTTATTCTCATTTGTTGTTAGGCTTACAAGCCTATGATTAAGTTGTAATCACACAAGGAGGCGCAATGGGAGCATGGAAGCGATAGCCGGACCCATGAGGTCGAGACGAATAATCGTGATGCATGGAGATGCGTCAAGATGTCGACGGAATCGACGAGGATGAGATGGATGATCATAGAGCATGGAGAAGCACCACTGCACACATAGATCTTGATGTGAGTGATTAAGCCCACTGGCTCAGGCCTGATCACATTAAGCTGTAGTCCATGATCATCTGGTGTGATTGCTCATGTGATGTGTGATTGCTTGTCAACCTACTAGATATATATTAAATATATATGTGTGTGACATGTTATATTAGGAGACCAAATCAAAATCCCCTCTCTCGATAATATTAAGTCGGTAAACGTGAGGTAATTAGATTGACCCATGTGATCTTCCATTGTTATAGGTAGGTAGGGATTGATTCTCAATGTAAGTTGAGCTGGTCGAGTCTCTCGAGGCTTATCTATATCACAATTGGCTATCTTGCCTATGATATAGAGATGTCATTGGTCACCTGAAGACATGGTATGCTTGGTTGAGTCCCTCGAGGGTGTATCATCGAATCAGACTCATCTTATAACGATGGTGTTGACTTAACTAAACATCATGGTTGGTCGAGTCTCTTGAGACCATGGTGGTTCGAAGGCTGAATAGGACGGGAATCACAAGAAGTTATGATCGACAAGAGATGCCTATATTTAAGGGCTTAGCATAATTGGTCAAGTCCCTCAAGATTACGTTAACACATCGATTGGATCCCGATCCCCACTAGAGATTGCCGGGGGTCTCCGATTCACATACCGGAGGGAGTTATGTGTTTCACGAGAAAATAGTGGGAGTAGATTAAGATAGAAGTCCATATCTTATTTATTTATTTTTTGTAAAATTTTCATGTTATTTATTTCTACTACATCTTTGTTTTCAGAAAATGTCACTTTTAAATCCCTTATGTAGCATACTTGATTCCAACTACCTCACTAGTTTGAATTATATGGATTGGCTCTGTAACTTGAGAATTGTTCTCGCGATAGAGAAAATCGCATACGTCCTTGATATAGTGATGCCTATGCCCAAGGAAGGGGCAAGCGAGGATGAGATTACTCGCTATATGAAGAACATATATGACTCCACTTTTGCTTAGTATTACATATTGGGCTCCATGACTCCTGAGTTACAGAGACAACATGAAAAGATGGATGCTAAATCCATTCTTCTATATGTCCGTAAACTGTTTAAAGAAAAGGGAATGACTCAACAATATGAGACATCCAAGAGCCTCTTTCGCGCTAAGATGACTAAGGGGACACTAGTTTGAATTATATGGATTGGCTCTGTAACTTGAGAATTGTTCTCGCGATAGAGAAAATCGCATACGTCCTTGATATAGTGATGCCTATGCCCAAGGAAGGGGCAAGCGAGGATGAGATGGATGATCATAGAGCATGGAGAAGCACCACTGCACACATAGATCTTGATGTGAGTGATTAAGCCCACTGGCTCAGGCCTGATCACATTAAGCTGTAGTCCATGATCATCTGGTGTGATTGCTCATGTGATGTGTGATTGCTTGTCAACCTACTAGATATATATTAAATATATATGTGTGTGACATGTTATATTAGGAGACCAAATCAAAATCCCCTCTCTCGATAATATTAAGTCGGTAAACGTGAGGTAATTAGATTGACCCATGTGATCTTCCATTGTTATAGGTAGGTAGGGATTGATTCTCAATGTAAGTTGAGCTGGTCGAGTCTCTTGAGACCATGGTGGTTCGAAGGCTGAATAGGACGGGAATCACAAGAAGTTATGATCGACAAGAGATGCCTATATTTAAGGGCTTAGCATAATTGGTCAAGTCCCTCAAGATTACGTTAACACATCGATTGGATCCCGATCCCCACTAGAGATTGCCGGGGGTCTCCGATTCACATACCGGAGGGAGTTATGTGTTTCACGAGAAAATAGTGGGAGTAGATTAAGATAGAAGTCCATATCTTATTTATTTATTTTTTGTAAAATTTTCATGTTATTTATTTCTACTACATCTTTGTTTTCAGAAAATGTCACTTTTAAATCCCTTATGTAGCATACTTGATTCCAACTACCTCACTAGTTTGAATTATATAATTACTCGCTATATGAAGAACATATATGACTCCCCTTTTGCTTAGTATTACATATGGGCTCCATGACTCCTGAGTTACAGAGACAACATGAAAGATGGATGCTAAATCCATTCTTCTATATGTCCGTAAACTGTTTAAAGAAAAGGGAATGACTCAACAATATGAGACATCCAAGAGCCTCTTTCGCGCTAAGATGACTAAGGGGACACTAGTTTAGAATTATGTCCTAAAGATGATTGAGTGCAATGAGAATTAGATCATGATGAGATCATGATATAAGTTGAATAATTTCAGTCATAGGTTATTCTAGAGGGACATCTAGATAATTGGAAAAACTAGTGTACTATATAACCATCCATATGATTGAGGCGGTTGGTCTCATAGCTGCTCATGGGAGGACACTAGAGATATAGTGCAGTACTCATTGGAGAATGAGTTCACTAATTGATCCACTCATGGAATGCTTGATGGTTGATGATACCTCATTTTCATATAGTGATTTTGTTATTCTAGTGGTGTATCTGGTCCTTAGATTTGAGATACCAAGGATGTCCTCTATGAGTACTCCACTCTTTGATACCGGACTTATAGGTCTGGAAGTTCCAAATCTAGTACAGCTAGTTATCGAAAGTAGCAACCAACCTTACAAAGGCTATTGAGTGTCTATAGAGGATCATCTTCTCTTAGTGTTGTGAGAGGAATATCTCATATATTCTTACTCAGATAAATCCTTAGTCAGAGTCATTCGAATTGAGAGAGAAAGAGTTCTCTAGAAGAATCCAATTACAACAAAACTTAAGAAGAAACTATATAGGCGTGATAGCACCATGCTTGGTATATAGTATTTAGGATAGTAGATAGATGAGGGACTATATAGGCGTGATAGCACCATCCTTAGGTATATGATAACTAAGGATAGACTGATCCAATGGACTAGATTCCTCTATATCATTTAGGGACTGCAGCATTGTGGCCTAGTATGTCCACAGTGTTGAATCTCAGATTTTGATGATGAAATCAATTGATGAGTTTGTGATCTAATCTATATTTTGAGTGACATAGGACTAGCTTCGATTAAGGAGAGGCAAATTGATTGAAGTAGGAGAAATCGAACGTTGGGATGGAGTTGAACATGTCAAGAGATTGAATGTCGGGCCGGAGGATCGATTGACATGTCAGCAGAAAGACTTCGTGCCAAAGGATCGGACATTATGCAAAGGAGATTGAAAGTTACGTGAGTTAATATGCTGATTAGGCAATACGCCAATGAGGACGATGCACCAAAGGATTGAACGAAACATCGGAAGAACTAATGACATGTCAAACAATATATAATTCATGTTTTGTAATAATTTATCTAAATCGAGTTAGTTTAGGTGTAATTGAGTCAGTATTGGGGTAAAATAATGCTAACTCAATTAGAAGCTAATTAGACCTGAATCAAGGCTAAATTAGGCTATTGTTTGGCCCATTCAATGTCCTGTAGTAGGGTCTAGCAATGGTACCACCCAAACTAGGCGATGGTACCACCCAAACATAGTCTTCAAGATTGTATTAGGCAGTAGTACCGCCTACACATAGTCTCCTAGATTATGACAAGCAGTGGTATTACTCAATGTTAGTTTGTCAGGTGATAGTACCGCCAGACTAGGCGATGACTAGGCGATGGTACCGCCCAATGTCAGAACTGACAAGCGATGGTACTATCTAGTACTGGCGGTGGTACCGCTAGTACCTCAAAATCCTAAGGATTCAAATTTTTAGCTCCAATTTTAAAGTCATTTAAGACCTATAAGAAACCCACTCATCACTAGATTTATACAAGAACTAAGAGCAAAAAAAAAGAAAACGCTTTTATAATATTGTGAGAAGTCCTCTCAAGCTCTAAGTATTGGGTGAAGTTTAAGAGATGGGTGAGTGGTTGTAAAGGTTATCTCCTAAACGTGTGAAAAGAGAAAAAATGGAATAAAAGGGTAGTTGATCTTTGCCCATTGAAAAAAGATTGGTAATGAAAGTCGATGTCCTCGAGAAAAGAGAAATCGGAAGTGGATATAGGTCATGACGACCGAACCATTATAAAATTAGTGTGCCTCTCTTTCTTTGCTTGTTTACTTATTTTGTAACTACTTTACCTTCTTATTAATACCTTTATAAATGTTTTAAGTTTAAACATCTTTCCGATACGATTTCATCGTATGAAGTTTTCTAACTGACATAATTTTATGAAAGCACTAATTTAACCCCCCCCCCCCTCTTAGTGTCGATTTCAGTTCTAATAATTGGTATCAGAGCCCATTTTTCTCTATTTGGTTTAACACTCAAAAGAGATGGCTTTTTTCGGCTTTCATGAGGGTCACTCTATCATTCATCTCCTACATTCAATGAGACAGACTACACATATTGGAAAACTCGAATAAGAGTTTTTTTATTTTCTATGAATTTTAATTTATGGAACATTATTGAAAGTGATTTTTGAAAAGTCTTCCAAACCAATTAACAAATGGAATGATTTGGAGAAGAAGACTTTTTCTTTGAATGCTAAAGTGAAGAACGCTTTGTTTTGTGCTTTAGATAAAAATAAATTTAATCTGGTTTTTATTTGCGAAACTGCACATGACATTTAGCACACTCTTGAAATCATACACGAAGGCACTAGTAGAATTAAAGATTCAAAAATTAATCTTTTGATGCATAGTTTTAAATCATTTCGAATGGAACCAAGCAAAATCATTGGAGACATATATACACGTTTTACTGATGTCATCAATGGTTTGAAAGCACTTAGTAAATATTTTTCTAATTTTGAACTTGTTAATAAAATACTAAGATCCCTTCCAAAAAGTTGAGATTCGAAAGTGACTTGAATATAAGAGACAAAGGACCGAACAATTTCTTTCTTGAAGAACTTATTAAGTCTTTAATGACCTATGAAATAACTTGTATTAAACATAAGAACAACCTTCTAAAGAATAGGAAGGATTTGGCATTGAGAATAATAGAAGTCCACTTGAGAGAAAACTCTAGTGATAATGATGATGACCTTGAACTCCTAATAATAAAATTTAAAAAGTTCATAAAACAAGAATTAAAGAATAAAAATAAACTTAAAAAAGGAAAAAACAACTTGTTATAAATACAATTGATAAGAACACATAAAAAGCGAATGTCCATAAGTGAAGAAAAAGATACAAAAGAAGAAGAAATCACTTAAGGTGACATGGCACAAATCAAGTGCATCTGAAGACGAGGTTGCAAACTATGCCTTGGTGGCTTTCAACAACGAGGTAAGTGACTCAATTAAAACCCCTTTACTTTAAAATCACTTGATGCATTTCATGAGTTATTTTTAAATTAATATATATAAAAAAAAAGATCATGCTTCTCTTTCTAGTGATTTAAAAAAAATGATCATGACAATTGCATGTTTTATGATAAATGAATAAAATGTTAAATTTAAATCTAATGCTTGTACACCTAATAAGATTAATCCTATGTATGTTTTAAGAAGTAAAAATGTGTATCTTTATGATTTCTGTATTACTTTTTGATTTTAAATGATGATGCATGGCTTTTGTATAGAAGACTAGAGCATGAAATCAATCACAAAATTTGGAACTAAAAGAATTTTAGCTACTTTTAATCTTATAGGAATCAATCTACATTAGTTTCAATAAAATTTTCAAATGAAAGAAAAGTGATTTTGATGATGATTTTGGATTTGATAATTTATTTTTATATTTATCCAAACACTTAATTTATTCGACATAAGATGTATTTTATCTGAATCACTTCATTCAGGTATGATTTTATCTTCTGAGAGAAGATTTATCCAAACGAATCTTGATTCTCAACATTAATGATTTGAGATTTATTTTATGTGAATCAATATCTCTTATTTGATATCCTATGATTCTATTCATTATTTACTAAAGAGAATATCATTTTTGGAATTCATGACTTAAGAGTTTTCTTGCTATTTGATCTCCTATGATTTCTTTTTGATTATTAAGAGGATATTTATTAAAATAAATCATGTCTTTTAGTATTCACATGATCTTTGATATTATCTTTCATGACATGATTTTCATTATGAATAATTCCTTTGTATTTATAGTTGTAAACCTTATATTATGAGTAGAGCATTGATGTAAAGGGAAATTAATTACACCATTATATAATTTTCCTCTCCTTCTTTCTTATTTACAATGACAAAGGGGACAAAGAAAATCATTAGCATCTCAGAGAGCTTATTTGATATCCTATGATTCTATTCATTATTTACTAAAGAGAATATCATTTTTGGAATTCATGACTTAAGAGTTTTCTTGCTATTTGATCTCCTATGATTTCTTTTTGATTATTTAAGAGGATATTTATTAAAATAAATCATGTCTTTTAGTATTCACATGATCTTTGATATTATCTTTCATGACATGATTTTCATTATGAATAATTCCTTTGTATTTATAGTTGTAAACCTTATATTATGAGTAGAGCATTGATGTAAAGGGAAATTAATTACACCATTATATAATTTTCCTCTCCTTCTTTCTTATTTACAATGACAAAGGGGACAAAGAAAATCATTAGCATCTCAAGAGATTGATAAATTTATTTATGTTATTTTGAATCTCTTGAAAGTGATTTTGATGATTTGATGATTTGAATTTGAATGAGATTTATCTATATCATGATCTTAAATTATCAGAATTATACCATGAGATTTTCTTTTATGAATCAAGATCTCTTACTCTTTATTCTTATATGATTCTTGGATTTTATTTAAGATGAGATATTTTATATGAATCATGATTTTCTCTTGATTTCTCAAAATTTATGACTTAAAATTTCCTTTAAAGATTGCGTATTTGATCTCCTATGTTTCTTTTTGCTATTTACAAAAGAAAAGATTTGTCAAAATAAATCATGTCTCTTGGTATTCAAATGATCTTTATTATTATATCTTTTATGTCATGATTTATTTATGATACTTCCTTGTTTTTATAAAGTGTATACCTCATCAAATTTGATTTAAATTTATCTTTGTCATATGAAAATTGATGTGAAGGGAAGAGAATTATAAAATTGTATTCTTCTCTTCATTTTGACGATAACAAAAGGGGAGATAGTAGTGCTAGCTTATACATTTCAAGGAGATAAACTTGCTAGCTTACACATTTGAAGGAGAAAAATTTGCTAGCTTACACATCTCAAGAGAAGCAAAAGTGCAAACTTGTATAGAGCAAAGCTAGCAAATCTCTAAAACTTACTAAGCTTACATATTCTAAAATAAAGTAGAACTTGTATGTTTTAAAAATTGCTGTTGCACTTCTCCTTTTTATTGATGACAAAAGGGGAGAAGGTATAATGATGATCATGCATGGTAAAATAAAATTTTATTATATATGATGGTTTGGATACAATACTTGAACTTATAATGTAAATAATAATATGATGTATTACATATAATTCATGATTGAAATTATGGCATATCGATAGAGGGAGTTTAGTTTAAACTCCATCATCAATTGATTATTATCATCAAAATCCGAGATTCAACAATCTTCTCATTTTTAATGATGACAACCAATTGATGATGGGGTTAACCATAACTCCCCCTATCTATATGTCATATTGAGGTAAGTCAAACTTGAATTTAAAATAAATCACAACATTTGAATTTAAGTGAAACTATTTCGATCATAGTGATCAAGTGTAATATATCATATCAAAATTGTGCATTATTATAGCTTTAAATTTTCAAAATGTAACATTCATAATGTCAAAACATTACAACTCATCACTTCATGCATGATACCAAAACTAAATCAACATTACTTTGGCCATAACATATATGATACTAAAGCATTTATCATTTCAGCATTGCATCATATTAAAGTATGCAGAACATCATGCATGGTAACATTAAAGAGTACATGGAAGAATCCATTGTATCATATCAAAGTATACAAAACATCATACATGGTAACATTAAAGAGAATATGAAAGAATCTGTCGACTACTCCCCCTTTTTTACTCAAATTTGTGCTTTCTGGAAAGAGTGGGGTATTTATAGACCCTAAATGAATTTAAATTTAGAGCCAAAAAGGGTCTTATCCTAGGTTTTTGGGGGTACTATCTGTATCACCGCCATTATTAAGCGGTACTACTGCTTATAGACAGACACTGGGATGTACCACCTCCTAGTTTGGGCAGTACGATCGCCTGACAAAGCCTCAAAGATCAAGCTCTAGCGGTACCATCGCTTGATTGGGCAGTACCATCACTTGACTGCATTTTGATGATGACAATCAATTGATGACAGAGTTTAAATTAAACTCCCCCAATCAATATGCCATAATTTCAATCACGAATTATATGTAATACATCATATTATTACTTACATCATAAGTTCAAGTATTGCATCCAAACCATTATACATAATAAAATTTTATTTTATGATGCATGATTATCATCATACCTTCTTGTTAGAACCCTTGCATATTCTAAGCTTGGGGTTGATCTCTTTAGGGGATCGGCCTCCTTGAAACTCTATAGGGGTTTCTTCCTCCATGTTACTACTCAAAGGCTACAAAAAAGATTCATCTATAGCTTGAGAAAAGAGGATGAATACATGACTATTTATAGGTCTTCTAAACCCCAACTCCCAATAGGACTCGACTCCTAATAGGACTCCTACTTCTAACCAACTCCTAATAGGACATCCTACTCAAGACTCTTATTCCTTTATAACTCCTAATGCTTCTTTGAGAAACAACTCCTAGGACTCCTACTTCTAACCAACTCCTAATAGGACTCCTAATAGGACTCCTAATAGGACTCCTACTTCTAACCAACTCCTAATAGGACTCCTAATAGGACTCCTACTTCTAACCAACTCCTAATAGGACTCCTACTTCTAACCAACTCCTAATAGGACTCCTAATAGGACTCCTACTTCTAACCAACTCCTAATAGGACTCCTACTTCTAACCAACTCCTAATAGGACTCCTACTTCTAACCAACTCCTAATAGGACTCCTACTTCTAACCAACTCCTAATAGGACTCCTACTTCTAACCAACTCCTAATAGGACTCCTAATAGGACTCCTACTTCTAACCAACTCCTAATAGGACTCCTACTTCTAACCAACTCCTAATAGGACTCCTACTTCTAACCAACTCCTAATAGGACTCCTACTTCTAACCAACTCCTAATAGGACTCCTAATAGGACTCCTACTTCTAACCAACTCCTAATAGGACTCCTACTTCTAACCAACTCCTAATAGGACTCCTACTTCTAACCAACTCCTAATAGGACTCCTAATAGGACTCCTACTTCTAACCAACTCCTAATAGGACTCCTAATAGGACTCCTACTTCTAACCAACTCCTAATAGGACTCCTACTTCTAACCAACTCCTAATAGGACTCCTACTTCTAACCAACTCCTAATAGGACTCCTACTTCTAACCAACTCCTAATAGGACTCCTAATAGGACTCCTAATAGGACTCCTAATAGGACTCCTAATAGGACTCCTACTTCTAACCAACTCCTAATAGGACTCCTACTTCTAACCAACTCCTAATAGGACTCCTAATAGGACTCCTAATAGGACTCCTACTTCTAACCAACTCCTAATAGGACTCCTACTTCTAACCAACTCCTAATAGGACTCCTACTTCTAACCAACTCCTAATAGGACTCCTACTTCTAACCAACTCCTAATAGGACTCCTAATAGGACTCCTACTTCTAACCAACTCCTAATAGGACTCCTACTCAAGATCTTATCTTTTAAACTCCTAATGCTTCTTTGAGAAACAACCTCCTAACCCTAGCTAGCCTCTTCACATCTTTAATAAAGGTTAGTTAGGTAGGTTTTATATGAATTCCCCTCTCAATTAGAACTCTCCTAGCTAGAGTCCTAACACTTCAACCCCTTTGTCATCAACAAAAAGGGGGAGATTATTGAATCTCGGATTTTGATGATAACAATCAATTAATGATAGAGTTTAAACTAAACTCCCCCTATCAATATGCCATAATTTATATATAATATATCATATTATTACTTATATCATAAGTTTAGGTATTGCATCCAAACCATCATACATAATAAAATTTCATTTTGCCATGCATGATCATCACCATACCTTCTCCCCCTTTGTCATCAACAAAAAGGAGAAGTGCAACTAGCTTGCATATTTCAAGGAGAAGAATTTGTTAGCTTGCACATCTCAAGAGAAACATAAGTACAAACTTGTACATCTCAAAAGAGAAGAAAAGCTAGCATATCTCTAAAACTTGCTAAGCTTGCATGTTCTATAATGAAGTAGAACTTACATGTTTCAAAAATTGCTAATTGCACTTCTCATTTTTGTTGATAACAAAGGGGGAGAAGGTATAATAATGATCATGCATGGTAAAATGAAATTTTATTATGTATGATAGAATGGATGCAATACATGAACTTATGATGTAAGTAATAATATGATGTATTACATATAATTTCATGATTGAAATTATGACATATTGATAGGGGGAGTTTAGTTAAAACTCCATCATCAATTGATTGTTATCATAAAAAAGGGAGAGACTATTGAATCTTGGATTTTGATGATGAAATCAATTGATGAGTTTGTGATCTAATCTACGTTTTAAGTGATGTAGGACTAGCTTCGATCAAGGAGAGGCGAATTGATTGAAGTAGGAGGAATCAAATGTTGGGTCAGAGTTGAACATGTCAAGAGATTGGACGTCGGGCCAGAGTATCGGTCGACGTGCCTATAGAAGGACTTCGTGCAATGAGGTCGGGCATCAGGCCAAAGGATCGGGTATTGCATTAAGGAGATCGGAAGTTACGGGAGTCAACATGCCGATTGGGCAATACATTTAAGAGGATTTTGCACTGAAGGATCGAACAAAGCACTAGAAGAATTAATGACATGTCGGACAACATATGATTCATGCTTTATAATTATTTATCTAGATCAAGTTAGTTTAGATCTATTTGAGTGGATATCGAGGTAAAACAATACCAACTCAAGTAGGGGCCAATTGAGCCTGAATCATGACTGAATTGGGCCTATTGTTTAGCCTATTCTGTATCTTATAGCAGGGTTTAGCAGTGGTACTATCCAGACTGGGCGATGGTACCACCTATACATAATCTTCAAGATTATGTTAAGCGGTAGTACCGCTAGACTACGCAGTAGTACCACCCAGATATAGTCTCCCAAACTATGTCAGGCGATGGTACTGCCAGACTAGGTGATGATATCATTCAATGTTAGTGTGTCAGATGATAGTACCGCCAGATTAGATGGTGGTACCACCAAGTGTTAGAACTGAAAGGTGGTTGTAATTCTAGGGTCATACTCTTGGCAAATGATTATCATAAAGATTTATTTGTAGAACCAAAAATAATATTATCAACATATATTTGAACAATAAGAAAATTATTTTTAAAATTTTTAATAAATAATGTGGTATCAACCTTGCCTTTAGAGAAATTATTTTAGATAAGAAATGAGCTAAGTCTCTTATACCAAGCCCTTGGGGCTTGTTTCAATCCATAGAGAGCTTTTGTCAATTTAAACACATGATTAGGGAAATTATCATTCTTAAATCTGGGAGATTGTTTAACATAAACTTCTTCGGAAATAAAGCCATTTATAAAAACACTCTTAATATCCATTTGAAACAACTTAAAATTATTACTACTAGCATAGGCAAGGAGCATCCTTATAGCTTCTAATCGTGCCACAGGAGCAAAGGTTTCTTTATAATCGATACCTTCTTCTTGGTTAAAACCCTTGGCTACTAATTCAACCTTGTTTGTAACCATGATACCAAATTCATCTTGCTTGTTTCTAAAAACCCATTTAGTACCAATAACTAAATGGTCATTCGATCTTGGAACAAGCTTCTATACCTCGTTTCTCTCAAATTGATTCAACTCTTCTTGCATTATGATAACCCATGAATTATTTTTTAAGGCATCATCAATGTATTTAGGTTCAATTTGGGAGAGAAAAGCGGTGTTGACACAAAAATTCTTAAGAGAAGAATGAGATTGAACCCCTTTTGATATGTCTCCTATGATTAGCTCCTTAGGATGAGCATCTACATACTTCCATTCCTTGGGTAAGAATGTTTCGGAAGAAGATGCATCCAAGTTGCTAGATGAAGAAGATCATCATCAAAATCATTTTTTTTAACTTCGGAAACTTCATTAAAAACAACATAAATAGATTCTTCTATAACCAAAGTTCTTTTGCTAAAAATATGAAAGGCCTTAGAAATAGAAGAATAGCTAAGAAAGTGTTAGGATCAAGAGCGGCACTAAGAGGGGGGAGGGATGGGGGGTGAATTAGTGCAGCGGAAAATTTTCACTATTTCAAAAAACTTGTTTCAATTAAAACTGATTCTAACAAGAATGGTTTTGATTCAATTCGTTCCAGAAGGAATTTGAACTTGAAACCTTTCGTGAAAGTGCAAGAGAAGACGAAGGTGGTTTGTAGCAATGTAAATTGCACAAATGAAAAGCGTCGGTATCGTAAGTCTTCGTATGATTAAAGCTGATCTCGAAAGATGTTTACATGAAAGCGTATGTAGATGTAGTTAAAGCACAGTAAGGAGGAGAGGCAGTTTGCTATAAAAGAAAGTTGCTCGAAGTAAATGTAAACCGAGTTTTAGAATAGTTCAGTCAATGTGACCTACACCACTTTCGGATTCCTCCTCTAACGAGATCATGGTGTCCACTAGAGGCCTTCCTTCAATAGGCGAAGGCCAACCACCTTTTATAGCTTTTCTCCTTTTGCCAGGTTTATGAGACAATCCTTACAAGTCTCACTCCTCTTTCTTGGATGGTTACAAGGCTAAGAGATGAAGGAGGAGAACTCTAACTTTTACAACACTTTAAGGCTCAAGATTATGCCAATAAGTTTCGTGCCATTTCATGTAGAAAAGGGTGGGGTTTTTATAGTCCCCAATGGCTTCAAAATTGGAGCCAAAAAGTGTCTAATCCTAAATTTCCGAGGTCCTGGCGGTACCATCACCATTACTGGGTGGTACCACCACCCAGAATTCTTGGGAGGGCATTGCTTTCCAAGCAGTGCCACCACCGGCTAACTTTTCAAGGTCCTGGTTAGGCCTTGAATCCGGCCTACACCGGCCCAACTTAGGGCCCAATTGGCCCCTAATTAAGTTAGTGAGATTACCTCCTAATCTTAACTTAATTTACGCTCTAACTATGATATTTAAGACATAATTACTGCACTTCTTGTTCTATTGTGTCAATTGCTCTTCCGGTGAGCTTCCGACGTACTTTCGGTGAACATCCGCGAACTCCCGGCATGCTCCTAGACTTTGCGACAATCTTCTTAGCGAGTTCTGACAAGCTTCTATGGCAAGCTTCCGGACTTCTCGGTTAGTTCCCGTAGAACTTCTGACGAACGTTTGGACTTCCGTCGAGCTTTCGAACTCCCAACGTGATCTCGATCTTGACTCCGGCACAACACCTGCTTTATGTCTTACTACCATCATAGTTAATCCTACACACTTTTCTCAACATATAGATTAGATCAAACAAATTACAATTGACTTCATCATCAAAATCTAAGATTCAATAATCTCCCCCTTTTTGATGATGATAATCAATTGATGATGGAGTTAACTTTAACTCCCCCTATCTATATGCCTACTTGAGAAAAGACTTTCTTGAATTCAAGAAACAAATTGCTAAGATAAGTTAATTAAACTTATCAATATGCACAACATGATTCTATCATGATCTATCATTCTCAAAATACAATGTCCAGTATGATATCAAGTCATGACATCCATTTTCAAGTATGGTATATCAAATGTGAAAGATGACAAAGATAGTAATTTATTATTCTATAGCAAGATATCAATTACAAAATAGCAAGTTAAGCTTTAGATATTATGAAATACATTGCAAACATTACATTTGTATACATGACATCCATTTTCAAGTATGGTATATCAAATGTGAAAGATGACAAAGATAGCAATTCATCATTCTATGACAAGATATCAATTACAAAATAGCAAGTTAAGCTTTAGATATCATATGATGAAATACATTGCATACATTACATTTGTCATCAATTTATCACATTTTGGTATTATTTCTCCCCCTTTGTCATCAACAAAAAGAAGAACAATTCAACAATCCAAGTGTGGTAAAGATTCATGTCACATTTCAAATTATAAAGAAATTCATACCAATCATATTTCAAGCATTCATGACATACTATCATTCAAAAGTTCTCAACATTAAAAGTTATAAATATTAAAGAGATGGCTTCCATCATCTTCTCCCTTTTTATTTTTTATCAAAACTTTGCACGAAGAAGGAGGGTAAAGAGGAAAATCTATTGAGAACCAACATTGAATGAAGTTAAAAACGATAAAAGAGTTTCATTAAATCATGCTTTAGTTTTCATAAGGATAAAAATATTCATGTGAAATCAAATCATCATTCTTGCAAGTGTTTATCTCATAAAAAAGTTCTTCCTTCATTAAGAAGGAATTCATGTGAAAGAATCATCATATAAAGGATAAAAGAAATTCCAAGAATTAATCTTCATAATGAGAGGAGCATCACATCAAAACCATTTCTTAATAAAAATCCACAAGGGATAAGTATGAGAGATGCATTTGTCAATGAAATCTATGAAGTGATTGAGTGTATCAAAAGTGATGGAGCAAGAGTATGAAGTGAACTTGATATTGCATAAACTCCATTGAAGATGATAGTCCAAAAAAGAAATATAACAACTCATGCATTCAGACAAATTAACATTCCTAGCTCTCTTCTAATAAAATCAAATTATTCTTCACTTAAAGGCTTTGTAAAAATATTGGCTAATTGGTGTTTTGTATCAATAAACTCTAGGATTACATCATGATTAGTGACATGATCTCGTATAAAGTGATGCCTAATATCAATATGTTTTGTTTTAGAATGTTGAATGAGATTCTTTGTTAAACATATTGCACTTATATTATCACATTTTATGGGGATTTTTTTAAGATAAATCTTATAATCTTCTAAAATATTTTTCATCCACACAATTTGTGCATAACATACATTAGCTACAATATACTCGGCTTCGATTGTAGATAGTGCAACCGAATTTTGTTTCTTGGAAGTCCAAGAAACAAGTGCGTGTCTTAAAAATTGACATGTTCGTGATGTGCTTTTTCTATCTAATCTACATACAACAAAATTTGCATCAACATAAGTAATTAGCTCAAAGTTCTTAGATTTTGGATATCATAATCCTAGATTTGTGGTTTCTTTAAGATATCTAAGTATTCTCTTAACTGCTTTAAGATGAGATATCTTAGGATTAGATTGAAACCTAGCACAAAGTCCTACACTAAACATGATATCCAGTCTAGTTGCGGTGAGGTAAAGTAAACTTCCTATCATACCCCTATAAGCTTTTTTATCAAAGCTTTCTTCACTTTCATCAATTTCTAACTTAGTAGAGGTGCTCATGGGAGTGTTGATAGCCTTTAAGCTATCCATATTAAACCTTTTAGCAAATCTAAAGTATATTTTGTTTGACTAAGAAATATACTGTTACTTAGTTGTTTGATTTGTAAGCCCAAAAAGAAAGTTAATTCCCTCATACTCTTAGCAAATGACTCACATAGAGATTCATTCGTAGAACCAAAAATAATATCATCAATATAAATTTAAACAATAAAAAATTATTTTTAAAATTTTTGATAAACAATGTAGTATCGACCTTACCTTTAGAGAAATTATTTAGAATAAGAAAAGAGCTAAGTCTCTCATACTAAGGCCTTGGGGCTTGTTTTAGCCCATAGAGAGCTTTAGTCAATTTAAACACATGATTAGGGAGATTATCATTCTCAAATCTGCGAGGTTGTTCAACATAAACTTCTTCGGAAATAAAGCCATTAAGAAAAGCACTTTTAACATCCATTTGAAACAACTTAAAATTATTACTACTAGCATAGGCAAGGAGCATCCTTATGGCTTCTAATCGAGCCACAGGAGTGAAGGTTTCTTTATAATTGATACATTCTTCTTGGTTAAAACCTTTGGCTACTAATCTAGCCTTGTTTCTAACCATGATACCAGATTTATCTTGCTTGTTTCTAAAGACCCATTTAGTACCTATAACTAAATGGTCATTTGATCTAGAAACAAGCTTCCACACCTCATTTCTCTCAAATTAATTTAACTCATCTTGCATTGCGATGATCCATGAATCATCTTTCATGGCCTCATCAATGCATTTAGGTTCAATTTGGTTCAATTTCCAAAAATTTTTAAGAGAAGACTATATTTGAACCCTTTTAGATGTGTCTCCTATGATTAGCTCCTTAGGATGAGCATCTACATACTTCCAATCCTTTGGTAAGGATGTTTCAGAAGTAGATGCATCCAAGTTGCTAGATGGAGAAAGGGTTTTATTTAAATTCAAAGCATCAAAATTAACAACATCATCAAAATCATTTTTCTTAATTTTGGAAACCTCATTAAAAACAACATGAATAGATTCTTCTATGATCAAGGTTATTTTATTAAAGATACAAAATGCTTTAGAAATAGAAGAATAGCCAAGAAAAATTCCTTCATCGGATTTAGCATCAAATTTTCCTAAGACATCTTTTTCATTCAAGATAAAACACTTACACCCAACAACTTTAAAATATGAAACATTAGGTTTTTTGTTGTTCCATAACTCATAAGGAGTTTTGGTGAGTAAGGGTCTTACTATAACTCTATTCATGACATAGCATGCCGTGTTTACAGCTTTGGCCCAAAAATATTTAGGTAGGCTATGTTCATTCAACATGGTTCTTGCCATTTCTTGTAAATTTCTATTCTTTCTTTCTAATACTCTATTTTGTTGAGTATTTCTTGGAGAAGTTGTGGTTGTATCAATTAGATTCACAAAATTCTTGAAAATCATGATTTTGAAATTCACCATCGTGATTACTTCGAATTGACGAAATCACAGAACTCTTTTTATTTTGAACAAGTTTACAAAACTTGGAGAAATACGTAAAGCATTTACTTTTGTGTGTCAAAAAATAAGTCCATGTGTATCTTCTATAATCATCCACGATGACAAATACGTATTTGCTACCTCCTAGGCTTGATGTAGAAATTGGTCCGAACAAGTCCATATGGATTAATTGCAAAGGTCTAGAGGTGCTTATTTGATTCCTAGGTTTGAAGCTACTTTTTATTTGTTTTCCTAATTGACATGCATCACACACATTATCTTTGACGAACTTGATATGATGAATTTCTCTTACAAGTTCTTTAGATGAAATTTGAGAGATTAGTTTCATGCTAGCATGACCTAATCTCCTATGCCAAAGCCAAGCTTTGTCATTTAAAATCGATAAACACATTTCATTACAAAGATCATTAATGTCGATAGTGTATACATTATTCTATTTTAAAGCAATCATATATGTGTTTTTGTGTAGTTTTTCTATAATATAATCATTAGATTAAATCTAACAATATATCCTTTATTACACAATTGACTAATGCTTAAAAGGTTATGCTTTAAGCCATCAACTAACAACATATCTTCAATGAAAAAGTTGGATGTGTTACCTATAGTTCCTTTGCCAATGATTTTACCCTTGTTGTTGTCTCCGATGGTGACATATCCTTCGTCTAAGCTAGTGAGCTTAGAGAATTGAGATGGATCTTCGGTCATATACATTGAGCATCCACTATCAATGTACCATCTCTTGCTCCTAGCTTGTGATGGTATATGTTTCTACAAAAGAGGATGATTTTTAGGTACCCATTTGACCTTGGGTGCCTCAAAAATCGATCGGCTTAACTTATCATTTTGCATGGAATTCTTATGGTTCCTTTAGGAACCCAAATCAATTTCTGTGGACTATATTTTTTAAATGGGACAATTATAAGCTATATGTCCAATTTGCAACAAAAGTTGCAATTGTTTGGGGTGAAATATGCAATATAGGGCCTTTAACAAAGGTGGTTGGATTTTGGTGAGAGTTACTCACAAATCTGATTCTAGTTTTGTTTTATAAACGTGACCCTTATTGTAAGGATCATGTTCAAGGGACTTGCTACCAACCTACCAACCTCAAATTTTTCTAAGGTATCCTTGAGTAGCAAGTTTTCCTTTCTAAGTGTTTCTACTTCATGGCATTTCATACATGGAGCGAAACTATCATTATGCTCAATTTCTAATTTTATCGAAATCACTAACAAGAGAATCATGCTCCGTTTTTAATAATTTATATTTTTTACTAATTGTTTGCATCATCAAATAAATCATGAAAAGAATTTAATAGTTCATCAAATGATAAATTTGCGTCTAATGAACTTGTTACCTTATCTCCAATGGCCATTAGCGCATAGTGAGCAACTTGCTCAGTGTTGGTTAGCTCCTTTTCTTTGGAAGCACTTGAATTGTCCTATGTAGCTTTGAGCGCCTTCTTCTTTAGTGTCCTTTTTTTGGCTTGGGGATATTCACTCTTATAGTGTCCTGGCTTCTTGCATTCGTAGTATATTATTTTATCTTTCTTGGATTCAAATTTATTTTTAGTGTCATTTTTAAATTTATTCTTTTTAATAAATTTTTTGAATTTCCTTGTTAAAAGTGTCAAGTCATCATTAAGGTCCTCATCATTTGAATTTTCTTTCAAGTGGTCTTCTTGTGTTCTTAGTGTCATATCGTTCCTATTCTTTGGAAGGGTGTCCTCAAGCTCTTCATGAGCTTTACATATCATTTCATAGGTCATTAGTGACCCAATTAGTTCTTTAAGAGGAAAATTATTTAGATCTTTGGCCTCTTGAATAGCCGTTACTTTAGGGTCCCAACTCTTTGGAATGGATCTTAAAACTTTATTAATGAGTTCAAAATCTGATAAGCCTTTACCAAGTCCGACATCCGTAAATCGGGTGTACATGTCTCCAATAGTCTCACCCAATTTCATTCAAAATAACTCATTAGAATGAACTAAAAGATTAATTTTTGACTCCTTCACTCTACTAGTGCCTTCATGAGTCACTTTGAGTGTGTGCCAAATATCAAAAGTCATTTCACAAATCGATATTTGATTAAACTCGTTTTTATCTAATGCACAAAATAAGGCATTCATAGCCTTGGCATTTAAAGTGAAAATATTCTTCTCCAACTCATTTCAATCGTTCATTGTAAGAGAAGACTTTTGAAAACCGTTTTCGACAATGTTCCAAAGCTCAAAATCCATTGAAATTATGAAGATCCTCATTCTAGTCTTCCAATATGTGTAATCCGTCCCATTGAACATGGGCGGACGTGTAATTGAATGACCATCTTGGTTGTCAGCAAATATCATGTCTCTTGGGTTTTAAACCAAACGAGAGTGAATCTCGCTCTAATACCAATTGTTAGGATCAAGAGTGGCACAAAGAGGGGGGGGGGTGGGGGGGTGATTTAGTGCAATGGAAAACTTTCGCTATTTCAAAAAACTTGTTTCGATTACAACCAATTATAACAAGAATGGTTTTAATTCAATCCATTCTGGAAGGAATTTGAACTTGAAACCTTTCGTGAAAGTACAAGAGAAGACTAAGGTGATTTGCAGCAATGTAAATTGCACAAATGAAAAGCATCAGTTTTGTAAGTCTTCGTACGATTAAAGCCGATCTCAGAAGATGTTTACGTGAAAGTGTATGTAGCTGTAGTTAAAGCATAGTAAAGATGGGAGGCAGTTTGCTATAAAAGAAAGTTGCTCAAAATAAATGCAAACCGAGTTTTAGAATGGTTCGGTCAATGTGACCTACATCCACTTTTATATTCCTCCTCCGACAAGGTCACCGATGTCCACTAGAGGCCTTCTTTCAATAGGCGAAGGCCTACTACCTTTTACAGCTTTTCTCCTTTTGCCGGGTTTAGGAGACAACCCTTACAAGTTTCACTCCTCTTTCTTGGATGGTTACAAGGCTAAGAGATGAAGGAGGGGAACTCTAACTTTTACAACACTTTAAGGCTCAAGAACTCAAGATTATGCCAATAGGTTTCGTGCCATTTCGTGCAGAAAAGGATAGAGTTTTTATAGGCCATAATGGCTTCAAAAATAGAGACAAAAAGTGTCTAATCTCGGATTTCCGGGGTCCTAGTGGTACCACCCCCTAGCACCTGACACTGGGCGGTACCACCGCTTGACAAGGGCGGTACCATCACCCAGAATTCTTGGGAGGGCACAACTTTCCAAGTGGTGCCACCGCCAGCCAACTTTTTAGGGTCCTAATTGGGCCTTGAATCCAGCCCACACTGGCCCAACCTAGGGCCCAATTGGCCCCTAATTATGTTAGTGGGATTACCTCCCAATCTTAACTTAATTTACGCTCTAACTATGATATTTAAGACATGATTACTGCACTTCTTGTTCCGGTGTATCAATTGCTCTTCCAGCGAGCTACTGGCGTACTTCCGGCGAACATCTGACGAACTCTCAACAATACTCCAGCGGACTCCTAGCAAGCTCCAAGACTTTATGACGATCTTCTTGGCGAGTTTCGATAAGCTTCTATAGCAAGCTTCTGGACTTCTCAGTTGGTTCCTGTAGAACTTCCGACGAACGTCCGGACTTCCGTCGAACTCTCGAACTCCCAACGTGATCTCGATCTTGACTCTGGCACAACATCTGCTTTATGTCTTATTGTCATCGTAGTTAATCCTACTCACTTTTCTCAACATATAGAATAGATCAAACAAATTACAATTGACTTCATCATCAAAATCCAAGATTCAACAGAAAGATCTCTTCATCTGATTTTGCATTAAATTTTCCTAAGGCATCTTTTTCATTCAAGATAAAGCATTTACACCCAAAAACATTAAAATATGAAACATTGGGTTTTTTTTTTTGTTATTTCATAACTCATAAGGAGTTTTGGAAAGTAATGGTCTTATTAGAACCCTATTCATGACATAGCATGCCATATTTACGGCTTCGGCCCAAAAACATTTAGATAGGTTATGTTCATTTAATATGGTTCTTGTCAATTCTTGTAAGTTTCTATTTTTTCTTTCTACTACTCCATTTTGTTGAGAATTTCTCGGAGTAGAGAAATTGTGGTTGTATCTATTAGATTCACAAAAATCTTGAAAGTCATAGTTTTGAAATTCACCACCGTGATCACTTCGAATTGCTGAAATCATAAAACCTTTTTCATTTTGAATAAGTTTACAAAACTAAGAGAAATTCCTAAAGCAATCACTTTTGTGTGCCAAGAAGTAAGTCCAAGTGTATCTACTATAATCGTCCACGATGACAAAGGCATATTTGCTACCTCCTGGGCTTGATGTAGCAATTGGTACAAACAAATCGAAATGGATTAATTGCAATGGTCTAGATGTGTTTATTTGATTCTTTGGTTTGAAACTACCTTTTATTTGTTTTCCTAATTAACATGCATCACACACATTGTCTTTAATGAACTTAATGTGAGGAATTCCTCTTACAAGTTCTTTAGATAAGATTTGAGAGATTAGTTTCATGCTAGCATGACCTAATCTCCCATGCCAAAGCCAAGTATCGTTATTTAAAATCGAAACACACATTTCATTATAAAGATCATCAATATTGATAGTATATACATTATTTTGTTTTAGGGTAATCATAGATATATTTTTGTATGATTTTTCAATAATGCAAGCATTAGATTCAAATCTAATGATATATCCTTTATCACATAATTGACTAATGCTCAAAAGGTTATGCTTTAAGCCATCAACTAACAACACATCGTCAATAAAAAGGTTGGATTTGTTACCTATGGTTCCTTTGCCAATGATTTTACCTATGTTGTTGTCTCCGAAGGTGACATATCCTTTATTTACGCTAGTGAGCTTAGAGAATTGAGATGGATTTTTGGTCTAATGCATTGAGCATCCACTATCAATGTACCATCTCTTGCTCCTAACATGTGATGGTACAATTTTTTATGAAAAAGGATGATTTTTAGGTATCCATTTGACCTTGGATGCCTCAAAAATCGATCTACATAGCTTATCATATTGTATTGAGTCATTTGAGCTTCTTTTAGGAACCCAAATCAATTTATGTAGACTATATCTCTTAAATGGATATTTATAAGCAATATGTTCGAGTTTGCAACAAAAGTTACATTTAGTGTGAGGTGATATATGTAAGGTAGGGCCTTTAACAAAGGTGGTTGGATTTTGGTGAGAACTACTCATAAATCCGATTCCACGTCTCCTATAGATGAGACCCTTATTGGCAAAGATCATGTTCAAGGACTTGCTCCCAACTTCAAATTTTTTAAGATTTTTAGTTCATCACATTTCGTATAAGGAGCTAAACTATCATTGTGCTCAACTTTTAATCTATCCAAGTCACTAACAAGAGAAGCATGCTCCTTTTTTAACAATTTATATTTTTTACTAACTAATTTGCATTCAACAAATAAATCATGAAAAGCACTTAATAGTTCATTAAAAGATAAATTTGCATCTAATGAACTACTTACCTCATCTCTGATAGCCATTAGCGCATAGTGAGCAACTTGCTCAATGTTGGTTTGTTCCTCTTCTTTGGATGCACTTGAGTTATCCCACGTTGCTTTCAGAGCCTTCTTCTTCATTGGTAGTTTCGTCTTTGCTTGGGGACATTCACTTTTGAAATGTCCCGGCTTTTTATATTCTTTAAAGGATGATTTTTAGGTATCCATTTGACCTTGGATGCCTCAAAAATCGATCTACATAGCTTATCATATTGTATTGAGTCATTTGAGCTTCTTTTAGGAACCCAAATCAATTTATGTAGACTATATCTCTTAAATGGATATTTATAAGCAATATGTTCGAGTTTGCAACAAAAGTTACATTTAGTGTGAGGTGATATATGTAAGGTAGGGCCTTTAACAAAGGTGGTTGGATTTTGGTGAGAACTACTCATAAATCCGATTCCACGTCTCCTATAGATGAGACCCTTATTGGCAAAGATCATGTTCAAGGACTTGCTCCCAACTTCAAATTTTTTTAAGATTTTTAGTTCATCACATTTCGTATAAGGAGCTAAACTATCATTGTGCTCAACTTTTAATCTATCCAAGTCACTAACAAGAGAAGCATGCTCCTTTTTTAACAATTTATATTTTTTACTAACTAATTTGCATTCAACAAATAAATCATGAAAAGCACTTAATAGTTCATTAAAAGATAAATTTGCATCTAATGAACTACTTACCTCATCTCTGATAGCCATTAGCGCATAGTGAGCAACTTGCTCAATGTTGGTTTGTTCCTCTTCTTTGGATGCACTTGAGTTATCCCACGTTGCTTTCAGAGCCTTCTTCTTCATTGGTAGTTTCTTCTTTGCTTGGGGACATTCACTTTTGAAATGTCCCGGCTTTTTATATTCTTAGCATATGACTTGTCCTTTCTTGGGTTCAAATTTATTTTTAGTGCCATTTCTAAATTTATTCTTTTTTATGAATTTTTTGAACCTTCTTGTCAAGAGTGCCAAGTCATCATAATACTCCTCATCACTTGAGTTTTCTTTCAAGTGGTCTTCTTAAGTTTTTAGTGTCATATCCTTCGTGTTCTTTGGAATGTTGTTCTCAAGCTCTTCATGAGCATTACAAGTCATCTCATAGGTCATTAGTGATCCGATTAGTTCTTCGAGAGGAAAGTTGTTTAAATACTTGACCTCTTGAATGGTCGTTACTTTAGGATCCCAACTCTTTATGAGGGATCTTAAGATTTATTAATAAGTTCAAAATCTGAGAAACTTTTACCAAGTCCTTTTAGACCATTGACGACATCTGTAAATCGAGTGTACGTGTCTCCAATGGTCTTACTCGGTTTCATCCGAAACAACTCATGAATATGGACTAAAAGATTAATTTTTGACTCCTTTACTCTACTAGTGCCTTCGTGAGTGACTTTGAGTGTGCACCAAATATCAAAAGCCATTTCACAAATTGACACTTGATTAAACTCATTTTTATCCAAAGCATAAAACAATGTATTCATAGCTTTAGCATTTAGAGCGAAAGACTTCTTCTCTAACTAATTCGAATCATTCATTGGAAGAGAAGACTTTTGAAAGCCATTTTCTACAATGTTGCATAATTTGAAATCTATAGAAATAAGAAAAATCTGTATTCTAGTCTTCCAATAGGTGTAATCTGTTCCATTGAACATGGGTGGACGTGTGATTGAGTGACCCTCTTGGTTGCCGGCAAATACCATCTCTCTTGGGTTTCAAACCAAATGAGAGTGACCTTGATTTGATATTAATTGTTAGGATCAAGAGCGGCACTAAGAGGGGGGATGAATTAGTGCAATGAAAGAAATCGTTGATTCCGAAAAATATTCGTTTCGATTCAATCCATTTCAAAAAGATATTGAACTTGAAAACTTTCATAAGAGTGCAAAGAGAAGTTTAAGGAAGTTTGCAGTAATGTAAATTGCACAAATAGAAAAGCATACCAGAATTTAGAGTAGTTCGGTCGTTATGACCTACATCCACTTCCGATTCCTCCTCCATCGAGGTCACCGACGTTCACTAATGGCCTTTCTTCAATAGGTGAAGACCAACCACCTTTTACAATTCTTTCTCCTTTTATCGGGTTTAGGAGATAACCCTTACAAGCCTCACTCCTCTTTCTTGAATGGTTACAAAACTAAGAGAGGGAGGAGGAGGACTCTTCTCACTTTTACAACACTTTTAACACCCCAAACATTTAGAATTTTTCACACTTTCGATTGCACTTTGTTACTCTTTCATGTAGAAAAGGGTGGGGTATTTATAGTCCCCAATGGCTTCTGAATTGGAGCAAAAAATTGTCACTTCCCTGGATTTCAGGGTAGGGCGGTACCACTGCCATTATTGGGCACTACTACCGCTTGCAGACTGACACTAAGTGGTACCACCGCTCAGTCTGGGTGGTACGACCACCTGACAGAGCTCGGAGATCGAGCTCTGGTGGTACCACTACCTGATAGGGGTAGTACCACCGCCCAGAACACCTGGGAGACCGAGTCTCAAGCGGTGCCATCGTTGGCCCTAGTAGTGCCATCGCCGACCGTGATTTTAGATGCTGAATGGGCTATCAAATCTGGCCTAATTCAGCCCTATTAATAGCCCAATTGGCCCCTAACTGATTTAGTGGGATCACCTCCCAATCATAACTTAATTTACGGTTCTAACTACAATTAAGGTAAGCAATTAGTTGGTATGTCAAATTTTCTCTTGGCGATCCTTCGGTGAACTTCTCGGCGAGTCTTCCGATGTGCTTCCGGTGAACTCCCGACAAACTCTCGGCAATCTTCTGATGAACTCTTGATGATCTTCTGACAAGCTTTCGGCGACGAACTCTCGGTCATCTTCCGACGAGCTTTCGGCGATGAACTCTTGGCGATCTTCCGATGAGCTTTCAGCGATCTTTAGATGAGCTCTCAGCGAGCTCCCGATATATCGTCTGAATCTTCTATTGAATCTCATATTTTGATAATGAAACTAATTGATAAGTGTTTATGATTTGATTTATGTTTTGAGTGTTGTAGAATGCGTCGATCAGGATGAGACAATTAAAGTAGGAAGAATCATGTTGGGTCGGAGGAAAACATGTCAGAAGATTGGACGTTGAGCCGGAGGATCGGTCGACATATCGACAGAAGGCTTCAAGCCATGAGTTCGGGCATCGAGCCAAGAAGAGTGGATATTGTGCCAAGGAAATCATAGTTGCAGAGGTCAACTGGTCGATTGGGCAATAGGCCGCAAGAGAGGACGATGCACCGAAGAATCGGACGAAGCGTCGATAGACCAATGACATGCCGGACAACATGATTCATGCTTAGTAATAATTGTCTAGATCGAAGTATGTTTTACATGTGCAGGATTAACTATGAAAGCAAGACATAAAGCAAAAATGAAGTCCCGGAGTCAAGAACGCGATTTCGTTGGAAGTTCGAGAGTTCGTCGGAAGTCTGGACGTTCATCGGAAGTCACGTTCGTCGGATGTTTTGCCGGAACCAACTGAGAAGTCCTGGAGCTTGCCAAAGAAGTTCATTGGAACTCACTAAGAAGATTATTGTGAGGTCCAGGAGCTTACCGGGAGTCTGTTGGAACATTGCCGAGTGATCGTCAGAAGTTCGCCGGAAGATCATCGGAAGCTCGCCGGAAGAAACTAGACTTACGGACTTGTTTAGCTTAGTAAATGTCTTAGATTTTGTAGTTACCATATAATTGGGATTGGATTTGGGCCAACCTAATTAGTGTCCAATTGGGCCCATGTAAGGACTTTGTTAGGCCCAATGAAAGGCCAAAACAATGATCCAATAGGTGGCACCGTCGTGGCATAGTCTCCAAGACTATGTCAGGTGGTGGTACTGCCTAGACATAGCCTTCGAGAGGCTGTAGGCGGTTGTACCACTAGTTTGGGTGGTGGTACTGCCTAGCATATCCTCCCAAGAAATAGTACCACTAGACTAGGCGATGGTGCCGCCCAACATAGGCGGTGGTACCGCTAGCACCCGAGAAACCCGAGATAGGAAATTTTTAGGCTCCAAGTTTGAATCAACTTGAAGCCTATAAGTACCCCTCTCATCCCTAGTTAAGTAACACAAGTATTGAGAGTGAAAAAGAAAGAAAACACTGCTACAATCTTATGTAAAGTCCTCTCAAAGTTCTAAGTGTTAGAATAGTTTGAGAGAGGAGTAAGTGGGGGTGTAAGGGTTATCTCCTAAACCTAGTGAAAGAAGAATCAAGCTGTAAAAGGTAGTTGGTCTTCACCTATTGAAGGAAGACCGATAGTGGATGCTGGTGGCCTCGACGGAAGAGGAACCGGTGGAGTGGATGTAGGTCACGACGACCGAACCACTATAAAAATATGGTTTTCTTTTCCTTTGTGCAAATTACATTACTATAAACCACTTTACTTGTTTACTGCCTTTCACTACATATACGAATGAGATTTGAAGTTATCTTTCGAGTTTGATTTTCAATGTATAAAAGAATTTTTCAGAATAGACGTAATTTTACCGCTGCACTAATTCACCCCCCTCTGTTAGTGCCGACTGCTTTCCTAACAATTGGTATCAGAGCCTCATGATTTCTCATTTGGTTTAACACCCAAGAAAAATGGCTCATTTGGGCTTTTAAGAGGGACTTTCTCTCATTCGTCCTCCCTTGTTCAATGGGACGAAATACATATATTGAAAAACTCGAATGAGAGTTTTTTTGCTTTCCTTAAATCTTGATTTATAAAAAATTATTGAAAATGGATTTCAAAGCTCTTCTCTTCCAATGAACCATTGGAATGATTTGGAAAAGAAGACTTTTTCTTTAAATGCAAAGGCTATGAATGCCTTTTTTTGTGTTTTGGATAAAACTGAGTTTAATCGGGTTTCTACTTGTGAAACAGCTTTCGATATATGCCACACTCTTGAAATCACACACGAAGGCACTAGTAGAGTAAAAGATTCTAAGATAAATCTTTTAATGCATGATTTTAAACTTTCTCGAATGAATCTAAGCGAAACTGTTATTGACATGTACACCCGTTTTACGGATGTCGTTAATGGTTTAAAAGCTCTTGGCAAATGCTTTTCTAATTTTGAACTTGTTAACAAGATTTTACAATCACTTTCAAAAAATTGGAATTCGAAAATAATGGCTATTCAAGAATCAAAAAATTTGAATACTTTTTTGATTGAAGAACTAATTAGGTCTTTAATGACCTACGAAATTACCAATGTGGCACAAAATGAACTTGCGAACAACCTTCCAAAGAATAAGAAGGATTTCGGACTTAGAACAATCGAAGACCACTCGAGCATAAGCTCAAGTGATAGTGAACTTGAACTCCTCACTATGAAATTTAAAAAGTTCATGAAACAAAAATTAAAGAATAAAAAGAATGCAACTACTTGATATGAACACAAGAAGAGGGAAGCACTTTGGGACGAATCGAGCTCCTCCAAAGATGAGGAGAAAATCAACAAAAGCAAGGTGGCAAACTACGCCTTAACAGCTTTCGACAATGAGGTAATCAAAATGCTCTTAGTTTACCTTGAAATTACATAATGCTTTTCATGAGTTACTGTTAATTTAGTTTAGAAAAATTATTTTTCTTGAAAATTGCATGTTTAATAATGTAATGAAAATGTAAAAAATTGGGATCATGCTAGTAATTTTGAAAATGATAATGAAAATTATATGTTTTATGTTATAGGAATAAAATGTTAGATTTAAATCTAATGATAATCCTATGTATGTTTTTCATCAAGCACTAATGTGTATTCATGTTGATTTTCATATTGCTTTTCGATTTTGATTGAAGATTGTTAGGATCAAGAGGAGGGGTGAATTAGTGCAGTGATAAGATAACGACGGTTTCAAAACTTTTGTACGATAAAATTATTTCCGACGTAAAACCGATTTCGGAAACTTAACTTTGAAACACGTTCGTAAATGAATAGAAGGCAGTAAGCTATTGAAGAGGTTTGCAATAAAGATAACCAGCGGAGAGTAAATGCAAACTAGAGAAGATGACAGTTTATAGTGGTTCGGTCAATCGTGACCTACATCCACTCCTCCGATTACTCTTCTGTCGAGGCCACCGACATCCACTAGAGGTCTTCCTTCAATAGGCGAGACCAACTCCTTCTTACACCCCTCTTCTCCTTTTACTAGGTTTAGGAGATAACCCTTACAAGCACTCACTCTCCTCTTAAGCTATTCTAACACTTAGACTCAAGGAGGAGGATTCTAAAGAGATTACAGTAGAGTTTTCTCACTTTTGAATGCTATGTGCTTGTGTGCTTTAAACAAGGATGGGAGAGGTATTTATAGGCTTCAAGTTGATTTAAACTTGGAGCCTAAATCTTTCTCATCCCGGGTTCCCCGGGCATGGGCGATACCACCACCTGCGCTACGCGGTACCACCACCCAAGTCTGGCGGTACCACCGCTTGGGGGCCAGTGCTGGGGGGTACCATCGCCTAGCACCCTACCAGGGGTGGTATAACTGCCCAGACTAGTGGTACCACTGCTTGATATAGTCTCGAAGATTGTGCCACGATGTTGAGACTTCTTTGGATATTGTTTGGGCCTCCTATTGGGCCCAACACAATTCTTACATAGGCCTAGGTGGCCCCTAATTGAGTTGGCCCAAATCCAATCCCAATTACGTGCTACTACGATTCCTAAGACCTATTCTAAGCTAAACAAATCCCTATGTCAATTCTTCCGGCGAGCTTCCGGCAATCTTCCGGCGAACCTCCGACGAACTCTCGACAATGTTCCGGCAGACTCCCGGCAAGCTCCTAGACTTCACGATGATCTTCTTGGCGAGTTCCGTCGAGCTTCTCTAGCAAGCTCCGTGACTTCTCGATTGGTTCTTGCAAAACTTCCGACGAACGTCCGGACTTCCAACGAACTCTCGAACTCCCAACGTCATCGCGTCCTTGACTCCAAGATTTCATTTTGCTCCATGCCTTGCCATCATAGTTAATCCTGCACATGTAAAATATACTTCGATCTAGACAATTAATACTAAGCATTAATCACGTTGTCCGATCATGTCATTGGTCCCTCGACGCCTCGTCCGATTCTTCGGCGCATCATCCTCTCTTGCGGCCTATTACCCAATCGGCCAGTTGACTACGCAACTCCGATATCCTTAGTGCAATATCTTTTCTTCTTGGCCCGATGCCCGAATTCACGGCCCGAAGCCTTTTGTCGATATGTCGACCGATCCATCGGCTCGACATCCAATCTTCTGACATGTTCCTCCAGCACAACATGATTTTCCTGCTTTAATTGTCTCATCCTGATTGAAACATCCTGTTGTTGAATCTCGGATTTTGATGATGAAACTAATTGATTGTGTTTAGATGTTTAACTGTATTTTGAGTGATGCAGGTCTACTCGATCAGGATTAGACAGTTGACGCAGAAGGAATTGACGTTGTGCCGGAGGAGATCACGTCAGGATATTGGACGGTAGAATGCTTCGGACGTTGGGCATCGGGCCAAGGAGAGCGGAATTGCACCAAGGATATCCGGGTTGCGAAGGTCAACCGCCGATTGGGCAACAAGCCGCAAGAGAGAACGATGCGCTGAAGAATTGGACGAAGTGCCAACCAATGACGTGCCGGGCAACAGAATGTCAATTCGCGTTGTAATAATTGTCTAGATCGGAGTAGAGTTTTGGCTTGTGTGTGCAGGATTAACTACGATAACGATGAAGACATAAAGCAAAACAAAGTGCCGGAGTCAAGCGCGAAGGATTCATTAGGAGTTCGAGAGTTCGACGGAAGTCCGAAGGTTCATCGGGAATGCTATCGGAACTAGCCGAGAATGAGTAGGGAGCTTGCCGAAGGGTTTTTCGGAAGCTCGCAGAAAGGTTCGTCGGAAGTTCGTGGAGCTCACCGAGAAAGATCGTAGCTTGCCGAAGAAGCTCGTTGAAACTCGCCAAGATCAAATCGTGAAGTCTCGGAGCTTGTCGGGAGTCCGCAGAATGGTTTCCGAGAGTTTTTCGGAAGATCGCCGGAAGCTCGCCGGAAGAAGTCTTGACTTGCGGACTTTGTAATAGTTTAGGAAATGTCTTTAAATTCGTAGTTAGCACATTAATTAGGGTTAGGATTAGGTGTTGATCTTATAACCCAAGTAGGGGCCAATTGGGCCTGAGTTCAGATTGGTTTGGGCCAAGTTTGGAGCCCAACCAGTGAGCTGAAATAGCCAGGCGGTGGCACCGCCCAGCACCCGAGAGCCAGGCGGTGGCACCGCCCAGCACCCGAGAGCGAGACGGTGGCACCGCTGGACTGGGCGGTGGCACCGCTGGACTAGGCAGTGGCACCGCCCAGTACACTGTCAGTGTCAAAACTGACAGGCGGTGGCACCGCTAGCTTCGGGAACCAAAGAGAATTCAAATTTTGGAGCCCAAATTTGAATCCTCTTGAGGCCTATAAATACCCCTCAATTCTCAGCAGAGATAACAACCTTTTGAGAAGCTAGAAGTTGAGAAAATCTTTAGGAAAAGTCTTGTTTTCAATAGCTTGAGTGTTCACCTCCTTTCTTTTCATTGAAATCTTTGTAAAAGGGTGAACCACTTGTAAGAGGTTGTAAGAGGGGTGTAAGAAGGAGGTTGATCTTCACCTAGTAAAGGAAGATCGTTAGTGGATGCCGGTGGCCTCGACGGAAGTGGAATCAGAGGAGTGGATGTAGGTCACGATTGACCGAACCACTATAAACTACCGTCTTCTCTGGTTTGCATTTACTTCCTGCTATTACCTTACTGCAAACCCCTTCAATAGCTTACTGCCTTCAATACTTTTCCCTACGCTTTCAATCTAACCATATTTCCGGAATCGGTTTTCAACATACAAAGAAATTTCAGAAATCGACATAGTTTTTACCGCTGCACTAATTCACCCCCCCCTCTTAGTGCCGCTCCGATCCTAACAATTGTTATCAGAGCCCGGTATTTCTCATTTCGGATTTACACCCGAGAGAAATGGCTCTTCATGGCTTTCAAGAGGGCTTTTCGATTTTTCGTCCACCGTTGTTTAACGGATTGGACTACACTTATTGGAAAACTCGAATGAGAGTTTTTTTGATTTCTATGAACTTGGATTTATGGAATATTGTTGAAAACGGTTTTCAACTTCCCTCTAAACCGATGAACGAATGGTCAGATTTGGAGAAGTATTTTTCTTTAAACGCAAAGGCTATGAATGCCTTATTTTGCGCTTTGGACAAAAATGAGTTCAATCGGATTTCTATGTGCGAAACGACTTTTGATATTTGCGAACACTTGAAATCATGCATGAGGGAACTAGTAGAGTCAAAGACTCGAAAGTTAACATTTTATTGCATGATTTTGAGCTTTTTCGAATGCAACCAAGCAAGACTATAGGCAACATGTACACCCGTTTCACGGATGTCGTCAATAGTCTAAAAGCACTTGGTAAAAGTTTTTCGAACTTTGAACTTATTAACAAGTTTTTACGATCGCTTTCTAAATCTTGGGATTCTAAAATAACCGCTATACAAGAATCAAAAAATTTGAATACCTTTTTGATCGAAGAACTAATAGTGTCCTTGATGACCTATGAAATGACATGCAATGCACGTAAAGAACTTGAGAACCACCTTCCAAAGAACAGGGAGGATTTGGGACATAGAACATTTGAAGACCACTCAAGCATAAGCTCAAGTGATGGTGAACTTGAACTACTCATGAACCTTAAAAACTTAATGAAACGAAAATTAAAGAACAAAAGGAATGCAACTACTTGCTTTGAACGCAAGAAGAAGAAAAATTGGGATGAATCGAGCTCCTCCGAAGACAAGGAGAAAATCAAGAAAGGCGAGGTGGCAAACTACGCCTTAACGGTTTTCGTCAATAAGGTAAACAACTCAAACGAAACTCCTTTAATTTATTTTGAAATTACGTGATGCTTTTTATGATGCATTTTTCTCTTTTATTTAGTTTAGAATTAATTTTCTTGAAAATTGCATGTCTAATAATTTAATAATGAAAATGTAAAAATTAGGAATCATGATTATGATTCTAGTAATTTTAAAAATAATCATGAAAATTGCATGTTTATGATAAACAAAATAATTTTGATTAAAAATGCCTTATGAAATTATGCTATATGTGGTTAAGAAGTAATAATGTGTATCATGTTGATTTCCATTGTTATTTCTCGATTTTGATTAAATGAAATCATGTTTGATTTGAAGTAATGCATAATGATGTAATGAAAATATTAAATGTTTTGATACCATGATTGACGATTTTATGCATGAGATTTTAAAGTTATACATGATAATTTTTGTGATTTATGAATTATTGATATTTGCTGTAATGAAAGCTCTTTTTTGGTTTAAATGATGATAAATGTTTTTCAAGAAGAAATAATGTGTATTTTGATGATTTCCAATTTTGATTGAAACCATGCTTGATGTCTTAATGAAAATATAAAGAAGTTTGATATCATGCTTAATGATGATGTATGGATTTTGTATCAAAACCTAAGCTTGAAAAATTAGATTCACCTAAAAAGAAAATTGCATGACTACAACAAACAAAATGATCTTGATGGAAAATACTTTATGAAATCAATTTCGATGATGCATAATGATGTAATTATGTAATGAAAATATTAAATATTTTAAAACCATGTCTTGATGTCATGCATAATGATCATGCTTAATAGATTTCGAAATTATGCATGATGATTCTTGAGACTTATGGATTATCGATTTTTACGGTAATGAAAATGGATTTTTCGGTTTTTGAACATTGATGCATATTTTTTATTTGGCATAAATAAAATAAATCACATGAATAGAAACACTTTAAAAGGAAAATATATTATCATGGGAATTAAAATCATGAATCTATTTGTATCACTTTTGTGAATCTCTTGAAAATGATCTTGATTTGATGATTTAAATTTAAATGAGCTTTATCTTGATTTCTCAAAATTTGTAAATTGAGATTTCTTATGCTTAAGTCAAGATTTTATATGCTTGAATTGAAATCTTTTTCTCCTAAGGTTCTTTTACGATTTACTAAAGAGAATATCTTTTTCGAAATTCATGACTTAAAATTTCTTTTGAATATCTTTTATTATTTGATCTCCTAAGATTTTCTTTTGATTATTTAAGAGGAGGTTTTTCAAAAGAAATCATGCCTTTTGGTATACACATATTCTAATCCTTCATGATATGATTTTTATGCAATTGCTTGTATTCATGAAAATATTCATCTCATCACCCAATTAATTCTTCTTGATATTCCTAATGTGATGAATGAAATTATGCATGAAATACAAATGAGAAGTTAATTATCATGCATGATAGGATGTAATGAATATTGACATTTAGATACTATCATTTGAAAAAGTTATGATCATACATGGCAAGATGCAATTTGACAGATTAATACCATGATGATTTGAAATGTTTATGATTTGAAATGATGCATATGCTTTTTATTATGATGATGTATGTGATGTATTGCATATGATGTAAACCATGATTTAAAATACTATGAATTGTTGCTAAAATGATATATTATAAATATTGATTTAATGTTTTGTGTCATGAATGCTCTAAATGATGAATGTTTGGTATCATGATCAAAATGTTTATAAATAGTTGAAAATTTTAGTATCATGTATGATATCCTTATAATGTAATCGATTTATTCAATATCGTGCATGAATGAAATATAAGGTTTTTAAAAATGTGCATATTCTAATTTGAAAATATAATGATGCACAAATAAGATTGATATTTACCTTTGTCATAATTGATGTAAAGGGTCTTCCCTTCTTTTTGACAATGACAAAGGGGGAGATAACTAATTTGCACAAGTCAAGAAGATGCAAAAACTTGATTGCTAGCTTGCCTATCTTAGGTAGCAAAGATTGCTAACTTGCTTATTTCAAGAAGCAAAAGTTGTCTTCTTGAATATCACTATCTTGCCTATCTCAATAAGCAGAAGCAAAAGTTGTCTTCTTGAATATCACTATCTTGCCTATCTCAATAAGCAAAACATGCTAACGTGCACATCTAGCAAACTTGTATATTTTAAGAAGCAAGGGTTGCTTTCTTGAATATCTCAAGAAAAGCAAATATGCTAAAACTTGTACATCTTTAAATTTGCTAGCTTGTATGTTATAGAAATTGCTATCATACTACCTTGCATATCTATGATGATAGCAAAATTGCATAATGATAAAACTAGGAGATTATGTTAATTATGCAATGTGTTGAACTTGGATATTTCAAAAACTTGTAAATTGCAATAGGAAGCAAGAATCATGGGCTTACACAAGAAAGCTATCTTGCATTTGCTTTCGAAATTTTTGCTAGCTTGTATGTAGCAAAACTTGCATATCGTAAAAATTGCTAGCTTATAGTCTGTAGAGAAGCAAAGGATTGTTATCTCAAAAGAAGCAAAAATTGTAAGACTTAGAAAACTTGCAATATAATTGCTCTTGCCATGCTTTGTATCAAAAATAGATTGATATCCTTAAAAGCATCGCATTAAATTTTTTTTAGTATCGCAATGTATCACATGTATCGCAAATTAAAATTTTTGAGACTATTATATCATGTTTAACAATTGATGTCTTTCATGACATGATTTCTTTGCATTTTTGTCTTGTATGTATCATGCGATGATTGAAATATTGATTGATGCAAATTCATAATTTATCATTGGTTCCTCTCCTTTTCGGCAATGACATAGGGTAGCTAGAGCTACTTCTCCTTTTTGTTGATGACATAGGGGGAGAAAGATTGCTAGCTCAAGGCAAATGCTGGCTAGCTTGTACTCTTCCCTACTTTCGACAAAAACAAAGGAGAGAAAGCTTTTGCTAGTTAGAACATGCAAAGAAAAGCAAAGTGCAATCTTGCACAAGAAGCAAGTGTTGAATTGCCATGATTGAACTTAAGAATCTTACTATGCTTTTGTGCTTATATGTTGTGATGAAAATCTAGCTTCACGTTACAAAAACTTGAATATCTTTTAAAATAGCTAGAGCTACTTCTCCTTTTTGTTGATGACATAGGGGGAGAAAGATTGCTAGCTCAAGGCAAATGCTGGCTAGCTTGTACTCTTCCCTACTTTCGACAAAAACAAAGGAGAGAAAGCTTTTGCTAGTTAGAACATGCAAAGAAAAGCAAAGTGCAATCTTGCACAAGAAGCAAGTGTTGAATTGCCATGATTGAACTTAAGAATCTTACTATGCTTTTGTGCTTATATGTTGTGATGAAAATCTAGCTTCACGTTACAAAAACTTGAATATCTTTTAAAATAGCTAGAGCTACTTCTCCTTTTTGTTGATGACATAGGGGGAGAAAGATTGCTAGCTCAAGGCAAATGCTGGCTAGCTTGTACTCTTCCCTACTTTCGACAAAAACAAAGGAGAGAAAGCTTTTGCTAGTTAGAACATGCAAAGAAAAGCAAAGTGCAATCTTGCACAAGAAGCAAGTGTTGAATTGCCATGATTGAACTTAAGAATCTTACTATGCTTTTGTGCTTATATGTTGTGATGAAAATCTAGCTTCACGTTACAAAAACTTGAATATCTTTTAAAATAGCTAGAGCTACTTCTCCTTTTTGTTGATGACATAGGGGGAGAAAGATTGCTAGCTCAAGGCAAATGCTGGCTAGCTTGTACTCTTCCCTACTTTCGACAAAAACAAAGGAGAGAAAGCTTTTGCTAGTTAGAACATGCAAAGAAAAGCAAAGCAAAGTGCAATCTTGCACAAGAAGCAAGTGTTGAATTGCCATGATTGAACTTAAGAATCTTACTATGCTTTTGTGCTTATATGTTGTGATGAAAATCTAGCTTCACGTTACAAAAACTTGAATATCTTTTAAATAGCTAGAGCTACTTCTCCTTTTTGTTGATGACATAGGGGGAGAAGTATATTGATGACTTCATGCATTGAATTGAATATTTTATATGTTTGCATGATGGTTTAAATGTTTTTCATAACATGTGATGAATGTTGCTTGGATTTGGGATAGTCCAAGTGTTCTATCAATGGCATATTGATAGGGGGAGTTTGTTTAAACTCCGGGGAGTTAAGGTTAACTCCGGTAGTCATCAATTAGTTGTCATCATCAAAAAGGGGGAGATTGTTGAATCTCGGATTTTAATGATGAAACTAATTGACTATGTTTAGATGTTTAACTGCATTTTGAGTGATGCAGGTCTACTCGATCAGGATTAGACAGTTGACGCAGAAGGAATTGACGTTGTGCCGGAGGAGATCACGTTAGGATATTGGATGGTAGAATGCTTCGGACGTTGGGCATCGGGCCAAGGAGAGCGGAATTGCACCAAGGATATCGGGGTTGCAAAGGTCAACCGCCGATTGGGCAACAAGCCGCAAGAGAGAACGATGCGTTGAAGAATCGGATGAAGTGCCAACCAATGATGTGCCGGGCAACAAAATGTCAATTCGTGTTGTAATAATTGTCTAGATCGGAGTAGAGTTTTGGCTTGTGTGTGCAGGATTAACTATGATAATGATGAAGACATAAAGCGAAACAAAGTGCCGGAGTCAAGCGCGAAGGATTCGTTGGGAGGTCGAGAGTTCGACGGAAGTCTGAAGGTTCATTGGGAAAGCTGTCGGAACTAGCCGAGAATGAGTAGGGAGCTTGCCGAAGGGTTTTTCGGAAGCTCGCAGAAAGGTTCGTCGGAAGTTCGTGGAGCTCATAGAGAAAGATCGTAGCTTGCCGAAGAAGCTCGTCGAAACTCACCAAGATCAAATCGTGAAGTCTCGGAGCTTGTCGGGAGTTCGCAGAATGGTTTCCGAGAGTTTTTCGGAAGACCGCCGGAAGTTCGCCGGAAGCTCTCCGGAAGAAGTCTTGACTTGCGGACTTTGTAATAGCTTAGGAAATGTCTTTAAATTCATAGTTAGCACATTAATTAGGGTTAGGATGAGGTGTTAATCTTATAACCAAAGTAGGGGCCAATTGGGCCCGAGTTCGGACTGGTTTGGGCCAAGTTTGGAGCCCAACCAGTGAGCTGAAATAACCAGGCGGTGGCACCGCCGGTATGGGCGTGGCACCGCCCAGCACCCGAGAGCCAGGCGGTGGCACCGCTGGACTGGGTGGTGGCACCGCCCAGTACACTGTCAGTGTCAAAACTGACAGGCGGTGGCACCGCCACTGACAGGCGGTGGCATCGCTAGCTTCGAGAACCGAAGAGAATTCAAATTTTGGAGCCCAAATTTGAATCCTCTTGAGGCCTATAAATACCCCTCAATTCTCAGCAGAGATAACAACCTTTTGAGAAGCTAGAAGTTGAGAAAATCTTTAGGAAAAGTCTTGTTTTCGCTTGAGTGTTCACCTCCTTTCTTTTCATTGAAATCTTTGTAAAAGGGTGAACCACTTGTAAGAGGTTGTAAGAGGGGTGTAAGAAGGAGGTTGATCTTTGCCTAGTAAAGGAAGATTGTTAGTGGATGCCGGTGGCCTCGACGGAAGAGGAATCGGAGGAGTGGATGTAGGTCACGATTGACCGAACCACTATAAACTACCGTCTTCTCTGGTTTGTATTTACTTCCTGCTATTACCTTACTACAAACCCCTTCAATAGCTTACTGCCTTCAATACTTTTCCCTATGCTTTCAATCTAACCATATTTCCGGAATCGGTTTTCAACATACAAAGAAATTTCAGAAATCGACATAGTTTTTACCGCTGCACTAATTCACCCCCCCCTCTTAGTGCCGCTCCGATCCTAACACTTGCGTCACTCAAAACGTAAATTAAAACATAAACACTATTAATTGGTTTCATCATCAAAATCCGAGATTCTACAATCTCCCCCTTTTTGATGATGATAACCAATCGACGACGAAGTTAACCTTAACTCCCGGAGTTTAAACAAACTACCCCTATCAATATGCCATATTGATAGAAACTCTTGGATTCAAAAATCCAAGCAACATGTCATGATCAAATCTTGCATGACATCAACATACTTCTCCCCCTTTGTCATCAACAGAAAGGAGAAGTTCCAACTCTCATGTGTTTAGTCATAACAGTTCATGTCATTGCATAATAAACATAATTTCAAGTTTTATCATCATGCAATTTGAAAGCTAGCAAATTTAAGGATGTGCAAGTTGGTATATTTGCTTTTCTTTGCGATGTGCAAGATAGCATTTCTTTGTAATGTTTAAGATAGCAAGTTCTGTTCTACATCATGCAAGCTAGCAAATTAGAGATGTTTAAGAAAGCAACACTTGCTTCTTGAAATATGCAAGTTGCAAGCTAGCAAATTTTGCTTCCTTTACAATGTTTGAGCTAGCAATTTTGCTTTTGTTGCAAAGTGCAAGTTAGCATGTTTTACTTCTTGAGATAGACAAGATAGCACTTTTACAATTTTTATTTCTTAAGATAGGCAAGCTAGTGATGTTCAAGATAGCAAGCTCTTTCTTCTCTTTTGAGAAGTGCCATTTTTTGCTTCCTTTGCAAAGTGCAAGCTAGCAAAATTTTACTTCATTCTTGAATTATGCAAGCTAGCATCTTTCTCTTTGCGATGTGCACATTAGCAACTCTTTCTCCCCCTTTGTCATTGGCAAAAAGAAGGGAAGACCCTTTACATCAATTTTCAAATTATGACAAAGGTAAGTATCAATCTTATTTATGCATCATTATATTTTTAAATTAAGATTTGCACAATTTTAATACCTTACATTTCATTTTTCATGCACGATACCAAAAAATAAATCAATCATCATTATGAGCATATCATACATGATACTTAAATATCAAAATTTTTAAGCATTTATCAACATTTTGATCATGATACCAAATATTTATCATTTAAAGCATTCATTATACACATCATACGCAATACATCACATACATCATCATAATAAAAAGCATATGCATCATTCCAAATCATAAATATTTCAAATCATCATGGTATTAATTTATCAAATTGCATCCTACCATGCATGATCATAACTTTTCCCTCTTTTATCATTGTAAACAAAAATGAATAAGGGAAGAGCATAATGGTGTAAATTATTTCAATCATTTCAAGGCATTCGTGTAATAAACACAAAGAAACCATGTCATCAAAGATAAGACCACTTGAATTACAAAAGACATGATTTATTTCAACAAATCTCCTTAATTTTTTAAAAATATCAAGAAGAAATATAAGATCTAATATTAGTATCTTGATTATTGCATAAAAAATCTTAAGTCATAAATTTTAAAAAATCAAGATAAGTCTTGTTCAAATTCAAATCGTCAAAACATCAAAATGTCAACATTACTTTCAAGAGATTCAAAATGACATAAATAACTTTATTAATCTCTTAGTGAAAAATCGATAAGATGGAGAAAAAAAATTTCAAGAAAAGTACTTTTCTCTTTTTAGTTGTTTAAGTTCATATGATTGTTTCATATCAGCATGCTCAAGTTTTTCGTATGAAAACAATACATCATGGTTTAAATTGAAAGAGTAAATCTCATAATAGAAATCATCAAGATCAATAAACCATAAATTACCCAAAAATCATCATTACTTCAAATCATCATGCATAATTTAAATATAAAATCATCAAGCATTATACTTACATTATTACATATAAGCATGCCTTTTTTTTCATTTATGTTAAATCAAATATGCATTATTTTTAAAACCAAAAAGCCACTTTCATAATGGTAAAAATCGATAGTTCATAAATCACTAAAATCATCATGCATAATTTTGAAATATAAATTTATTAAGCATGATCACTACTTTGGGCATGACATCAAAACATGGTTTCAAGTTTTCAAGGTATGCATAATTTCATATTAAGCATGATATCAAACCTTTTAACATTTTCTAAATTATAAAAAAAATGTATCATGAAAAGCATCATGTAATTTCGAAGTAAATTAGGGGGATTTCGATTACCTCATCGTTGAAAGCGGTTAAGGCGTAGTTTGCCACCTCGCCTTTCTTGATTTTCTCCTTGTCTTTGGAGGAGCTTGATTCATCCTAATTTTTGTTCTTCTTCTTATGTTCAAAGTAAGTAATTGTGTTCCTTTTGTTTTTAAATTTTCGTTTCATAATTTTTATTGAAAGTTCAAGTTCACCATCACTTAAGCTTATGCTCGAGTGGTCTTCATGTGTTTTATGTCCCAAATCCTTCCTGTTCTTTGGAAGGTGGTTCTCATGTTCTTCACGTATATTGCACATCATTTCATGGGTCATCAATCACCCGATAAGTTCTTCAAGAGGGAAATGGTTCAAATCTTTTGATTCTTGTAAAGCCATTACTTTTGAATCCCAAGTTTTAGAGAGTAAGCGTAAAACTTTACTAACAAGTTCAAAATTCGAAAAACATTTGCCAAGAGCTTTTAAACCATTGACGACATCCGTAAAATGAGTGTACATGTCAACAATGGTTTCGTTCGGCTTCATTCGAAAAAGCTCGAAATAATGCATTCAAAAATTAATTTTCGAGAAAATTAATTCAAAACTAAATTATAAAAAAAATGTATCATGAAAAGCATCATGTAATTTCGAAGTAAATTAGGGGGATTTCGATTACCTCATCGTTGAAAGCGGTTAAGGCGTAGTTTGCCACCTCGCCTTTCTTGATTTTCTCCTTGTCTTTGGAGGAGCTTGATTCATCCTAATTTTTGTTCTTCTTCTTATGTTCAAAGTAAGTAATTGTGTTCCTTTTGTTTTTAAATTTTCGTTTCATAATTTTTATTGAAAGTTCAAGTTCACCATCACTTAAGCTTATGCTCGAGTGGTCTTCATGTGTTTTATGTCCCAAATCCTTCCTGTTCTTTGGAAGGTGGTTCTCATGTTCTTCACGTATATTGCACATCATTTCATGGGTCATCAATCACCCGATAAGTTCTTCAAGAGGGAAATGGTTCAAATCTTTTGATTCTTGTAAAGCCATTACTTTTGAATCCCAAGTTTTAGAGAGTAAGCGTAAAACTTTACTAACAAGTTCAAAATTCGAAAAACATTTGCCAAGAGCTTTTAAACCATTGACGACATCCGTAAAATGAGTGTACATGTCAACAATGGTTTCGTTCGGCTTCATTCGAAAAAGCTCGAAATAATGCATTCAAAAATTAATTTTCGAGAAAATTAATTCAAAACTAAATTATAAAAAAAATGTATCATGAAAAGCATCATGTAATTTCGAAGTAAATTAGGGGGATTTCGATTACCTCATCGTTGAAAGCGGTTAAGGCGTAGTTTGCCACCTCGCCTTTCTTGATTTTCTCCTTGTCTTTGGAGGAGCTTGATTCATCCTAATTTTTGTTCTTCTTCTTATGTTCAAAGTAAGTAATTGTGTTCCTTTTGTTTTTAAATTTTCGTTTCATAATTTTTATTGAAAGTTCAAGTTCACCATCACTTAAGCTTATGCTCGAGTGGTCTTCATGTGTTTTATGTCCCAAATCCTTCCTGTTCTTTGGAAGGTGGTTCTCATGTTCTTCACGTATATTGCACATCATTTCATGGGTCATCAATCACCCGATAAGTTCTTCAAGAGGGAAATGGTTCAAATCTTTTGATTCTTGTAAAGCCATTACTTTTGAATCCCAAGTTTTAGAGAGTAAGCGTAAAACTTTACTAACAAGTTCAAAATTCGAAAAACATTTGCCAAGAGCTTTTAAACCATTGACGACATCCGTAAAATGAGTGTACATGTCAACAATGGTTTCGTTCGGCTTCATTCGAAAAAGCTCGAAATAATGCATTCAAAAATTAATTTTCGAGAAAATTAATTCAAAACTAAATTATAAAAAAAATGTATCATGAAAAGCATCATGTAATTTCGAAGTAAATTAGGGGGATTTCGATTACCTCATCGTTGAAAGCGGTTAAGGCGTAGTTTGCCACCTCGCCTTTCTTGATTTTCTCCTTGTCTTTGGAGGAGCTTGATTCATCCTAATTTTTGTTCTTCTTCTTATGTTCAAAGTAAGTAATTGTGTTCCTTTTGTTTTTAAATTTTCGTTTCATAATTTTTATTGAAAGTTCAAGTTCACCATCACTTAAGCTTATGCTCGAGTGGTCTTCATGTGTTTTATGTCCCAAATCCTTCCTGTTCTTTGGAAGGTGGTTCTCATGTTCTTCACGTATATTGCACATCATTTCATGGGTCATCAATCACCCGATAAGTTCTTCAAGAGGGAAATGGTTCAAATCTTTTGATTCTTGTAAAGCCATTACTTTTGAATCCCAAGTTTTAGAGAGTAAGCGTAAAACTTTACTAACAAGTTCAAAATTCGAAAAACATTTGCCAAGAGCTTTTAAACCATTGACGACATCCGTAAAATGAGTGTACATGTCAACAATGGTTTCGTTCGGCTTCATTCGAAAAAGCTCGAAATAATGCATTCAAAAATTAATTTTCGAATCTTTCACTTTGCTAGTTCCTTCATTTGTGATTTCAAGAGTGTGCCAAATATCAAAAGCCGTTTTGCAAGTAGAAACACGACTAAACTCTGTTTTATCTAAGGCACAAAATAGAGCATTCATAGCTCTAGCATTTAAAGAAAACGTCTTCTTCTCCAAATCAATCCAATGGTTTATTAGAAGAGAAGACATTCGAAAACCGTTCTCGATAATATTCCATAAATTTAAATCCAATGAAAGCAAAATAACTCTCATTCGAGTTTTCCAATAAGTGTAGTCCGTCCCATTGAAAAAGGGAGGACGAATGAAAGAGTGACCCTCTTGAAAGCCGTAAAGAGCCATTTCTCTTGGGTGTTAAACCAACTGAGAAATAACAAGGCTCTGATACCAATTGTTAGGATCAAGAGCACTAAGAGGGGGGGGAGGGGGTGAATTAGTGCAACGGTAAGATTACGACGGTTTAAAAACTTTCATACGATAAAACCATTTCTGACGTAAAACGAATTTTGGAAACTTAACTTTGAAACATGTTCATAAATGAATAGAAGGCAGTAAGCTATTGAAGAGGTTTGCAGTAAAGATAAACAACAGAGAGTAAATGCAAACCAGAGAAGACGATAGTTTATACTGGTTCGGTCAATCGTGACCTACATCCACTCCTTTTATTCCTCTTCCGTCGAGGCCAACGGTATCTACTAGAGGTCTTCCTTCAATAGGCAAAGACCAACTCCTTCTTACACACCTCTTCTCCTTTTACCGGGTTTAGGAGATAACCCTTACAAGCAATCACTCTCCTCTTAAGCTATTCTAACACTTAGACTCAATGAGGAGGATTCTAAAGAGATTACAACAGAGTTTTCTCACTTTTGAATGCTCTGTACTTGTGTGCTTTAACCAAGGATGGGAGGGGTATTTATAGGCTTCAAGTTGATTTAAGCTTGGAGCCTAAATCTTTCCCATCCCGGGTTCCCTGGGCACGGGCGGTACCATCGCCTGCGCTAGACGGTACCACCGCCTAGTGTCAGTTTGACTGACACTGTCCTGGGCGGTACCACCAACCATGTTTGGTTGTACCATCGCCTAGGGGCCAGTGCTGGGTGGTACCATCGCCTGGCACCCTGCTAGGGGTGGTACAACCGCCCAGACTGGCGGTACCATCGCCTGACATAGTCTCGAAGACTGTGCCACGACGGTGAGACTTCTTTGGGCACTGTTTGGGCCTCTTATTGGGCCCAACATAGTTCTTACATGGGCCTAGCTGGCCCCTAATTGGGTTGGCCCAAATCTAATCCCAATTATGTGCTAACTACGATTCCTAAGACATATTCTAAGCTAAACAAATCCCTATGCCAATTCTTCTGGCGAGCTTCCGGTGAACCTCCGATGAACTCTCGGCAATGTTCTGGCGAACTCTCGGCAAGCTCCTAAACTTCATGACAATCTTCTTGGTGAGTTCCGTTGAGCTTCTCTGGCAAGCTTCGCGACTTCTCGGCTAGTTCTCGCAGAACTTCCGATGAACGTCTGGACTTCCAACGAACTCTCGAACTCCCAACGTGATCGCGTCCTTGACTCCGGGACTTCATTTTACTCCATGCCTTGCCATTATAGTTAATCCTACATATGTAAAACATACTTCGATCTAGATAATTAATATTAAGCATTAATCACGTTGTCCAATCATGTCATTGGTCCCTCGACACTTCGTCTGATTCTTCGGCGCATTGTCCTCTCTTGCGACCTATTACCCAATCGGCTAGTTGACTCCGCAACTCCAATATCCTTGGTGCAATATCTGCTCTTCTTAGCCCGATGCTCGAATTCATGGCCCGAAGCCTTTTGTCGATACGTCGATTGATCCATCGGCTCGACGTCCAATCTTTTGACATGTTCCTTCGGCACAACATGATTTTCTTGCTTTAATTGTCTCATCCTAATTGAAGCATCTTGCGTCACCCAAAACGTAGATTAAAACATAAATACTATTAATTGGTTTCATCATCAAAATCCGAGATTTAACAAAGATGCCTTATGAAACCATGCTTGATGAAAATATAATGATGATTTGAAAGCATGCTTAAAGAGTTTATATTTCAAACTTATGCATGATAGTTTTTACGATCTTTTGAAAGTTCTTTTTCGGTGTTAATGAATGATGTATGGATTTGACATAAAAGAAAAGAATATGCATGTATGAAATCAATCAATAAGTTGAAACAAAAAGAGGAAAGTATTTTTCTTGAAAACTTCTCAATTCCCTACCTTATCGATATTTTCCCTAAGAGATCAATAAAATTATTTATGCCATTTTGAATCTCTTGAAAGTAATGTTGAGATTTTGTTGATTTTGACGATTTGAATTTGAACGAGTTTTATCAAAATCATGATCTTGATTTCTTTGAATTACATGAGATTTTTTTTTTCAAGTTCTCTTCTTTGTACTCCTATAATTTTTTTTTGGGTATTTTATTTAAGAAGATATTTACTATATGAATAATGTCTTTTGGCATTCACATGATCTTATCCTTCATGATATGATTCATATGTATAATTCCATGTATTTATGAAGTGTTTATCTCATCACCCAATTAATTTTCTTGTTATTCTTTATGTGATGATTTAAAAATTGATGAAAAGGGAAATGAATTGCACCATTATATTTTTATTCCCCTCTCTTTGCCTATGACAAAGGGGGAGAAAATAATTATGAATATTTTGAAAATAAATGTTTGTATCATGTTTGATGATTTTATATTTTGTGCATGATGAGTTGTAGTGATTGAAATATTGATTGGAATATTATGAATGATGATTTGGAATTATGCATATAATGATGATTTTATATTTTGAAAATATATATGATGATTTGATAATGATGCATGCAATGATGAAATATTCATGATGAAAAAATTGTTTTGACATTCATGACTTAATTTTTCATTCTTGTTATTTATCTTTGTCATGTCTTGAAAATTGTTGTAAAGGCAAAAAGAGATACAAAATTATATTCTTTCCTTGTTTTTGACAATGACAAAGGGGGAAATAGCTATCTTGCTAGCTAGCTTGCACAAGACAAGAAGATGCAAAAATTTGCTTGCTTGCACATATAAAGAGAAGCAAAAATTGCTAACGTACATATCACAAAAAGAGGCAAAACTTTTTAGTTTGCTCCTCTTAAAAGCAAGAAATGCTATCTTGCAATCTCAAGAGAAGCAAAAGTGATATCTTGCCTATCTCAAGAAGTAAAACTTGCAACTTGCACATTGCAAAAGGAAGCAAGAATTGCTAGTTTGTACACTTCAACAAGAATGCTATGTTGCATTTGTTTTTGAAAACTTACTAGCTTGCACGCTCTTAAATATTATGAATTTGCTAGCTTTCATGATAAATAAACTTGAGATTTATTATGCAACGATTTGAACTTATATCTCAAACACTTGAAAGTTACACTTCTCTTTTTTGTTGATGACAAAGGGGGAGAAGTATGATCATGTTATGCATGATGACGAGTTGCAAATATTCATGATGAAATTTACAATGACTTGAATTCATATTGAATTCAAGGTTCTATCAATATGGCATATTGATAGGGGGAGTTAAGGTTAACTTCGTCATCAATTGGTTGTCATCATCAAAAAGGGAGAGATTGTTGAATCTCGTATTTTGATGATGAAACCAATTGATAAGTGTTTATGATTTGATTTACATTTTGAGTGATGTAGGATGCTTCAATTAGGATAAGACAATCAAAGTAGGAAAAATCATGTTGGGCTGGAGGAAAACATGTCAGAAGATTGGACGTTGAGCCAGAGGATCAGTCGATATATCAACAGAAGGCTTTGGGCCATGAGTTCGGGCATCGGACCAAGAAGAGCAGATATTGCGCCAAGGAAATCAGAGTTGCAGAGGTCAATTGGTCGATTGGGCAATAGGCCATAAGAGAGGATGATGCATCGAAGAATCGGACGAAGCGTCGATACACCAATGACATGCCGAATAATATGATTCATGCTTAGTAATAATTGTCTAGATTGAAGTATATTTTACATGTGCAGGATTAACTATGAAAGCAAGGCATAAAGCAAAAATAAAGTCCCGTAGTCAAGAACGCGATTTCGTTGAGAGTTCGAGAGTTCGTCGGAAGTCCGAACGTTCGTCAAAAGTTCTGCTGGAACCAACTGAGAAGTCCTAGAGCTTGCCAAAGAAGCTCATTGAAACTCACTAAGAAGATCATTGTGAAGTCCAGGAGCTTGCCAAGAGTCCGCTGGAACATTGCCGAGAGATCGTCGGAAGTTCGTCGAAAGCTCGCCGGAAGAAACTAGACTTACGAACTTGTTTAGCTTAGTAAATGTCTTAGATTTTATAGTTAGCATATAATTGAGATTGGATTTGGGCCAACCCAATTAGGGGCTAGTTGGGCCCATATAAGGACCGTGTTAGGCCCAATGAAAGGCCCAAACAATGACCCAACAAGTGGCACCATCGTGGCATAGTCTTTGAGACTATGTTAGGCAGTGGTACTGCCCAGACATAGCCTTCGAGAGGCTACAGGCAGTGGTACCGCTAGTCTGGGTGGTGGTACCGCCCAGTGGCAATGCTGTAGGTAGTGGTACCACCTAACACAAGCGGTGGTACTGCCAGCACTTGGGAAACCCGGGATGGAAAATTTTTAGGCTCCAAGTTTGAATCAACTTGAAGCCTATAAATACCCCTCTCATCCCTGGTTAAGTAACACAAGTATTGAGAGTGAAAAAGAAAGAAAATGCTGCTGCAATCTTATGTGAACTCCTCTCAAAGTTCTAAGTGCTAGAATAGTTTGAGAGAGGAGTAAGTGGGGGGTGTAAGGGTTATCTCCTAAACCCGGTAAAAGGAGAATCAAGCTATAAAAGGTGGTTGGTGTTCGCCTATTGAAGGAAGACTGATAGTGAATGCCGGTGGCCTCGACGGAAGAGGAATTGATGGAGTGGATGTAGGTCACGACGACTGAACCACTATAAAAATCTGGTTTCCTTTTCCTTTGTGCAAATTACCTTACTGCAAACCACTTTACTTGTTTACTACCTTTCACTACATATACGAATGAGATTTCAAGTTATCTTTCGAGTTCGATTTTCAATGTATGAAATTTTTTTTTGAAACCGATGTAATTTTACTACTACACTAATTCAACCCCCGCTCTTAGTGCCGACTGCTTTCCTAACATCTTTGACTCTGGCCCATCATCTGCTTTATGCCTTACTGCTATCATAGTTAATACTACACACTTATCACAACACATAGATTAGGTTAAATAATTTACCAATTGATTTCATCATCAAAATCCGAGATTCAACAAAGATTTGTCGAATCTTTGCGAGTTGGCCATCGATATTTTCATACTCCGTAGGTCCGAAACGATATAGTAGTGTGTTCTTAAATTAATTCCACATCAAAGCCCCATGATTATTTTCCAACTAATTGTGCCATTGAATAGTATCTCTTTTAAGGTGGATGATGGAAATTGCTACCATAGCATTATCCGACATTTGGTAGTAGCGAAAGTAACGTTCGGCGCGTGAAATCCACCCCATCGGTCTCCTTCTTCCCATGATAGAAAGTCCACCCTCATGCATGGCTGAAGCATGTCTCAAGGCTATCCCTCCTGCTAGTCATAGGTGCCCAGCAAGCTAATCACATGAGTCATGGCACGTGTGACTTGACAAGGAATCTTTTTGCTTATCATATTTTGACATTTATCACTTTATATTGTCTATTGCAAATATGTATTCTAATGTCCTTGGATTTGTGTAATGGAAATTGGATCATGATGAGATCATGATAATAAGACTGATTCATCTTTAAACATAGATCCTAAATAATCTCGGTCATAGGCTACTTGAGAGAGACATCGAGATAACCGGACAGATTGGTGTGCTGTATACCCGTCCATATGATGGATGTAGCTGGTCTCATAGTTGCTCGTGTGGGGAGAGTAGGAATACAGTACAGGTGCTCATTGGATAATGAGTTCACTGATTGATCCACTCAATGGTGTATCTGAAAGGAGGAATTGTACACTGTTAGACATGGTGTGGTCCATGATGAGTTTCGCTGACCTACCCATCTCATTTTGGGGATACACCCTAAAGACCGCAGCTTACCTTTTGAATAAAGTTCCAACAAAGTTGGTAGTGTCTACACCATATAAGATATGAAAAAGGAAAAAGCCAGATCTTAAGGTTGTTAAGATTTGGAGTTGCCCTGCCCACATTAAAAGACACAACCCTAATTAGTTGGAATCAAGGATAGATTGGTGCAAGTTCATGGGATACCCCAAGGAAACTTGTGGGTATTATTTCTATCATTCCAAGGACTAAAAGGTCTTTGTAGCTAAGAGAGCGATGTTCCTTGAGAAAGAACACATTCTTGGCGGAGACAGTAGTAGCATGATAGAATTGAGCGAGGTTAGAGAACCTAGCTCAAGCACCACTCCAAAGCTCGAGTTTGTTCAGATACCTAACACACAAGTTCTGACATTACATAGATTCGACAGAGTATCCCATCCTCCTGAAAGATATGTGGGACATATTAGAGAGGAAAGGATGTTGAAGATATTGATCCTCAGACCTACGAGGAGGCTATTATGAGTATAGACTCCACGAAGTGGCAAGAAGTTATGAATTCTTAGATGGATTCTATGTACTCCAACAAAGTTTGAAACCTAGTTGATGCACCCGAGGATATTATACCCATCGGTTGCAAGTGGATCTTCAAGAAGAAGATCGAAGTAGATAGAAAGGTATAGACCTATAAAGCAAGGCTAGTGGCTAATGTTAGAAATTCTTGGGTGTGATATCATATGCATAGCGAAAGAATAGAAAAAAATAAAATCCCCAAATTCCCAAATATGTGCTCATCGTCATGCGTAGATTGGTGCACAAAATCTGCGAAATAGAAAACCACAAGTAAGATAGATTGTCTTATCTAGGGAGATTGTATATCCCTGAATTCCTACAGATCTCTAGAAGAGGGTGAAGGAGTTCAAGTGCCCTTCTCTCTAGTAGTGATCCATATAGTAGGGCTATGATGATGCTCCTCAAAACTCCAAGCCTACTCTGAGGTAGAGAGTGAGAGTAGAATAGGAGTGGTAAGCAAAAGGCTCTAGCCTATAAACCACTGAATCCCTCCTATTTATAGAGGTCCCCTGTTAACTTAACCTTAATGGATCCTCCCCTATTAGGTATTGGATCTCCATCAAATGACCCAAGCCTCTTAGATTAGTGGATCTCTATCCAATAATCTCTCATGGGCTCTTATTGGATCTCATCCATAGGATCCAATAATTCAGGGGCTTATTGGATATCCAATAAGATAGGGATTTCGGTGGATATTTCATATCTGAACATCTACTCAACATAATGCCTACCATATGTGTGTGACCCTTTCGGCCCAATATCGAGCTGGCCATGAGTCATACCTATCAGAACTCCTTATAGCTCAATGAATTATTTTCTATATAATAATTCACTCGACTCTTCGATTGTAGACATATTAGGCCACTACGCCGTAGTCCTCAGACGATATAGGGGAATCTAATCCATTAGACCTGTTTGTCCTCAGTTACCATGTACCTATAGTCCCCTTATCCATCTAATATCCCAAACATCGTATACTAGGCATGGTGCTGTCAGACCCATATAGTTTCTACTCGAGTCTCGCTCTAATCGGATTCTTCCAAAAACTCTTTCTCTCTCAATCCGAATGACCTTGGCTAGGGATTTGTCTGAGCAAGAATATATATGATATTTCTCTCATGACACCGAGAGTGGATGATCCTCAATCAACACTAAATAGCCCTCGTAAGGTTGATTGCCACTCTCGATGACCGACTGTACTAGATCTAGGACATCCAAACCTATAAGTCTGATATTAAAGAGTAGAGCACTCATACAGGATATCCTTGGTAGCTTAAGTCTAAGGACTAGATATACCATTAGGACTACAGAATCGTTGTCTGACAATAAGGCATCATCAACCATTTAGCATTCCGTAAGTAGATCAATCAGTGAACTCATTCTCCAATGAGCACCTATACTATATCCCTAGTATCCCCACTGAGCAGCTATGAGACCAGCTGCATCCATCACATGACCCAAGCCTCTTAGATTAGTGGATCTCTATCCAATAATCTCTCATGGGCTCTTATTGGATCTCATCCATAGGATCCAATAATTCAGGGGCTTATTGGATATCCAATAAGATAGGGATTTCGGTGGATATTTCATATCTGAACATCTACTCAACATAATGCCTACCATATGTGTGTGACCCTTTCGGCCCAATATCGAGCTGGCCATGAGTCATACCTATCAGAACTCCTTATAGCTCAATGAATTATTTTCTATATAATAATTCACTCGACTCTTCGATTGTAGACATATTAGGCCACTACGCCGTAGTCCTCAGACGATATAGGGGAATCTAATCCATTAGACCTGTTTGTCCTCAGTTACCATGTACCTATAGTCCCTTATCCATCTAATATCCCAAACATCGTATACTAGGCATGGTGCTGTCAGACCCATATAGTTTCTACTCGAGTCTCGCTCTAATCGGATTCTTCCAAAAAACTCTTTCTCTCTCAATCCGAATGACCTTGGCTAGGGATTTGTCTGAGCAAGAATATATATGATATTTCTCTCATGACACCGAGAGTGGATGATCCTCAATCAACACTAAATAGCCCTCGTAAGGTTGATTGCCACTCTCGATGACCGACTGTACTAGATCTAGGACATCCAAACCTATAAGTCTGATATTAAAGAGTAGAGCACTCATACAGGATATCCTTGGTATCTTAAGTCTAAGGACTAGATATACCATTAGGACTACAGAATCGTTGTCTGACAATAAGGCATCATCAACCATTTAGCATTCCGTAAGTAGATCAATCAGTGAACTCATTCTCCAATGAGCACCTATACTATATCCCTAGTATCCCCACATGAGCAGCTATGAGACCAGCTGCATCCATCACATGGACGGGTATACAGTACACTAGTTTGTCTAGTTATCCTGATGTCCCTCTCGTGTAACCTATGACCAAGATTATTTATGATCTGTGTTTAATGGCAAATTGATCTCATTATCGTGATCTCATCAGAATCTGATTCCCATTGAATAGATCTAAGGACATCACAATATATGCATGCATATATACAATAGTTAATATAAAGTGATAAATGCCAAAACATAATAAGCAAAAAAGATTGCGTGTCAAGTCACATGTGTCATCACTCACGTGATTGGCTTGTAGGGCGCATATAATTAGCAATCTCCCACTTGACCTAAAGCTAATCACTTGTGTCTGATCTCCATTCGACCCCTATGATGCTCAAAGACAATATGAGACAACGGCTTTGTCAATGGATCTGCAATGTTATCTTCGGATGGAACTCTTTCCACTACTACATCTCTTGGGGTCATGATATCTTTAATAAGCTAGAACAGAACCTCCTCAGAACACTTCTGATGAGACCTGAGTTCCCTTATTTGAGTAATCGCCTCGTAGTTGTCACAATATAAGAGAATCGACTCCTCGTTGCCTAGCACAACTCTTAGATCTATGATGAACTTCTTCATCCAGACTCCCTCTTTTGCTACCTCTACTACAGCATTGAACTTCGCCTTTGCGGTCGAGTCATCAGTAGTATCTTGCCTGGAACTCTTCCAGTATACTGCTCCTCCATTCAAGGTGTACACATACCTCAAATTTGACTTGCTATCATCGACATCGGACTGAAAACTCAAGTCCGTGTAGCCTTCATCCCTGAGGCTACTACCTCTATATACTAGTAAAAGATCCTTAGTCTTTCGTAAGTACTAAATGATACACTTTATTGCTTTCCAATGCTCTAAGCTTGGATTCGCCCAATACCTGCTCGTGATACTCAGAGCATGCGCTATATCAGGCCTGGTATATAGCATAACATACATGATAGACCCTATCACTGAGGAATAGGGTATCCTATCCATGTTCGTCCTTTCTTCAGGAGTCTTTGGGGACATACTCCTAGAAAGTGATATTCCATGTCTCATCGATATGAGACTTCTCTTGGAATTTTCCATGCCAAACCTTTTGACAATGGTGTCTATGTACCTGGATTGGGATAAGCCAAGCATCCTCTTGGATCTATCTCTATAGATCTAAATCTCCAAGATATAGGATGTTTCTCCTAAGTCCTTCATAGAGAAGTGTCTAGATAACTAAGCCTTTATTGTGTTCCTACATCATTCTCAATGATCAGGATGTCATCTACATATAATACCAAGAAGGTGATAGCGCTCCCACTTACCTTCCTATACAGACAAGGCTCATCTTCTTTCTTAACGAAGTCATAAGATCTGATTGCCTCATCAAATCTTATGTTCCAACTTCGGGAAGCTTGCTTTAGTCCATAAATGAATCTAAGCAACCTGTACACCTTATCTAGGGAATCCTTGGATATGAATCCCTCGGGCTGTATCATATACACCTCCTCCTCGAGGTTGCCATTGAGGAATATGGTTTTCACGTCCATCTGCCAGATCTCATAATCATAGCATGCTGTAATAGCCAATAGAATTCAGATGGATTTTAACATGACTATGGGTGGGAAGGTTTCGTCATAGTCAACACATTGCCTTTGACGATAACCCTTAGCCACTAGCCTTGCTTTATAGGTATCTAGCTTTCCATCTACTTTGATCTTTTTCTTAAAGATCCACTTACAACCGATGGGTACAATACCCTCAAGCGCATCAACTAGATTCCAAACCTTGTTGGAGCATATGGAATCTATCTCAAAATTCATGGCTTCTTGCCACTTCCATGAGTCTATACTTATAATAGTCTCCTTGTAGGTCTGAGGGTCAATATCCTTAATATCCTTTCCTCCAATATGTCTCACATATCTCTCAAGAGGATGAAATACTCTATCGGACCAACATAAAGTTGGAACTTGTGTGTTAGGTACTTGAACAGACTCGGGCTATAGAGTAGTGCTTGAGCTAGGTTCTCTAACCTCACACAACTCTATCGTGCTCCTACTGTCTCTGTCAAGAATGTGATACTTCTCAAGGAACACTATTCTCTTGGCTATAAAGACCTTTTGATCATAGAGATGATAGAAATAATACCCACTAGTTTCCTTGGGGTATCTCATAAACTTGCAATGCTCCATCCTTGATTACAACTTATCGGGGTTGCGTCTTTTAACGTGGGCAGGGAAGCTCCAAATCTTAACAACCTTAAGATCTATGTCTCATATGATATAGACACTACCGACCTAATTGGAACTTTGTTTAGAAGGTAAGTTGTGGTCACTAAGGTATATCCCCAGAATGAGATAGGTAGGTCTGCGAAACCCATCATGGACTGTACTATGTCTTACAGCATATGATTCCTCCTTTCAGATACATAATTGAGATAAGGTGTATAAGGAGGTGTCCATTGGGATAGAATCCCATGGTCCTTGAGGAATTGAGTAAACTCTATACTTAAGTACTCAACTCCTCGATCTAATCGAAGAGTCTTAATACCTTTTCCAGTTTGGTTCTCCACTTCATTCTTATACTCTCTGAATTTCTCAAAGGCCTTAGACTTGTACTTCATTAAGTACACATGTCCATAACTTAATAAATCATCAGTAAAGGTAATGAAGTAGGAGTAACCACCAATGGCATGAGTTGACATGAGTCCACATATATCACTATGTATGAATTCCAATAGCTCGATGACTCTTTCTCCAGTTCCACTAAATGGAGAGTTGGTCACTTTTCCACGATGGCAAAACTCGCAAGTTGCATATGACTTATAGTCAAATGTATCTAGATATCTATCCTTTAGCAACTTTTGAATCCTTTCCTTATGGACGTGACCTAGCCTACGTTGCCACAGGTATGTACTGTTCACCTCATCTCGTTTCCTCTTGGACACACTTACATTCATGATATGTGGAGTTGTATCTAGCATAAACAAATCATTATATAATGTTCCTCTCATGATGATCTTATCATCTAATAATATTGAACAATCATTGTTCTAAAAAACTAATTTATATTCACTAACTATCAAACATGAAATGAAAATAATATTTTTGATAATAGAAGGAACAAAATAGCATGTATCCAATGCAATAATAGCTCCATCGACAGATGTAGGGCAAACTCGCCAATAGCTATTGCAGTAGCTTTTACTTCATTGCCCATCTTAAAGTCCATCTCGCCTCTCGCCAATCTCCAAGGCCTTGCTAGAACCTACAATGAATTGCAAATATGATAAGCACTATCAGTATCCAATACGCATGTGTTATCATAAGAGTTTGACAAATGGAGACTAATCATGAATGTATCTAAAGCTTCTCCAAGTTTCTGTTTCACCCTCTCTACAAGGTAATCTTTGTAGTTCCTCTTCTATTGCCCATATTTTTCGTAGTGGAAGCACTGGCCTTTATCCTTTGTCGGGTCTTTCTTAGCAACCTTTGCTTTATATGGTTTGCACTTGCCCTTGCCCTTCTTAAGGGACTTTTCTGCTTTCCCTTTCTTTTTGGTCTCACTAGTGTAGAGAACTGGCTTCTCTTTCTTGATAGTACTCTCTACATCCCTCAACATATTGAGGAGCTCGAGAGAGTCACCTTAAGCTTGTTCATATTAAAATTGATTATGAACTATGAAAAGGAATTTGGTAGAGACTTAAGCACAAGATCCACACACAGGTTATCCTCTAGGACCATTCCTAGACCTATGAGTTTCTCTATCCACTCAATTATCTTTAGGATATGGTTTTGAACCAGTGTCCCCTCAGTCATCCTAGTATGGAATAGGCTCTTGGATATCTCATATCATTGAGTCCTTCCCAGTTCCTCAAATAGTTTGCGAACATGTAGGAGAATGGATCTGACATCCATCTTTTCATGTTGTCTTTGTAACTCGGGAGTCATGAAGCCCAACATGTAACACTGGGCATAAGTGGAGTCATCAATGTACTTCACGTAATGAGAGATCTTATCCTTGCTTGCCCCTTTCTTGGGCATAAGCATCACTGTATTAAGGATGTATGCGATTTTCTCCGCCGTAAGAACAATTCTCAAGTTATAGAGCCAATCCATATAATTTGGACTAGTGAGGTGGTTGACATCAAGTATGCCACGTAAGGGATTTGAAAATAACATTTTCTAAAAATTAAGATGTAGTAGAAATAAATGTTAGGACCGGAGCGGCACTAAGAGGGGGGGGGTGAATTAGTGCAGCGGTAAAAACTACATCGATTTCTGAAATTTCTTTGTATGTTGAAAACCGATTCTGGAAATATGGTTAGATAGAAAGCATAGGGAAAAGTATTGAAGGCAGTATGCTATTGAAGGGGTTTGCAGTAAGATAATAGCAGGAAGTAAATGCAAACCAGAGAAGACGATAGTTTATAGTGGTTCGGTCAATCGTGACCTACATCCACTCCTCCGATTCCTCTTCCGTCGAGGTCACCGGCATCCACTAACGATCTTCCTTTACTAGGCGAAGATCAACCTCCTTCTTACACCCCTCTTACAACCTCTTATAAGTGGTTCACCCTTTTACAAAGATTTCAATGAAAAGAAAGGAGGTGAACACTCAAGCTATTGAAAACAAAACTTTTCCTAAAGATTTTCTCAACTTCTAGCTTCTCAAAAGATTGTTCTCTCTGCTGAGAATTGAGGGGTATTTATAGGCCTCAAGAGGATTCAAATTTGGGCTCCAAAAATTTGAATTCTCTTATGTTCCCGATGCTGGCGGTGCCACCGCCTAGTTTAGGCGGTGCCACCGCCTACACTATTTCAGCTCACTGGTTGGGCTCCAAAATTGGCTCAAACCAGTCCGAACTTGGGCCGAATTGGCCCCTACTTGGGTCATAGGATTAACACCTAATCCAAGCCCTAATTAACGTGCTAACCACAAATTTAAAGACATTTTCTAAGCTATTACAAAGTCCATAAGTCAAGACTTCTTCCGGCGAGCTTTCGGCGAACTTCCGGCGGTCTTCCAATAAACTCTCAGAAACCATTCTGCGGACTCCCGGCAAGCTCCTAGACTTCACGATTTGATCTTGGCGAGTTCCGACGAGCTTCTTCGACAAGCTCCGATCTTTCTCGGTGAGCTCCGTGAACTTCCGACGAACCTTTTGGCGAGCTTCCGAAAAACCCTTCAGAAAGCTCCCTACTCATTCTCGGCTAGTTCTGACAGCATTCCCGATGAACCTTCAGACTTCCGTCGAACTCTCGAACTCCCAACGAATCCTTCGCGCTTGACTCCGGCACTTTGTTTCGCTTTATGTCTTCATCGTTATCGTAGTTAATCCTGCACACACAAGCCAAAACTCTACTCCGATCTAGACAATTATTACAACGCGAATTGACATTCTGTTGCCCGGCACGTCATTGGTTGGCGCTTCGTCCAATTCTTCAGCGCATCGTTCTCTCTTGCGACTTGTTGCCCAATCGGCGGTTGACCTCCGCAACCCCGATATCCTTGGTGCAATTCCGCTCTCCTTGGCCCGATGCCCGACGTCCGAAGCGTCCTACTGTCCAATATCCTAACGTGATCTCCTCCGACGCAACGTCAATTCCTTCTGCGTCAATTGTCTAATCCTGATCGAGTAGACCTGCATCACTCAAAATGCAATTAAACATCTAAATACAATCAATTAGTTTCATCATCAAAATCTGAGATTCAACAATCTCCCCCTTTTTGATGATGACAACTAATTGATGACTACCGGAGTTAACCTTAACTCCCCGGAGTTTTAACAAACTCCCCCTATCAATATGCCATTGATAGAACACTTGGATTATCCCAATTCCAAGCAACATTCATCACATGTTATGAAAAACATTTAAACCAACATGCAAATATATAAAATATTCAATTCAATGCATGAAGTCATCAATATACTTCTCCCCCTATGTCATCAACAAAAAGGAGAAGTAGCTCTAGCTATTTTAAAATATATTCAAGTTTTTGTAACGTGAAGCTAGATCTTCATCACAACATATAAGCACAAAAGCATAGTAAGATTCTTAAGTTTAATCATGGCAATTCAACACTTGCTTCTTGTGCAAGATTGCACTTTACTTTTCTTTACATGTTCTAACTAGCAAAAGCTTTCTCCCCTTTGTTTTTGTCGAAAAGAAGGGATGAGTACAAGCTAGCCAACATTTGCCTTGAGCTAGCAATCTTTCTCCCCCCATGTCATTGCCGAAAAGAAGAAGAGGAACCAATGATAAATTGTAAATTTGCATCAATCAATATTTCAATCATCACATGATACATACAAGACAAAAATGCAAAGAAATCATGTCATGAAAGACATCAATTGTTAAACATGATATGATAATAGTCTCATAAATTTCAATTTGCAATACATGTGATACATTGCGATACTAAAAAATTTAATGCGATGCTTTTAAGGATATCAACCTATTTTTGATACAAAGCATGGCAAGAGCAATTATATTGCAAGTTTTCTAAGTTTTACATTTTTTGCTTCTTTCGAGATAGTAATTCTTTGCTTCTCTTTATATTGTAATATTTGCAATTCATTGGTAGCATTCATGATAGCAAGTTCTTTCAATGAAATGATCGAGCTAGCAAATTTTCCTTCCTTTGAAATATGTAGGCTAGTAAACTAACTCCCCCTTTATCATTATCGAAAAGAAGGGAGAAATCAATGGCTAAAAAAAAAATTAATCATTATACAAGCCATATTACAAAATCATGTTATGATATCAAGAAAATTCAAGAAGGACATGATTCATTCGACAAATCTTTTTAATAGAGCAAAAGAATTATACAACCAAGGATCATGATTAAAATATATCAATATCATAGATCAAGTCATGATTCGTGATTCATCATAAAGCAAATTAATTTTCAATCGTCACACAAGGCATTTAAAGAATTTTGAAACATAGGAGAATGATTAATTTAAGCATGCAATGTTTCAATCAAATTCAAGTCATGAATACTATTACTTTCATATTGTGAGTATCAATTCATGAATACCAAAAGATATTATTTGTAATTCCATTTTTGCAAGATCAAGATTATGATTTAGATAAAACTCATTCAAATCAAATCGTTAACTTGAAACTCATAATCAAGTCATCAAAATCAATTTCGAGATTCACAAAATATCATGAAATCATTAATCTCGATCAGAAGGGAAAAGCATTTTTTAAGTGATTCTTTTTCATCTAAGCATGCCTTAGTCTTTATATGCCCAATCAAGATAAGCATGAAAGTTCAAGATGTAAAGACAAAATCTTATAAAACAACTCATCAAGTAAGATTTTAAACATCTATTTTCAAGCCATATAAAGAGTAAGTCAAGGATTCAATTATCTCATGTCAAGAATTCCAACAAGCATCTCAAATTATCAACATCACATTAAAAAGATATTTCAAAAAGATATATCGATAAGTGATTCATTTGTATCATTTCATTCATTTGGAAGATTCTCCTCTTTGGTAAATAAATCTAGGAGAACAAATAATAAAAGATATTCAAAAGAAATTTTAAGTCATGAATTTCGAAAAAGATATTCTCTTTAGTAAATTGTAAAAGAACCTTAGGAGAAAAAGATTTCAATTTAAGCATATAAAATCTTGACTTAAGCATAAGAAATCTCAATTTACAAATTTTGAGAAATTAAGATAAAGCTCATTTAAATTTAAATCATCAAATCAAGATCATTTTCAAGAGATTCACAAAAGTGATACAAATAGATTCATGATTTTAATTCCCATGATAATATATTTTCCTTTTAAAGTGTTTCTTTTCATGTGATTTATTTCATTTATGCCAAATAAAAAATTATGCATCAATGTTCAAAAACCGAAAAATCCATTTTCATTACCGTAAAAATCGATAATCCATAAGTCTCAAGAATCATCATGCATAATTTCGAAATCTATTAAGCATGATCATTATGCATGACATCAAGACATGGTTTCAAAATATTTAATATTTTCATTACATAATTACATCATTATGCATCATCGAAATTGATTTCATAAAATATTTTTCATCAAGATCATTTTGTTTGTTATAGTCATGTATTTTTCTTTTTAGGTGAATCCAACTTTTCAAGCTTAGTTTTTGATAAAAAATCCATACATCATCATTAAGTATGATATCAAACTTCTTTATATTTTCATTAAGACATCAGCATGGTTTCATCAAAATTGGAAATCATCAAAATAGCACACTATTTCTTCTTGAAAAATATTTATCATCATTTAAACCAAAAAAAAGAGCTTTCATTACGGCAAATATCATAATTCATAATCACAAAAAAGTATCATGTATAACTTTAAATCTCATGCATAAAATCGTCAATCATGGTATCAAACCAGTTAAGAGCTTTCATTACGGCAAATATCAATAATTCATAAATCACAAAAATTATCATGTATAACTTTAAAATCTCATGCATAAAATCGTCAATCATGGTATCAAAACATTTAATATTTTCATTACATCATTATGCATTACTTCAAATCAAACATGATTTCATTTAATCAAAATCGAGAAATAACAATGGAAATCAACATGATATACATTATTACTTCTTAACCACATATAGCATAATTTCATAAGGCATTTTTAATCAAAATCATTTTGTTTATCATAAACATGCAATTTTCATTATTATTTTTAAAATTACTAGAATCATAAGCATGATTCCTAATTTTTACATTTTCATTATTAAATTATTAGACATGCAATTTTCAAGAAAATTAATTCTAAACTAAATAAAAGAGGAAAATGCATCATAAAAAGCATCACATAATTTCAAAATAAATTAAGGGAGTTGAGTTACTTACCTTGTAGTCGAAGCCCGTCAAAGCCCAATTCGTCGTTTCACCTTTGGAAGTTCTTGATTCATCCTTGGTTGCCTTCCTCTTCTTTGGCCTATTCCTCCGTTCAAGTTCATTGTTTATTTTAGATTTTTGTTTAATGAACTTATTAAGATTTAGTGTTCGAAGTTCAAGTTCATCATTGTCCTCATCACTTGGGTCATCGCTCAAGTGGTATTCATTTGTCCAGAGTTCCAAATCCTTCCTATTCTTTGGAAGGTGGTTCAAGTGCTCATCGGGTTCAAAATGTTCCAAGAGTGTCATTTCATAGGTCATTAATGACCCGATTAATTCTTCTAATGAAAAACCATTTAAATTTTTTGTCTCTTGTATTACGGTTATTTTAGAATCCCAACTTTTTGGAAGGGATCTTAAGATCTTACTTACGAGGTCAAAATTCGAAAAAGATTTACCAAGAACTCTTAGATTATTGACGACATCCGTGAAACGGGTGTACATGTTGCCTATAGTCTCACTTGGTTGCATTCGAAAAAGCTCAAAATCATGCAATAAAATGTTAACTTTCGAGTCTTTGACTCTACTAGTTCCCTCGTGCGTGATTTCAAGTGTTCGCCAAATATCAAAAGCCGTTTCGCACATAAAAATCCGATTGAACTCATTTTTGTCCAAAGTGCAAAATAAGGCATTCATAGCCTTTGCGTTTAAAGAAAAATACTTCTTCTCCAAATCCGACCATTCGTTCATCGGTTTAGAGGGAAGTTGAAAACCGATTTCAACAATATTCCATAAATCCAAATTCATAGAAATCAAGAAAACTCTCATTCGAGTTTTCCAATAAGTGTAGTCCAATCCGTTAAACAACGGTGGACGAAAAACCGAAAAGCCGTCTTGAAAGCCATGAAGAGCCATTTCTCTCGGGTGTAAATCCAAAATGAGAAATACCGGGCTCTGATACCAATTGTTAGGACCGGAGCGGCAATAAGAGGGGGGGGTGTGAATTAGTGCAGCGGTAGAAACTACGTCGATTTCTGAAATTTCTTTGTATGTTGAAAACCGATTCCGGAAATATGGTTAGATAGAAAGCGTAGGGAAAAGTATTGAAGGCAGTATGCTATTGAAGGGGTTTGCAGTAAGATAATAGCAGGAAGTAAATGCAAACCAGAGAAGACGATAGTTTATAGTGGTTCGGTCAATCGTGACCTACATCCACTCCTCTGATTCCTCTTCCGTCGAGGTCACCGGCATCCACTAACGATCTTCCTTTACTAGGCGAAGATCAACCTCCTTCTTACACCCCTCTTACAACCTCTTACAAGTGGTTCACCCTTTTACAAAGATTTCAATGAAAAGAAAGGAGGTGAACACTCAAGCTATTGAAAACAAAACTTTTCCTAAAGATTTTCTCAACTTCTAGCTTCTCAAAAGGTTGTTCTCTCTGCTGAGAATTGAGGGGTATTTATAGGCCTCAAGAGGATTCAAATTTGGGCTCCAAAAATTTGAATTCTCTTATGTTCCCGATGCTGGCGGTGCCACCGCCCAGCTCTTGGGTGCTAGGCGGTGCAACCGCCCAGCCCAGGTGGTGCCACCGCCCAGCTCTCGGCCTCTGGGCAGTGCCACCGCCTAGTCTAGGCAGTGCCACTGCCTACACTATTTCAGCTCACTGGTTGGGCTCCAAAATTGGCCCAAACCAGTCCGAACTTGGGCCGAATTGGCCCCTACTTGGGTCATAGGATTAACACCTAATCCTAGCCCTAATTAACGTGCTAACCACAAATTTAAAGACATTTTCTAAGCTATTACAAAGTCCATAAGTCAAGACTTCTTCCGGCGAGCTTTCGGCGAACTTCCGGCGGTCTTCCGATAAATTCTCGGAAACCATTCTGCGGACTCCCGGCAAGCTCCTAGACTTCACGATTTGATCTTGGCGAGTTCCGACGAGCTTCTTCGGCAAGATCCGATCTTTCTCGGTGAGCTCCGTGAACTTCCGACGAACCTTTTGGCGAGCTTCCGAAAAACCCTTCAGCAAGCTCCCTACTCATTCTCGGCTAGTTCCGACAGCATTCCCGATGAACCTTCAGACTTCCGTCGAACTCTCGAACTCCCAACGAATCCTTCGTGCTTGACTCCGGCACTTTGTTTTGCTTTATGTCTTCATCGTTATCGTAGTTAATCCTGCACACACAAGCCAAAACTCTACTCCTATCTAGACAATTATTACAACGCGAATTGACATGCTGTTGCCCAGCACGTCATTGGTTGGCGCTTCGTCCGATTCTTCAGCGCATCGTTCTCTCTTGCGGCTTGTTGCCCAATCGGCGGTTGACCTCCGCAACCCCGATATCCTTGGTGCAATTCCGCTCTCCTTGGCCTGATGCCCGACGTCCGAAGCGTCCTACCGTCCAATATCCTAACGTGATCTCCTCCGGCGCAACGTCAATTCCTTCTGCGTCAACTGTCTAATCCTGATCGAGTAGACCTGCATCACTCAAAATGCAGTTAAACATCTAAATACAATCAATTAGTTTCATCATCAAAATTCAAGATTCAACAATAAATAACATGCAGATTTTACAAAAAAAAAAATCAAGATATGGACTTTTATCTTAATATGCTCCCACTATTTTACTAGAGAGTCACACGACACCCTTAGCACATGAAACAAAAGTCTCCGGTAGACTTTTAGTGGGGCTCAGGTTCCAATCAGCGTCTTAGTGTAACCTCGAGGGACTTGACCAATCACACTAAACTTGAAAGGTATGCAACTCTTGCCGATCACAACTCCTAATGATTCCTGTCCTATTCGGCCTCCGAAACACCATGATCTCGAGAGACTTGATCAACCATGATGTTTGGTTAAGTCAACACCATCATTACAAGATGAGTCTGATTCGATAATATACCCTTGAGGGACTCAACCAAGCATATCATGTCCTCAGATCACTAGTGTCATCTCTCTGTCGAAGGCAAGATAGCGAATCACGATATAGGTGAGTCTTGAGAGACTCGACCAACACCGAGAATCGGTCCCTACCTATAACGATGGAAGGCCACGTGGGTCAATCTAATTGCCTCACATTTACCGACTTAATATTGTCAAGAGAGGAGCTTCTTTGATTTGGTCTCATAATATGACATGTCACACACATACATATTTAATATATATCTATATCGCATGCAAATATATATATACATATCTAGTAGGTGTATAAACAATCACACATCAAATGAGCAATTACACCAGATGATCATGGACCACAGTCTAATGTGATCAGGCCCGAGCTAGTGGGTCTAATCACTCACATCAAGATCTATGTGTGCAGCGATGCATCTCCATGCACTGTGATTATCCATCTCGTCCTCATCGGTTCTGTTGGCATCTTGACGTATCTCCATGCATCGCGATTGTCCATATCATGGGTCCCGCTATCGCATCCACGATCCCTCTGCCCCTCCTCGTGTGATTACAACTTAATCATAGGCACGCAGGCCCGATAATAAATGAGAAATATAATGAAGGCTTGCAGGCCCCAATAATAATAACCATAAGTACACACATCACACGGTTCATGATCATCTGTCCACACATCATACATCACATGTATAAATCATTATCATGTAGGACTACTAGATAATAATAAAATAATAATCAATTAAACCTTTTAATTAATTAATATTTTTAGAAATCAGGGACATGCATGGAATTTTCTAAATTTTAAAGGGTATTTTCATAATTTAGATAAAAAGGATAAAATGGGAATTTATCAAATTCACATGGGCAAAACTATCTTTTTGTCCAAAAAACCCTAACCCACTTTCTCCCTTTCCCATGCTGCTATCGCCGCTACCGCCACCCTACCGGCGGTAGCCTATGCGGCGGAGGGTGGGGGCATTGCCCCTGCGTGCGAGCGGCACGCCCACTGGCAGTGCTGCCCCTTCAGGTGGGCGCCCCTATGGGAGGGCACCCGTAGAGGTGGGCGTTGCCGCTGGTGGCGCTGCCCCTACAGGTGGGCGCCCTCGGGAGGGCACCCCTGCAAGCGCCGTCACCTCCGCGAGCGGTTTTGCCCGTGGGGTAGCGGCCGCAGGCGGTGCTGCCCCGCCGAGCGGTGGCCCTGTGGGACTACCACCCCTACAGGCGGTTCTGCCTGCCAGCATAGCGCCCGCAAGCGCTGCCCCTTGCGGTACAATGCCCGCCCCTGTGGGCACCAGGGCTCGCGACCTACTGTAGGCAGGACGCCGACCGCCGGCTGCTGGTAGCCAATAACCAACCGGCTGCACGCAGATGTAACCTTTGGCCACTTTTGTGTGGGCAGCAAGGGAAGCAACAATTGCTACCCTTTCTCGCCTTTGTCGTCAACGACCTTGATGACAAAATTCCTCCTAAAACATAACACACATAGTTCAAAACTAATCTTTTGCACGAACAACCTAGCTCTGATACCACTATTGGAAAATCTTGGCGACGACATTATATGCACAACGGAAAAATAGAAAAAAATAAAATCCCCAAATTCCCAAATACATGCTTATCGTCGTGTGAAGATTAGTGTGCAAAATCTGTGAAATAGAAAATCACGTGTGAGATAGATTGTGTTACCTAGGGAGATCGTATATCCCTGAATCTCTACAGATCTCTAGGAGAGGGTGAAGGAGGTCAAGCGCCCTCCTCTCTAGTAGTGATCCATACAATAGGGCTACGACGACGCTCCTCAAAACTCCAAACCTACTCTAAGATGGAGAGGGGGAGGAGAATAAGAGAGGCAAGTAAAAGCCTCTAGCATATGAACCACTGACCCCTCCTATTTATAGAGGTCCCCTGTCAACTTAACCCTAATGGATCCTCCCCTATTAGGTATTGGATCTCCATCCAACTACCCAAGCCTCTTAGATTAGTGGATCTTTATCCAATAATCTCTGATGGGCTCTTATTGGATCTCATCCATAGGATCCAATAATTTAGGGGCTTATTGGATATCCAATAAGATAGGGTCGCCGGTGGATATCTCATATTCAAACCTTTACTCATCGTAATGCCTACCATATGTGTGTGACCCTCTAGGCCCAATATCAAACTGACCGTGAGTCATACCTATTAGAACTCCTTTTGGCTCAGTGAATTATTATCTCCATAATAATTCACTCGACTCATCGACTACGGACATACTAGACCACTACGCCAAAGTCCTCAGATGATACAGGAGAATCCAATCCATTGGACCTGTTTGTCCTCTATTACCGTGTACCTATAGTCCTTCATCCATCTAATATACCAAAGATCATATACCGGGCATGGTGCTATCAGACCTATATAGTTTCTACTCGAGTTCTCTCTAACCAAATTCTCCCAAAAAACTCTTTCTCTCTCAATCCGAATGACCCTGGCCAAGGATTTGTTTGAGCAAGAATACATGGGATATTCCTCTCATGACACCGAGAGTGGATGATCCTCTATCAATTCTAAATAGCCCTCTTAAGGTTGATTGCCACTCCCGATGATTGACTGTACTAAATCTGGGACATCAAAACCTATAAGTCTGATATCAAAGAGTGGAGCACTCATATAGGACATCCTTAGTGTCTCAAGTTTAAGGACCAAATATACTATTGGGACTGTGAAATCGCTCTCTGATAACAAGGCATCATCAACCATTCAGCATTCCATAAGCGGATCAATCAGTGAACTCATTCTCCAATGAGCACTTGTACTGAATCCCTAGTATCCTCATATGAGCAGCACTAGCTTTGATCTAATGTGTGTTTAAATGATGCAAGACTAGCTTTGATTAGAAAAAGATAAATCGATTAAATCAGGAGGAATCGGATGTTGGGCCGGAGTAAACATGTCAGAAGATTGGACGTCGAGCCGGAGGATCGGTCGATGTGTCAACAAAAGGCTCGTGCCATGAATTCGGGCATCGGGCCAAAGAATCGGACATTGTGCTAAGGAGATCGGAAGTTGCGGGAGTCAACATGCTGATTGGGCAATACGCCGAATGAGAAGATGATGCGTCGAAGGATCGGACGAGCGCCGGATGAACCAATGACATGTCGGACAAAGGATTCATGCTTTGTAATTGTAACATCCCTCATTTTTTAAAAAATTTATCAGGTCTTATTTGTAAATATGAGGATTTTTTTAATAATTCTTTAGCACTAGATTTTTTTATATATATTGAAAGTATTATGAGGGACCAAAATGTGAATCTCATTAATTGGAGGTGATTTGTGAAACTTCACACTAAGAAAAAAATAATAAAATAAAATAAAATTGAGGACTTGTGGCATTAGCAAGGATAAGCCACTTGCATTTATTCTGAAGATGACACCTAAACCTCCATGCATGCTTGCCACCTCACTATTTTAGCATGAGCCAAACCTAAGTAATTTAAGGCACAATTAAGGGAAACTTTGTAGCCAATGTAACTTGAGAAGAGGAGAAGGAATTGAAGGAGAAGAGAAAGAGAAAGAATTGAAGAAGAAGAAGTTTTATCTTGGCTTAAGGCTTTGCATCAATTCCCCCACATTTGGAAATCAAAACTTTTTAAGGAAAGTGTTCTAACCTATCCTAGAGATAAATTTTGATCCTTGTTTTCACCTTGATTTTGAGAAAATTGGAAGATTGTGACTGCATGTAAGATATCTATGTTGTTTATACATCAAATGTTGAATCTAGAATTTTTAGATTTTGACCTTTCAGTACTCGTGTGGCCATAAATTTTTGCACCAAATTCGGATTAGGAAAAACCTCTTTCATATGAAAGGAGACTTATAGAGCTTTCATTTTATATAAAAATTAAAAGCTTTGGAGTGAATTTACCTATCCAAACATATGAATGAAAAGACCTCATGTATTCGGTAACATAGATACTATAGCTTCTGACCTTCTGTTACTAAATTACTCATAACTCTCTAGTGAAAATTCTAAATTATGCAAAACTAATTTTTTGGAAACTAAATTCACATATCTTTCTTTTGACACCTAATTTGGAAATTTTGAGGTATGTTTGCCTTCTAAAACATCTGTTTAAATTGATTCTATCAATTCTGCAAAATAGAGATGATCAATTCTGACCTTCTATTACTAAATTGCTCATAACTCTCTAGTGAAAATTCTGAATTATGCAAAACTTAGTTTTTTGAAAACTAGATTCACATATATTTCTTGTGACACCAATTTGGAAATTTTGAAGTAATTTTTCCTTTTGAAACATCTGTTTAAATTGATTCTATCAATTCTGCAAAACAGAGATGATCAATTCTGACCTTCTGTTGCTCTATTTGTTGTAACTTCCTGTTAGGAACTCAAAAAAAAAAAAATTTACAAATCTGAGTTCATTTGAAAATAGATTGATACATCTTTCCAATGACACCTATTTTTAGTGAATTGGAGCATGCTTGGTCACTCAAACAAATAAGGAAATGTACCATTTAAATTCTACCATAATTGAAAACTTTGTTGAGTTTTGCCTATTCAAGTTTCAGTCTATTGAAAATTTGGTTTTTGCTAAATTCTTCTTCAATTGAGCTTTATATTAGTCCTTCAAAATTCTTGTATTGTTCATCCTGAAATTGTTGTATAACTGAAATTTATTATGTAATGCTTTATTTGCATTTCCTTGTTTCACGCATATCTCCGTTGTTTCATATGTGCTTCCGATATGTGCCAATATTATTGTTCATACTACCCTTTTGTACTCTGGTATCTTGTGAGATATTGTGAACCTTTGCCAGAAATGGTAAAGGGAGTTATGTATAGAGCCCGCGATGCTCTGTCGGCCCCCATTGACTTCACTCAGACGTGGGTAGATGGAGCTCCCAAACGTGGGAGACTTATGCTTGGTGGTCATCTTGAAATGGATGAATCACATTAAATATGTGGTCCTATAGCGCCCTCTATGTTTTTGATATGATATCCAAAGCTTTGCTTATGAGTTTATATTTATGCTTTGGATAAAAAAAAATGAAATGCATGCTACATCAAAAATGACATACAAGCTTATGTTTATTATTCGGTTCACTTGATATACTTTGAAGTGTTTCGTATGTCATTGTTATGCTCCCAAACACTCTTACGCCTTTGATATGCACCTAAATGCTTCATGTGCCATTTGATACATGCCTAAATGTTTCTTTCGCCAATGAAATGCTCCAATTTCCTTTCTCCTATTGTTATGTCTAATGTCTGTTTTCGAATGTGGTAACTCTTTGTGATTTTTATATCAAATGAGATGATTTCAAATGAACACTAGTATTTCTACTTTTATTATATTGACACTAAGCCTACTTGAACTTCTCCTATCACCATGGATATGTTAGTCGCTTACTGAGCTCTTTATGTTCACCCCGTTGCTATATAATTTTTTTAGGGTAGCTTGTCACGCACTGAAAAGCTAGAATTGGGTTGAAGTAGTGAAAGGCTTGAAGATTTTTGGGCTAATCTTTGTTGTTTGATAGGTTTTTATTGTATAGTATACTTTACTTCTGATGTAATTTAAGGATATATTGATACTTATGTGTTGTAAAAGTTTAAAGGACCGCTCATGTTTATAGAATGATAAATTTAAGTCGTATAAGGATAAGAACTCATCGTAAATAATTATCTTTTGTGATTGTATGTATTTCTACGATTATGGATTTATCTTGTGGTTGATGTTTAGTTGAGTTGCCTTTAGATTTTATGAATCTTTGAGTGAAGTGGAGTATGATTTATGAAATGTATAGGTTTGTGAATTATGAATATTGATTTGAATGGTTCTTAGTATTCTCAAATTGTTAGATTGGATCCTGGATTAAATTGACGATGAATTATAATATTCTTGATTTTAGATAGGGTCACACCTCCTGAATGCGATAATTCGAGGGGTGTGACAGGTACCGCCAGAGCTCGGTCTCCGAGCTCTATCAGGCGGTGGTACCGGCCAGATTGGGCGGTGGTATCGCCCAGTGTCAGGTGTCAGGCGGTAATACCGCCCAATAATGGCGGTGGTACCGCCAATAACCTAAAAATCCTAGATGAGACACTTTTTGGCTCCAATTTTAAAACCATTGGGGCCTATAAAAACCTCACCCTTTTCTGCATGAAAGGGCATGAAAGTATTAAGATAATCTTAAGTTATTGGGATGTAAAAGTGTTGTAAACAAGTACTAGAGTCCTCCTCCCTTTCTAAGTTTTGAGATCATTTAAGAGAGGCGTGAGACTTGTAAGGGTTCTCTCCTAAACCCGTGAAAAGGAGAAAGCGCTGTAAAAGAGGTGGTTAGTCTTCACCTATTGAAGGAAGGCCTTTAATGGATGTCGGAGACCTCATCAAAGGAGGAATCCGAAAGTGGATGTAGGTCACATTGACTGAACCACTCTAAATCCTGATTTGCTTTTCATTTGAGCAATTTACATTACTGCAAATCTCCTTAATTCTCTCTTGCACTTTTGCAAAAGCTTTCAAGTTCATAATCTCTTCGAAACGAATTGAATCGAAACCATTTTCGTCGAAATCAGTTTTAATCGAAACAAATCTTTTTCCGAAATCGTAAAAGTTTTTCGCTACACTGATTCACCCCCCCCCTCTTAGTGCCGCTCTTGATCCTAACAATTGGTATCAGAGCAAGGTTCACTCTTATCTGATTTTAAACCCAAGAGAGATGACATTCGCCGGCAACCTAGAAGGCCATTCAATTATACGTCCGCCCATGTTCAATAGGACGGATTACACATATTGGAAGACTAGAATGAGGATCTTCCTAATTTTAATAGATTTTGAACTATGGAATATTGTAGAAAATGGATTTCAAAAGTCTTTTGAACGATTGGAATGGTTGGAGAAGAAGACTTTTTCTTTAAACGCAAAGGCTATGAATGTCTTATTTTGTGCCTTAGATAAAAATAAGTTTCATTGTGTGTCTATTTGTGAAACGACATTTGATATTTGGCACACACTCGAAGTAGCTCATGAAGGCACTAGTAGAGTGAAGGAGTAAAAAATTAATCTCTTATTGCATTCTTATGAGTTGTTTCAAATGAAACCGATTGAAACCATTAGAGACATGTACACCCAATTTAGGATGTCGTTAATGGTCTAAAAGGACTTGGTAAAGGTTTCTTGGATTTTAAACTCGTTAATAAGATTTTAAGATCCCTTCCAAAAAGTTGGGATCCTAAAGTAGTGGCCATTCAAGAGGCCAAAGATCCAAATAATTTTCTTCTTGAAGAACTAATTGGGTCACTTATAACCTATAAAATGACATGTAAAACTCATGAAGAGCTTGATGACACCCTTCCAAAGAACAGGAAAGATATAGCACTGAGAATACAAAAAGACCACTTGAGAGAAAACTCAAGTGATGAGGACCTTGATGAAGACTTGGCACTATTAACAAGAAAATTTAAAAAAATTATAAAAAGAAATAAATTCAAAAATGATACTAAAAATAAATTTGAACCAAAGAAAGATCAAGTGATATGCCATGAATGCAAGAAGCCAGGACATTACAAGAGTGAATGTCCCCAAGTAAAGAGGAGGCAACCAAAGAAAAAGGCTGTCAAAGATACATGGGACGACTCAAGTGCTTCCGAAGAAGAGGAGCCAACCAACACCGAGCAAGTTGCTCACTATGCACTAATGGCTATTGGAGATGAGGTAACAAGTTCATTAGATGCAAATTTAACTTTCGATGAGCTTTCAAGCGCTTTTTATGAATTATTTGATGAATGTAGAATTTTGAGGAAAAAGTATAATTCTTTGAAAAAGGAACATGCTTCTCTTATTAGAGATTTTGATAGGGTAAAGATTGAGCATGAAAATAGTTTAGTTTCCTGCACAAAATGCCATGATTTAGAAATACTTCGAAAGGAAAATTTGCTACTTAAAGATACCTTAAAGAAATTTGATGTTGGTAGCAAATCCTTGAACATGATCCTTGCCAACAAGGGTCACATTTATAGGAAAGGTGGAATTAGATTTGTGAGTAGCTCTCACCAAAATCCAACCACCTTTATAAAAGGCCCTACCTTGCATGTATCACCTCACATCAAATGCAACTTTTGTTGCAAACTTGGACATGTTGCATACAAATGTCTATTCAAGAAATATAGTCTACATAAATTGATTTGTGTTCCTAAAAGAACCTCAATTGACTCAATGCAACATGATAAATCGATTTTTGAGGCACCCAAGGTCAAATGGGTATCTAAAAATCAACCTTTTTTGTAGAAAAATGTATCATCACAAGCTAGGAGCAAGAGATTGTACCTTGATAGTGGATGCTTAAGGCATATGACCGAAGATCCATCTCACTTTTCTAAGCTCACTAGCCTAGACGAAGGATATGTCACATTCGAAGACAACAATAAGGGTAAAATCATTGGCAAAGGAACCATAGGTAAGAAATCTAACATTCTTATTGAAGATGTATTGTTAGTTGATGGTTTAAAGCATAACCTTTTGAGTATTAGTCAATTATGTAATAAAGGATATATCGTTATATTTGAATCTAATGCGTGTATTATTGAAAAACCACACAAAAATACATCTATGATTGCCTTAAAATAAAATAATTATACACTATCGAGATTGATGATCTTTATAATAAAATGTGCTTTTCGGTTTTGCATGACAATGCTTGGCTTTGGCATAGGAGATTAGGTCATGGTAGCATGAAACTAATCTCTCAAATTTCCTCTAAAGAACTTGTAAGAGAAATTCCTCATATCAAGTTCATCAAAGATAATGTGTGTGATGCATGTCAACTAGAAAAACAAATAAAAGGTAGCTTCAAACCTAAGAATCAAATAAGCACCTCTAGACCTTTGCAATTGATCCATATGGACTTATTTAGACCAATTGCTACATCAAGCCTAGGAGGTAGCAAATACGCATTTATCATCGTGGATGAATATAGTAGATACACATGGACTTATTTTTTGGGACACAAAAGTGAATGCTTTAGGTATTTCTCAAAGTTTTGTAAACTTATTCAAAATAAAAAGGGTTTTATGATTTCATCAATTCGAAGTGATCATAGTGGTGAATTTCAAACCCATGATTTCCAAGAATTTTATGAATCTAATGGATACAACCACAACTTCTCTACTCCAAGAAATCCTCAACAAAATAGAGTAGTAGAAAAAAAAAATAGAAACTTGCAAGAAATGGCAAGAACCATGTTAAACGAACATAGCCTACCCAAATATTTTTGGGCCAAAGCCGTAAATACGACATGTTATGTTATGAATAGGGTTCTAGTTGTTAGGATCGGAGCGGCACTAAGAGAGGGGGTTAAATTAGTGCAACGGATTAAAACTCGTAAGTATGAAAACGATTTCGTAAATGTGTAGAGATTTCGATGCGACAAGGAATGACTTAGTAAAAGTAGCTCGAGTAAAGTAAGAAAATGAAAACCAAAAGCTTGCTTCTATGGAAATAAAGGTTTCAGAAAGTTAAACACTCACACATTCAAGGAACACACCAATTTAAAGTGGTTCGGTCAAATGACCTACATCCACTTGCAAAGCCTTCTTCGATGAAGCTCCAACTTCTACTAGCAAATCACTTTAAAGGGGAAGGACCAAATACCTCTCTTACAACCTTTTTACAAGTGGTTGACACTCCTACATATTTTTCAAAGAAAAAGAGGGAGGTGAAAAATTAAGCTATTGAAAACAAGACTTTGCTAAAGCTTTTTCTCAACTTCTCACTTCTTAAAAGGTGTCTTCTCTACTGAGAATTGTGGGGTATTTATAGACCCCAAGAGGATTCAAATTTAGGCTCCAAATTTTAAATTCCTTTGGGTTCCCGGAGCTGGCGATGCCACCGCCTGTCGGTGGCGGTGCTACCACATGTTAATATCAATTTACCATGTACTGCCAGGGCCATCGCTTGTCGATGGCGGTGCTACAGCCTGTCAATATCAATTTGACCGTGTACTGGCGGGGCCACTGCCTGACCTTTCGGGTGCTGGGCGGTGCCACTGCCCAGTCTGGCGATACCATTGCCCGACCTTTCGGGTTCTGGATGGTGCCACCGCCTGACCTTACGGGTCAATGGTTGGGCTCCAAATTTGGCCAAAACCAGTTCACATTCGGGCCCAATTGGCCCCTAACCAGGTTATAGGATTAACTCTTAATCCTAACCCTAATTACATGCAAACTACGAAGTTAAGACATAGTCCTAAGCAGGTTTTTAACTGGCAACGTCGAGTTTCCTTCCTGCTAGCTTTCTAGCGAACTTCCGGCGGACTTTCGATACACCCTCGGATATCTTCCAGCAGACTCCCAACAGGCTCCCGGTCTTGTGGCGAGTTCAACGAGTCATTGGCAAGTAACTGAACCTTCTTGGTGATCTCCGTGAACTTCCGACGATCTTTCCGGCGGACTTCCGAAAACTTCAGCAAGTCCCCGATTCCTTCTCGGTTGGTTCCGGTAACACTTCCGACGATTCTTCAGACTTTCAGTGGACTCTCGAACACCCCTCGAACTTGACTCTGGTAGACTTGCTTTATGTCTTCAAACTATCGTAGTTAATCCTACACACTTAACTCAATAATATGGATTAGATCAATTAACCCAAAAATTGATTTCATCATCAAAATCCGAAATTCAACAATCTCCCCCTTTTTGATGATAATAATCAATTGATGATGGAGTTAAACATAACTCCCCCTATCTATATGCCATATTTGAGATAAGTCATTCTTGAATTCAAAGCCTTTGAATTCAAGAGACATATTAATAAGTTAAGATCATTTAACCTTATCAATACTCTCATCATGATTCCTATCATGATGTATCTCTCTGAAAATGATGTCAAGGCTTGACATCCATTTTCAAGTTTTACATTTCAAATGTGAATGATGGTAATCGTAGCAATTCATCATATGGTAAGATATCAACATATAAAATTGCGATGTAAGCTTTTGATATCTTAACATAATGCAAACATTTCAATGTGTTTAGCAATCATCACAAGGCAAGATATCAATATGTAAAATTGCGATGCAAGTTCTTGATATCTTAACATGACGCAAACATTTCAAGTGTTTAGCAATCATAGCATTTCATCACATGGAAAGATATCAACATGTAAAATTGCGATGCAAGTTCTTGATATATTAACTTAATTCAAATTCAAATATGGCACTCATAGCATCAATTCATATATTTCTCCCCCTTTATCATCAACAAAAAGGAGAACAATATAAGCAAATTTTAAACATAAGTGCAGTAATGATTCATGCCATAACTAGGTTCATGTCATTTTTCAACAATGAGTGATAGGATACCAATTATACAAACATCTCGAGGAAAACATGACATGGAGATTCCTTTTTCTTTTTTATTTGGTGTTATCTTTTTGCATGAAGGAGGAAAGCCATTTGTGAGATTACTCGATAAGAGATTTAAAGCACTCTTCATTTTTACAAGGATCAAGATATGTATGTGAATCAAATCCTTGCAAGTAAAAAGTATCTTCCCTTTTTTTTCAAGAAAGAGTTTATAAAAAGGAATCATCAAATCCATTTCTCAAAAAATATTTTTCACATGATAAGTCTATGAGAGATGCATTTGCTAGTTGATTCCATATGTCAAAAATCAATAATATGAATCAAACTCGATATGACATATGCTTATTAAGTCCGGAAGAGAAATAATGTATCAAGAAAATCCGATTGTTAGGATCAAGAAAATTCGAAAATGAAATTTAACACTTTCATGCATTCGGACAAGGTTTTGCTATAGATTTTTAAATACAATCATGAAGATAAAACATGCTTATTATCATGAAAATTTTTGTATTCAAAATACATAATTTCCAACATGTTATTAAGCCATGTAATAGTGTAAAATTCTCATCATAGCAATTGAATGAATCAAGAAAGTCCAAAAAATAATCTTAATAAGTTCATGCATTCAGACACATTAAGAGAGTACGAATCTTCAACATGCTCATCATGGAAACTAAGGCACAAGAATTTCAAAGTAAGCATGTTATAGAAACATTCAATTTCAATGTGAAGTGATCAAGGAAAATTCGAAATGAGTAACGTAAAGAGATTTAAGGAAAATCCAAAAATGATGTTCAATTAATATTCCTTGCTCTGCATATGCTCACTAAATAATTCATCAAGTAAAACACATAAAGCATTAGTAGTCATCAAGGCAAGGGGCATGAAAAGGTAATTATTACAACAAGACAAGAAGTGATTGTGTCCACATTTACATGAGGCAAGAAATCAATTTGGCAAGTGTTACATTTGCATCTTCTTTTTGAGATGACCCTTTACATCAATTCAAGATAGCACATTAGCAACTCTTTCTCCCCCTTTGTCATTGGCAAAAAGAAAGGAAGACCCTTTACATCAATTTCTAAATCATGATAAAGGTAAGTATCAATCTTATTTGTGCATCATTATGTTTTCAAATTAAAATATGCACAATTTCAAAACTTTACATTTGTATCCTTACTTCATGCATTATACAAATGAATTAATCACTATGGGCATATCATACATGATACATTATTTTGGTAACAAATCATAGCATTTATCAATATTTTGATCATGATACCAAGCATTCATCATTTAGAGCATTCATGATACACATTATATATCATCACAATAAAAAATAATTGCATTTATAATTTCAAATCATGATGGTATTAATTTGTCAAATTGCATCCTACCATACATGATCAAAACTCCCCCCCATTTGTATTTCACACATAATTTCATTTCATCACATTAGGAATATCAAGAAGAATTAATTGGGTGATGAGATGAATATACGAAATTGTATAAAAATCATATCATAAGTGTTTCATGCATTCATATCATCACATGAAGGAATATAAAAAAAATTGGTGATGAGATATTACTTCATGAATATAATAAAATTCATATAGTATATTATGGTTTATTAGAATTAGTCTTCTTTTTGGTGAATAGCAAAAAGAACAGTAGGATAGCAAGATCTCAATTCATGCATATCAAATATTTAATCATCAAAATCATGATTCATCTAGAAAATTCTCCTCTTTAAATATTCAAAGAGAGATCTTAGGAGATCAAATAAGAGATTTTCAAATAAAATTTTAAATCAAGAATTATCTACTAGTCCTATATGGTGATGTGTACATGTGATGTATGATATGGATGGATGATCATGGACCGTATGATGTATGTGTGTGTGATGTGATTATTATTATTATTGGGGCCTACGAGCCTCCAATTTATTTCTTATTTATTGTGGGCCTACATGCCTATGTTTAAGTTGTAATTACATAAGAAGGCGCAGTGGAAGCATGGAAGCAATAGCATAGCCCACGAGGCCGAGATGAACGATCGCAATGCATGGAGCTACGCCGAAATCCTAATGGAACCGACAAGGATGAGATAGACAATCACAGGGCATGTGTTAGGAAATCTAGGGGTGACATCACATGCATAGTAGAAGAACATAAAAATAAAATCCCCAATTTCCCAAAGATGTGTTCATCGTCGTACGAAGATTGGTACGCAAAACTGTGAAACTTAAAACCATGCATATATGAAAGATTGTGTTATCTAGGGAGATCATATATCCCTGAATCCCTATAGATCTTTAGGAGAGGGTGAAGGAGGTCAAGCATCCACCTCTCTAGCGGTGATCCACACAATAGGGTTGTGATGATGCTCCTCGAATCTCCATTCAACTACCCAAGCCTCTTATATTTGTAGATCTCTATATAATAATCTCTCATTGGCTCTTATTGGATCTCATCAATAGGTTCCAATAATTTATGGGCTTATTGGATATTTAATAAGATAGGGGCTCCGACGGATATCTCATATCCGAACCTCTACTCATCGCAACGCCTACCATATGTGTGTGACCTTGTAGGCCCAATATCGATCTGGCCATGAGTCATACCTATCAGATTTTCTTCTAGCTCAATGAATTATTATCTCTATAATAATTCACTTGACTCATCGATCGCGGATTTACTAGGCCACTACGCTGTAATCCCCACCGATATAAAAGAATCCAATCCATTGGACCTGTTTATCCTTAGTTACCAAGTACCTATAGTCCCTCTATTAGGACTCTAGCTAGGAGAGTCCTAATTGAGAGCAGCATTCATGTAAAACCTACCTAAGATGACACTTATTAAAGAGGTGACGAGGCCGGCTAGGTTTGGAGGTTATTTCTTAGAGAAGAATTAGGAGTTGGAGTCTTAATTGAGTAGGATTCTTGAGTAGGAGTCCTATTAGGAGTTAGGGTTTAGAAACTCTATAAATAGTCATGTATTCATCTTCTTTTAATAAGAAATAGATGAATCTTTTCTGTAGTCTTTGTGCAACAACTTGGAGGAAGGAACCCCTATAGAGTTCCAAGGAGGTTGATCCCCTAAAGAGATCAACCCAAAGCTTAGAATCTGCAAGGGTTCTAACACTTCGTATCAGAGCAGCGTTCTTGGCATCTTGCTGCCCTTCCACAGCCATCCATCATCTCTCCATAGCCACCCAAAGCAATTCCCATAATTGCTTAAAAGATCATCGCCAAATTCCATCATCATCTCCACCATCGTGGATCATCCTTTGATCTCCCCGTAAATTGCAATAGGTTCTGGTTTCCTACCTTACTACTACTATAATTTAGTTATCCTTATTTGAAAATCCAAAAAAAAATTGTTCCTATATTGCTGCATAAACTTTTCATCGCAAAGTTTTTATCTCTACGACAAAACAAAAGATACATTGCAGAATTCTAGCCGCATAGCATAGTCCGTTTGATCTTGCTACTGCGTTTTTTCTATCCAAATCTCTACAAAATTTTTATAATAGCTTTGACACTTCCTAATAGCAGATTTTCCTTTAGTTTTGTCAAAAAATTCTCAATATAAACTATTAATCTTTTGCATCTAAACTGCTATACTTGAAAATCTGCACTATAAAATTCTAGCCGCATAGTATAGTTTGTTTGATCTTGCTACTACATTATTTCTATCCAAATCTCTACAAAATTTTTATGATAAGTTTGACACTTCCTAACAGCAGATTTTCCTTTGGTTTTATCAAAAAATTCTCAATATAAACCATTGATCTTTTACGTCTAACCCGCTATACTCGAAAATCTGCAATGTAAAATTCTAGCTGCATAGCACAGTTTGTTTGATCTTGCTACTATATTTTTTCTGTCCAAATCTCTATAAAATTTTTATAATAGCTTTGACACTTCCTAACAGTAGATTTTCCTTTAGTTTCATTAAAAAATTCTCAATATAAACCACTGATCTTTTATATCCAATCTGCTATACTTGAAAATCTGTGCTGCAGAAAATTTCAACCGCATATTGTTGCCTTAACCGATCTATTTACAATCTTTTTTGAACGAAATTTCTTATACACTTTATAGATCATCTTGGCTTCCATATATGATTAATCTATTGAAGAATTCATCAATAAAAATAATTTTGTGTTGCTACAAATTTTCATCGCAAATCGCTAAAATTTTTCGATGAGAATTCTGCTATCGCAACTTGCACCAATTTCCTTGCTATTAGACTACCAAAATTTTCTTGATTAAATTGGACATCCTTACTGTCATATAAACTAAGATTTTGCTGTCAATTCCCTCCTCAAATCTCTCAAGTTTTTGGTGGAAATTTTGTCAAGGAACCGTTGTTTCTTCGATGACAATTCTGCTCTTACAAGACAACAAATACCTACAGCAACTTCCACTGATTTCTATCAAACCTTTGCTGCCATCTACTACAGATCTAAAACTTTCATCCACAGCCCTAAAACTCCACTAAACCACACCCTCAAACTGCACCCAAAACAGCCACAAAACAAGCCTAAACCGCAGCACACATCCACCAATCCACTAACCCTTTCGACCATCACTTCTCTCAACCTATACATGCCTTTAACCTGACAACAAAAGAGAGATATTAACATCATAGATTTGGAGGCATATACTATGGCATTGGAGGAGGCAATCAATGCTAAATTCCAAGCCTTCAAGGTGCGAATGGAGGATAAGATTCAGAGTCTCTTTATCGAACTCAGTTTGGGCCAACCACCAAACCCGAAAAAATCACATCGAGGAGAGAGCTCTAACCAATCGCACCAAGCCCGAAGAGATGACTTCCAAGAAAGGGGAGACTCTATAACTGACCCCAACTATCCACACATGAGGGTAGACTTCCTTAGATGGGGAGAAGGAGACCCGATTGGTTGGATCTCACGCGCGGAGCAATATTTTGGGTACCACAAAACTACGGACGCATCTATAGTGGAAATTACGGTTATACATCTTGAAGGGGATGCCATACAGTGGCTTGAATAGTTTAAAACACACTTATGGAATCTTCTCATGATGACAATTTAAAGAAGGACTGCTAATCCGTTTCGGACGAACCGATTACGAGAACATTGATGGACAACTAGCAAAGATCTGACAAACCTCCACCATTCAGGAGTACCAAACAAGGTTTGAAAGGTTATCTAATCAAACTCATAATTGGTATCAAAAATAGCTATTAGGGACCTTCATTGAAGGCTTGAAGTCGGAGATCTGGGGAGAAGTTAAAGCGTGACAATCATACACGCTTATGGCAGCCATCTCTTTCGCACGACTTCAAGAAGAACAATTGAACCATGAAACCTGGAGGACTAGGGTCTTTGCTTGACCAGCAATACTAAAGCACTTAGCCCCCTTTACTATCAATCGAGTCCCTGCACCAAAAATATTGACAAGAGAAGAGCTTCGGGAGCGATTTGTGAAGGGGTTACGTTGGCACTGCGACGAGTCGTGGAGCCATGAGTATTGTTGTAGTAAAGGGAGACTTCTTATAATTGAACCAATAAAAGAAGAGGTTATTAAATGTCCAGAAGAGAGCCTTAAACATGAAAAAGAAGATGCAAAAGAAGAGCCACAACCGATCGATGTTACGGTGCATGCACTAGCTGGCTACTCAAACCCGTAAACGATAAAAGTTGGAGGCCTTCTCAAACAACAACCAATCACTATTCTCATCCACATGGGCAGTACTAATAACTTTCTAAATAGTAAGGTTGTAGCTTGGATGGCACTTCACATTGAAGGTTGCAGCAAGTCCCATGTAAAGGTTGTCGACGGTAGAACCCTAAAGTATGACCAAAGATGCCTGCGGGTGAAACTATTACTGCAGGACCAAGAGATAATTGCATATTTCTTCCTCCTCCCTCTTGATGATCATGAGGCCATGCTCATAATTGAATGGTTGATTATATTAGGTGATGTTTTCTGAAATTTTATGAAACTAATTATGAAATTTTATAGTAAGGGGAAACAGGTGATACTACACGGGAAACGTGGGGGCGACGTAACGACGATTTGCACATAACAAATGGAGAAGGTTTTGCATAAAGTATGCAGCGGCTTTTTGGTACAACTTGAGTAGTAAACTAAGGGAGAGCTAACTGAATTTAAAGATCCAAACCTACTTCCTTTGCTTGCTGAATTTTCAAATATATTTGACGAACCGTGCAACCTACCTCCTATCCGTCAGCATGATCATTGTATAACGATTCTTCCAAGAAAACCTCCAGAAAATACTCAGCCATATCAGTATTCACATCTCCAAAAGGATGAAATAAAAAGGATTGTAAAAGAGATGCTCAAAACAAGAGTTATTCGGCTAAGTTGCAGCCCCTACTCTTCACCGATGCTCTTCGTACGAAAGAAGGACGGAACATGGCGAATGTGCATTGATTACCGAGCCCTCAATAGTATAGTCGTCAAGGAGAAATACCCTATTCCAATAGTAGATGAATTTCTAGACAAAAGAGAGTACAAATCTTCACAAAGCTGGACCTTCGATCCGAGTATCATCAAATATGAGTATGCAAAGAAGACATACCGAAAATCACCCTTCGAACACACAACGGCCACTACGAATTTTTGCTTTCTTCACCAGAAGGTGGAATATCTTAGGCATATCATATCAGAGGAAAGTGTGGTAGTGGACCCCTCTAAAATTGGAGCAACGCAGAACTGGCCGACCTCGAGGAACATAAAATTGCTACATGGCTTTCTAGGTTTAATAGGCTACAATCATAAGTTCATGAAATACTATGGAAAGATTAGTGTACCACTTACTTCCTTGCTAAAAAAAATGCTTTCCAATTGTCAGATAAAGCCACCACCGCCTTCAACGAACTTAAAGCCACAGTGATGACAACACTCGACTTCGGTAAGACTTTTGTTATTGAAGTCGATGCCTTCGAAGTCGGAATTGGTGTTGTCTAATGCAAGATGGCCACCCCCTCACTTATACCAGTAGGGCATTATCTCTTTCCCATCTCAAAATGACTATTTATGACAAGGAGATGCTTGCGATTGTGCATGCGGTGGCCAAATGGAGATTATACTTGATCAGGCGACACTTTCAAATCAAGACCGATCATAAAGGCCTAAAATATTTCTTGGAGCAGAAGATGTCTTTTCCTGAGCAGCAAAAATGAGTAACAAAGCTTCTTGGATATGATTATGAAATAACTTACAAAAAGGGGAAAGAGAATATTGTTGCAGATGCGCTTTCACAGCTACCGAAGCAAGTTGAATTTTCGACCATTTCACTTTCGATTAGCAACTTCCCTGAGGATATTAAGAGGGAATGGCAGGAGATTTCTAGACCCAATCGAGTGCCATTATTGATTAATGGATAGTGACTCAACGATGATGACCCATTGCTGAAGTACTAATACAGTGGTAAACTTAAAAGCAGAAGGTGCCACTTAAGAGAACTATGACGATTTGAAGATCAAATTCCTAGAATTCATAGATTGTCAGCCTCGAGGACAAGGCTGATTTGAAGAGGGCGGGTCTGTTAGGACCTCTAGCTAGGAGAGTCCTAATTGAAAGGGATATTCATGTAAAACCTATCTAAACCAACCCTTATTAAAGAGATGACGAGGCTAACTAGGGTTTGGAGGTTATTTCTTAGAAAGAATTAGGAGTTAGAGTATTGAGTAGGAGTCCTATTAGGAGTGTCTTAGAGTCTTGAGTAGGAGTCTTAATTGAGTAGGAGTCTTAAGTAGGAGTCCTATTAGGAGTTAGGGTTTAGAAACTCTATAAATAGCCATGTATTCATCCTCTTTTGATAAGCAATAGATGAATCTTTCCTGTAGCCTTTGTGCAACAACTTGGAGGAAGGAACCCCTATAGAGTTCCAAGGAGGCCGATCCCCTAAAGAGATCAACCCAAAGCTTTGAATCTGCAAGGGTTCTATCACCCTCGTTCATCTAATATCCCAAAGATCATATACCAGGTATGGTGTTGTCAGACCCATACGGTTTCTACTCGAGTCTTGCTCTAATCAGATTCTCTTAGAGCTCTTTCTGTCTCAATCCGAATGACCTTAGTTAGGGATTTGTTTGAGCAAGAACACATGAAATATTTCTCTTATGACACCGATAGTGGATGATCCTCTATCGATACTCAATAGTCCTTATAAGGTTGGCTACCACTCCCGATGACCGACTGTGCTAGATTTAGAACCTCTAGACCTATAAGTCCAATATCAAAGAGTGGAGTACTCATATAGGACATCCTTGGTGTCTCAAGTCTAAGGACTAGATGCACCACTAAGACTACAGAATCGCTGTCAGACAATCAGGTATCATCAACCATCTAGCATTCCATAAGTGGATTAATCAATGAACTCATTCTCCAATGAATACTTGTACTGTATCCCTAGTGTCCTAACATGAGCAACTTTGAGACCAACTATATCTATCATATGGATGGGTATACAGTATACCAGTCTATCCAGTTATCTCAATATCCCTTTAGAGTAACTTATGACCAGGTTTAATTTGGATTTGTGTTTAAAGACAAATCGATCTCATTATCGTAATCTCATCATAATCTGATTCCCATTGCATAGATCTATAGACATCATAATATATTCAAGCAACATGCATTATAAAGTGATAAAATACCAAATAATAATAAGTAAAATGACTGCATGTAAAATCACACGTGCCATCACTCACTTGACCTAAAGCCAATCCCCTATAATAGGGCACCTGTGACTAGCAATCTCTCACTTGACCTAAAGCCAATCCCCTATATGTCTGATCCCCATTAAACCCTACCCCTATGACCCTGAAAGATAATATGAGACAAAGACTTTGTTAGTGGATCTGCGATGTTATCTTCGGATGAAACTCTTTCCACTACTACATCTCCTTGGGTCACGATCTCTCTAATCAGGTGGAACCTACTCAGAACGTGCTTAGACTTTTGATGAGACATAGGTTCCTTCGCTTAAGCAATTGCCCTGTTATTGTCGTAATATAAGAGAATCGACTCCTCGTTACCTGGCACAACTCCCATATCTGTGATGAACTTCTTCATCCGGACTCCCTCCTTTGCTGCCTCTACTACAACAATGTGTTGTATCTCAAATTTTGATGATGAAATCAATTGGTAAATTATTTGACCTAATCTATGTGTTGAGATAAATCTACAAGATTAACTACGATAGCGGTAAGGTGCAAAGCAGATGATTGGCCGAAGTCGAAGATTCAGATGATTTACTGGGAGCTCAACGAAAGCTCGTCTGAAGATCGCCAAGAGTTCTTCGGAAGATCGCCAAGAGTTCGTCGAAAGATCGTCGAGAGTTCATCACAAGATCGACGAGAGTTCATCAAAAGATCACCGAGAGTTCGTCAAAAGATGGCCAAGAGTTCGTTGGGAGTTCGCCGGAAGACTTACCGAGAAGTTCGCTAGAGGATCATCGAGAGAAAAATCGACATACTGAACTAATTGCTTGCCTTAATCATAGTTAGAACATTAATTGAGTTAGGATTGGGTGGTGATCCCACTAACTTAGTTAGGGGGCCAACTGGGCCCTTAATAGGGCTAAATTGGGCCATATTGAACAGCCCATTCAGCACCTGAAATCACGACCAGTGGTGGCGCCGCTTGGGACTCGGTCTCCCAGGAGTTATGGGCGGTGGTACCGTTGACAGTTAATGTTGTCAAGTGGTGGTACTACCAGAGCTCGGTCTTCGAGCTCTGTCAAGCATTCATACCGCCCAGACAGAGCAGTAGTACCACCCAGTGTCAGTCTGCAAGCGGTAGTACCACCCAATAATGTCAATGGCATCGCAAGTAACCCGAAATCTAAGGAAGTGACAATTTTTTGCTCCAATTTAGAAGCCATTGGGGCCTATAAATACCCCACCCTTTTCTGCATGAAAGGGTCAAAGTGCAATCGATAGTGTGAAAAATTCTAAATGTTTGGGGTGTTAAAAGTGTTGTAAAAGTGAGAAGAGTCCTCCTCCTCCCTCAGCTTTGTAACCATTCAAGAAAGAGGAGTGAGACTTGGAAGGGTTATCTCCTAAACCTGGTAAAAGGAGAAAGAGCTATAAAAGGTGGTTGGTCTTTGCCTATTGAAGGAAGGCCATTAGGTGACGCCGGTGACCTCGACGGTAGAGGAATCGGAAGTGACTATAGGTCACAACGATCGAACGACTCTAAATTCTGGTTTATATTTTATTTAAGCAATTTACATTACTGCAAACTTCCTTAATTTTCTCTTTACACTTTTATGAGCTCTTTCAAGTCTAACGAATTTAATCGAAACGAACATTTTATGAAATCAACGATTTTTTCACTGCACTAATTCACCCCCCACCCCCCCCCCCTCTTAGTGTCGCTCTTGATCCTAACATAATGTGCTCCGCCTCTATTGTTGAGTCAGTAGTAGTATCTTACTTGGAACTCTTCTAGCACACTGCTCCTCTATTTAGGTTATACACACACCTCAAATTCGACTTGCTATCATCGACTTCGGATTGAAAACTCGAGTTCGTGTAGCCTTCAACCTTGAGGCTACTACCTCTATATACCAATAAAAGATCCTTAGTTCTTCTCAAGTACTTAAGGATACACTTTACTGCTTTCCAGTGCTCCAAGCCTGGATCTGCCTGATACCTGCTTGTGACACTTAGAGTATGCACTATATCAGGCTTGGTATATAGCATGGTATACATGATAGACCCTATCATAGAGGTATAGGGTATCCTATCCATGTTTGCCCTTTCTTTAGGAATCTTTGGGGACATACTCCTAGAAAGTGATATCCCATGTCTCGGTATGAGACATCTCTTAGAATTTTTTATGCCAAACCTTTTGATAATGGTGTCTATGTACTTGGACTAGGACAAGCCAAGAATCCCTAAGATATAGGATGCTTCCCCTAAGTCCTTCATGGAGTTCTTGGTGTTATATGTGGATTATAACTTGATCATTAGTAATGATGTAGGAATGCTATCCATAGTGAAGACTTAGTTATCTAGACACTTGATTTGATTGCCTCATCAAATCTTATGTTCCAACTTTGGGAAGCTTGCTTTAGTCCAGAAATAAACCTAAGAAACCTACACACCTTATCTAGGCAATCTTTGGACACAAATCCCTCAAGCTGTATCATATACACCTCCTCCTCAAAGTTGCCATTGAGGAATGCGGTTTTCATATCCATGTGCCAGATCTCATAATCATAGTGTGCTGTAATAGCCAATAGAATTTGGATAGATTTTGGCATGGCTACGGGTGAGAAGGTTTCATCATATTCAACATATTGCCTTTGACGATACCCCTTAGCCACTATCCTTGCTTTATAGGACAACCTTTCCATCTACTCTGATCTTCTTCTTGAAGATCCACTTGTAACCGATAGGGACAATACCCTCAAGCGTATCAACTAGGTTCCAAACCTTATTTGAGTAAATGGAATCCATTTCAAAATTCATGGCTTCTTACCATTTTCCAGAATTTATACTCATAATAGCCTCCTTATAGGTTTGAGGATCAATATCCTCAACATCCTCTCCTCTAATATACCCCACAATCTCTCAAGAGGATGGGATACTCTACTAGACCTACGTAAAGTCAGAACTTGTGTACTAGGTACCTGAATAGACTTGGGCTATTGAGTGGTACTTGAGCTAGGTTTTCCAACCTTACTCAACTCTATCATGCTTCTACTATCTCTGCCAAGAATGTATTCCTTCTTATGGAACACCACTTTCTTGGTTACAAAGACCTTTTAATCCTCGAGATGATAGAAATAATACCTACAAGTTTCCTTGGGGTATCTCATGAACTTGCACCGTTCTGTCCTCGATTTTAACTTATCGGGGTTGTATCTTTTAACGTGGGCAGGGCAGCTCCAAATCTCAATAACCTTAAAATCATATGGTGTAGACACTATTGATTTAGTTGGAACTTTGATTAAAAGGCAAATTGTGGTCTCTAGGGTGTATCCCCAGAATGAGATGGGTAGGTCAGTGAAACTCATCATAGACTGTACCATGTTTAACAATAGACGATTTCTCCTTTCAAATATACCTTTGAGTTGAGGTGTATAAGGATGTATCCATTGAGATAGAATCCTATGGTTTTTAAGGAACTAGGTGAACTTTGTACCCAAGTACTCACGTCCTCGATCTAATTGAAGAGTCTTGATACTTTTTCCAATCTGGTTCTCCACTTCATTCTTATACTCTCTGAATTTCTCAAAAGCCTCGGACTTGTACTTCATAAAGTACACATGTCCTTACCTTGAGAAATCATCAGTAAAAGTAATAAAGTAGGAGTAACTACCTATGGTATGAGTTGACATAGGTCTACATACATCACTATGTATGAGTTCCAATAGCTCAGTGGCTCTTTCTCTGATTCTACTAAAAGGAGAGTTGGTTAATTTTCCATGAAGGCACGGCTCACAAGTTATATATTACTCATAGTTGAATGGATCTAGATATCAATCCTTTAGTAACTTTTGGATCCTTCCCTCATGGATGTGACTTAGCCTACAATACCATAGGTATATACTGTTCACCTCATCTCATTTCCTCTTGGACACATTTATATTCATGATATGTGGAGCAATGTCTAGCATAAACAACCATTATGTAATATTCCTCTCGTGATGATCTCATCATCTAATAATATTCAACAACCATTGTTTTCAAAAACTAATTTATATCCACTAACTAATAAACATGAAATGGAAATAATATTTTTGATAATAAAAGGAACAAAATAGTATGCATCCAATGTAATAATAGCTTCACCAGGCAGATGTAGGGTGACATCGCCAATAGCTACTGCAATAACTCTTTCTCTATTACCCATCTTGAGGACCATCTCGCCTCTCGCCAATCTCCTGGGTCTTGCTAGAACCTGTAATGAATTACAAATATAATAAGCACTACTAGTATCCAATGCTCATGTGTTATCGTAAGAGTTTGACAAATAGAGATTGATCATAATGGTACCTCAAGCTTCTCCAAGCTCTGTAAGGTACTCTTTGTAGTTTCTCTTCTAGTGCCTATCTTTGTCATAGTGGAAGCACTGGCTTTTGTCCTTTGTTGGATCTTTCTTAGCAACCTTTGCTTTACTCAGTCTACTCTTGCCCTTCTTAAGAGACTTTTCTGCTTTTCTTTTCTTTTTGGTCTCATGTTAGGACTCTAGCTAGGAGAGTCCTAATTGAGTTTCATTGAAAGGGGCATCCAAGTAAAATCTACCTAGTCGCCCCCTATTAAAGAGGTGAAGAGGCCGGCTAAGGATAGGATTAGTTTGGAGGTTGCTTCTTAGAGAAGCATTAGGAGTTGGTTAGAAGTAGGAGTCTTTGAGTAGGAGTCCTAATTAAGTAGGAGTCTTGAGTAGGAGTCCTATTAGGAGTTGGGGTTTAGAAGCCCTATAAATAGTCATGTATTTATCTTCTTTTAATAAACAATAGATGAATCTTTCATAGCAGCCTTGAGTAACAACTTGGATGAAGGAACCCCTATAGAGTTCCAAGGAGGTCGATCCACTAAAGAGATCAACCCCAAGCTTAGAATCTGCAAGGGTTCTAACACTTAGTATTAGAGCAGTGTTTTTGGTGTCTCGCTGCCCTTCCATAGCCATCCATCAGCCCTCTACAGCCACCCAAAGCAATCCCCACAATTGCTTAAAAAATCATTGTCGAATTCCGTCGTCATCTCCACCACCGCGGATCATCCTTTGATCTCCCCATGAATTGCAATAGGTTCTGGTTTCCTACCTTACTGTTGCTATAATTTAGTTATCCTTATTCAAAAATCTAGAAAAAGTTGTTCCTATATTGCTGCATAAACTTTTCATCGCAAAGTTTTCATATCTACGATGAAAGAGGCACTACAGAATTCCAACCACATAGCACATGTTATTTGATCTTGCTACTATGTTTTTTTTGTCCAAATCTCTATAATTTTTTTATGAAAGCTTTGACACTTCCTAAGAGAAGATTTATCTTTAGTTTCGTTAAAAAATTCTCAATATAAACCACTGACCTTTTACATCCAAACTGCAACACTTTATATGTAAAAACCCGTTGCAGTACCTTTTCGTGATCCTCAATTTTTCTGAACCTTCCACCACTCATGCCATTAACCCATCAACAAAAAAAAGACACAGACATCTCTGATCTATAGGCATATGCTATGGCTTCTTAAGATCTAATTGATGCCAAATTTGAAGCATTAGAATCTCAGATTGAATCGCGGCTTAAATCGCGCTTAGAGGATAAATTGTGCGCTTTGTTTGCATAATTCTGAATGGGACAATCGCCGAGTCTAACCAAATTTCAGTGAGGAGAGAGATCTAAGAGACCTCCAAAGAAGGAGGTGTTAGGAAATCTTAGGGGCGACATCACATTCGTAGCGAAAGAACAAGAAAACAAAATACCCTATTCCCAAAGAGATGTTCGTCATCGTGCGAAGATTGGTGGGCAAAAATCTACAAAACAAACTGCATATAAAATAAATTGTGTTATATAGAGAGATCGTATATCCCTATTTCCTTGCAAATCTCTAGGAGAGGGTGAAAGAGGTCAAGCGTCCTCCTCTCCAGCGGTGATCCACATAGCAGGGCAACGATGACGCTCCTCAAAACTCCAGGCCTGTTCTGAGGTGGAGAGGGGGAGGAGAATAGAAGAGGTAAGCAAATACTCTAGCCTATGAACCATTGAATCCCTCATATTTATAGAAGTCCCCGGTCAAACCCTAATGGATCCTCCTCTATTGGGTATTGGATCTGTATCCAATTACCCAAGCCTCTTAGATTAGTGGGTCTCTATCCAATAATCTCTTATGGGCTCTATTGGATCTCATCCATAGGATCCAATAATTTAGGGGCTTATTGGATATCCAATAAGATAGGGGCTCCGACGGATATCTCATATCTAAACCTGTACTCATCGCAATGCCTACCATATGTGTGTGACCCTTTAGGCCCAATATCGAGCTGGCCGTGAGTCATACTTGTCAGAACTCCTTCTGGCTCAGTGAATTATTATCTCCATAATAATTCACTCAACTCATCAACTACTAACGTACTAGGCCACTACGTTGTAGTCCCCAGACGATACAGGGGAATCCAATCCATTGGACCTATTTATCCTCAGTTACTATGTACCTATAGTCCTTGATCTATCTAATATCCCAAAGACCGTATACCGGGTATGGTGCTATCAGACCCATACGGTTTCTACTCGAGTCTCACTCTAATCGGATTCTCCTGGAGAACTTTTTCTCTCTAATCCGAATGACGCTAGCCAGGGATTTGTCTGAGCAAGAACACATGGGATATTTCTCTCATAATGTCGAGAGTGGATGATCCTCTATCAACATTCAATAGCCCTCGCAAGGTCGACTGTCACTCCTAATGATCGGTTGTACTAGATTTGGGACATCCAAACCTATAAGCCCGGTATCAAAGAATGGAGCACTCATATAGGACATCCTTGGTGTCTCAAGTCTAAGGACCAGATATACTATTGGAACTATGGAATCACTATCTGACAATAAGGCATCATCAACCATCCAGCATTTCGTAAGTGGATCAATCAGTGAACTCATTCTTGAATGAGCACCTGTATTGTATCCCTAGTGTCCCCACACGAGCAGCTATGAGACCAATTACATCCAACATATGGACGGGTATACCGCACACCAGTCTGTTTGGTTATCTCGATATCCCTCTCGAGTAACCTATGACCGGGATTATTTAGGATCTGTGTTTAAAGGATCGATCTCATTATCATGATCTCATCACGATCTGATTCTCATTGCATAGATTCAAGGACATAACAATATATACATGCATATATGCAATAGACAATATAAAGTGATAAATGCCAAAATATAATAAGCAAAAAGATTCTGTGTCAAGTCACACATGCCATCACTCACGTGATTGGCTTGCTGGGCACCTATGACTAATAATCTCCCACTTGACCTAAAGCCAATCGCCTATGTGTCTGATCCCCATCGGACCCTTGTGACACTCAAAGACAATCTGAGATAATAGCTTTGTTAGTGGATCTGCAATGTTATCTTCGGATGGAACTCTTTCCACTACTACATCTCCTCGGGGCATGATCTCTCTAATAAGCTAAAACCTCCTCAGAACACTTTTGATGAGACTCGGGTTCCCTTATTTGAGTAATCGCCTTGTAGTTATCGCAATATAAGGAATCAGCTCCTCACTAGTTGGCCCGACTCCTAGATCTGTGATTAACTTCATCCAAACTCCCTACTTTGCTACATCTGGTGCAGCAATGTACTTTGCCTTTATAGTTGAGTCAACAGTAGTATCTTGCTTGGAACTCTTTTAGCACACTGCTCCTCCATACAAGGTGTGCAGATACCCATAATTTGACTTGCTATCATCAACATCATACTAAAAACTTGAGTCCGTGAAGCCTTCAACCCTGAGGCTACTATCTCCATATACTAGTAAAAGATCTTTAGTCCTTCTCAAGTACTTAAGGATACACTTTATTGCTTTCCAGTGCTTCATGCTTAGATCCGCTTGATACTTGCTCGTAACACTCAGAGTATGTGCTATATCAGGCCTAGTACATAGCATGTCATACATGATAGACCCTATCGCTGAGGCATAAGGTATCATATCCATGTTCGCCCTTTATTCAAGAGTCCTTGGGGACATACTCCTAGAAAGCGATATCCCATATCTCATCGGTTTGCGACTTCTCTTGAAATTTTCCATGCCAAACCTTTTGACAATGGTTTCTATATACTTGGACTGGGACAAGCCAAGCATCCTCTTAGATCTATCTCTATAGATCCGAATCCCCAAGATATAGGATGCTTCCCCTAAGTCTTTCATGGAGAAGTGTCTAGATAACCAAGCCTTTACTGTGGATAGCATTCCTACGTCATTCCCAATGATCAGTATGTCATCCACATATAACACCAAAAAGGTGATAGCGCTTCCACTTACCTTCCTATACACACAAGGCTTAGATCTTATTGTCTCATCAAATTTTATGTTCCAACTACGAGAAGCTTACTTTAGTCCATAAATGGATCTAAGAAACCTACACACCTTATCTGGGCAGTCCTTGGACACGAATCCCTCAAGTTATATCATATACACCTCCTCCTCGAGGTTCCCATTGAGGAATGCGGTTTTCACATCCATCTGCCAGATCTTATAATCATAATGTGTTATAATAGTAATAGAATTCCAATGGATTTTAGCATTACTATAGGTGAGAAGTTTTTGTCATAGTCAACACCTTGCCTTTGACGATACCCCTTAGCCACTAGCCTTGCTTTATAGGTCTCTATCATTCCATCTACTCTGATCTTTTTCTTAAAGATCCACTTGCAACCGATGGGTATAATATTTTCGGGCGCATTAACTAGGTTCCAAACCTTGTTGGAGTACATAGAATCCATATTAGAATTCATGGGTTTTTACCACTTCCCAGAGTCTATACTCATAATAGCCTCCTCGTAGGTCTGAGGATCAATATCCTCAATATCCTCTCCTCTAATATGTCCCCACATATCTCTCAAGAGAATGAGATACTTTACCAGACCTACGTAAAGTTGGAACTTATGTATTAAGTACTTGAATAGACATGGGCTATAGAGTGGTGCTTGAGCTAGGTTCTCCAACCTCGCTCAACTCTATCATGCTCCCACTGTCTCCGCCAAGAATATGTTCCTTCTCAAGGAACACTGCTCTCTTAGCTACAAAGACCTTTTGGTTCTCGAGATAATAGAAATAATACCTACTAGTTTCCATGGGGTATCCCATGAACTTGCACCACTTTGTCCTCGATTCCAACTTATCAGGGTTGTGTCTTTTAATGTAGGCAGGACAGGCCCAAATCTTAACAACCTTAAGATCGGGCTTCTTCCCTTTTCATATCTCATATAGTGTAGACACTACCGACTTAGTTGGAACTCTGTTCAGAAGGTAAGATGCGGTCTCTAGGGCATATCCCCAGAATGAGATGGGTAGTTCAGCGAAACTCATTATGGACCGTACCATGTCTAACAGCGTACGATTTCTCCTTTCAGACACACCATTAAGCTGAGGTGTATAAGGAGGTGTTCATTGGGATAATATCCATTGGTCCTTAAGAAACTGAGTTAACTCTGTACATAAGTACACTAACCTTCTCGATCTGATCGAAAAGTCTTGATACTCTTTCCAGTCCGATTCTCAACTTCATTCCTATACTCTTTGAATTTCTCAAAAGCCTCGGACTTGTACTTAATTAAGTATATATATCCATACCTTGAGAAATTATCAGTATAGGTAATGAAGTAGGAGTAACCACCAATGGCATGAGTTGACATGGGTCCACATGCATCACTATGTATAAGTTCCAACAGCTCAATGGCTCTCTCTCAAGTTCCACTAAATGAAGAGTTGGTCAGTTTTCCACGAAGGCAAGGCTCGTAAGTTGCATATGACTCATAGTCGAATAAATCTAGATATCCATCCTTTAGCAACTTTTGAATCCTTCCTTTATGGATGTGACCTAGCCTACAATGTCATAGGTGTGCATTGTTCACTTCATCTTGTTTCCTTTTAGACACACTTATATTCATGATATGTGGAGTAGTGTCTAGCATAAACAAACCATTATGCAATGTTCCTTTCATGATGATCTCATTATCTAATAATATCGAACAATCATTGTTCTCAAAAACTGATTTATATCCACTAACTATCAAACATGAAATGGAGATAATGTTTCTGATAATAGAAGGAACAAAATAACATGCATCTAATGCAATAATAGCTCTACTAGGCATATGTAGGGCGACCTCACCAATAGCTATTACAGTAACTTTTGCTCCATTGCCCATCTTGAGGTCCATCTCGTGTCTCTCCAGTCTCCTAGGCCTTGCCAGAACCTGCAATGAACTGCATATATGATAAACACTACTGGTATCCAATACCCATGTGTTATCATAAGAGTCTAACAAATGGAGACTGATCATGAATGTACCTGAAGCTTATCTAAGCTTCTGTTTCACCCTCTCTGCAAGGTACTCTTTGCAGTTTCTCTTCCAGTACCCATCTTTGCCACAGTGGAAGCATTGGCCTTTGTCCTTTGTCGGGTTTTTCTTAGCAACCTTTGCTTTTACCTGATCTGCCCTTGCCCTTCTTAAGAGATTTTTCTGCTTTCCTTTTCTTTTTGGTCTCACCAGTGTAGAGAACTGGCTTCTCCTTTTTTATAGTGCTCTTTGCCTCCCTCAACATATTGAGAAGCTCTAGGAGAGTCATCTCAAGCTTGTTCATATTAAAATTCATTATGAACTATGAAAAGAAATCTAGTAAGGACTGAAGCATAATGTCCACACACAAGTTATCCTCTAGGATCATTCCTAGACCTGTGAGTTTCTCTATCTACTCAATCATCTTTAGGACATGGTTTAGAACCAATGTCCCCTCAGTCATCCTAGCGTGGAAGAGGCTCTTGGATATCTTATACCGTTGAGTCCTTCCCTGTTCCTCAAACAATTTACGGACATGTAGGAGAATGGATCTGGCATCCATCTTTTCATGTTGTCTTTATAACTTGGGAGTCATAGAGCCTAACATGTAACACTAAGCAAGAGTGGAGTCATTAATGTACTTCACATAGTGAGCGATCTCATCCTTGCTTGCCCCCTTCCTCGGGCGTAGGAATCACTATATTAAGGACGTATGCGATTTTCTCCGCCTGAGAATAATTCACAAGTTGTGGAGCCAATCCGTATAATTTGAACCAGTGAGGTGGTTGACATCAAGTATGCCACGTAAGGGATTTGAAAGCGACATTTTCTGAAAATAAAGATGCAGCAGAAATGAATAACATGCAGATTTTACAAGAAATAAACAATCAAGATATGGACTTCTATCTTAATATGCTCCCACTATTTTACTAGCGAGTCACGCGACACCCTCAGCACGTGAAACAGAAGTCTCTGGCAGGCTTCTAGTGGGGCTCAGGATCTAATCAGTGTCTTAGTGTAACCTCGAGGGACTCGACCAATCACACTAAGCCCAAAAGGTAGACAACTCTTGCCGATCACAACTCCTTGTGATTCCCGTCCTTTTTGGCCTCCGAATCACCATGGTCTCGAGGGACTCGACCAACCATGATGCTCGGTTAAGTCAACACCATCGTTAAAAGATGAGTTTGATTCGATGATATACCCTCGAGTGACTCGACCAAGCATACCATGTCCTCAGGTCACCAAATACATCTCTATATCATAGATAAGATAGCGAATCACGATATAGGTGAGCATCGAGGGACTCGACCAACTCAACCTACACCGGGAATCGGTTCATACCTATAATGATTAAAGGCCATATGGGTCAATCTAATTGTCTCATGTTTACCGACTTAATATTGTCGAGAGAGGGGTTTCTATAATTTGGTCTCCTAATATGACATGTCACACATATACATATTTAATATATATCTACATCGCATGTAAATATATATACATATCTAGTATGTGTATAAGCAATCACACCAAATGATCATAGACCACAACCTAATGTGATCAGGCCCGAGCTAGTAGGCCTAATCACTCACATCAAGATCTATGTGTGAAACGGTGCATCTCCATGCCCTGTGATCGTCCATCTCGTCCTCGTTGGTTCTGTCGACATCTCGATGCATCTCCATGCATTGCGATCATCCGTTTTGTGAGTCTCACTATCGCTTCCACTCTCCCATTGTGCCGCCTCGTATGATTACAACTTAATCATAGGCACGCAAGCCCGATAGTAAATAAGAAATATAATGGAGGCTCGCAGGTTCCAATAATAATAATCACAAGTACACACATCACACAGGTATGATCATCCGTCCACACATTATACATCACATGTATAAATCATCATCATATAGGACTACTAGATAATAAAAAAATAATCAATTAAACCTTTTAATTAATTAATATTTTCAAATCAGCGATATGTAGGAAATTTTTTGAATTTCGAGGGTATTTTCATAATTTAGATAAAAAAGACAGAACTGAAATTTCTGAAATTCACAAGGGCAAAATTATCTTTCTGCCCAAGAATGCCCTAATGCCCTACTCGCCCTTGCTGTTGCTGCCACCCTTCTAGTGGTGGCCTATGCGGCGGGGGCGGGGGCGCCACCCCTGTCTATGGGCGGCTGGCCCGCGGTCGGCACCACCCCTGCACGTGGGCCCCCCAATGGGTTGGCGCCCCTGCGATTGGCATTGCCCCCCGCGAGCACTGTTCCCGTGGGTGCAGCACCCCCGCCTGGCGACCGCCCTTGCAGGGGGGGGGGGGGGGGGTTTGCTCGTAGGAGTAGCGGTCGTAGGCGCCATTGCCCTACGGCACCTCAGCCTGCGGGCGCTGCGGCCACAGGCGCCTCACCCCGCAATGCCTCTACCCGTGAGTCCAGCACCCGCAAGCGCCGCCCTTGCGCGCTGGCACTATGCCCATGCGCAGGTGGCCACCTTGCATATAGCCCTACCTATTGGTGCCATGGCAGGCAGCGCCCGCAGGTAGCTAGCCCCACCGGCCACAAGCCTGCTTACCGACCAGCTGCTGTAGGCGCAGCCCCAATGCTACTTGCCTGCGGCCGCGTTGCATGCGGTTGCACGCACGCAGATCAAGGGCAGTAACTATTGTTACCATTTCTCGCTTTTGCGTCAACGATTTTGACATCAAAAGTTTTTCCAAAACACAGCACACGCAGTTCAAAACCAATCTATCGCTCGAACAACCTGGCTCTAATACCACTATTGGGAAATCTTAGGGGCGACATCACATGCGCAGTGGAAGAACAAGAAAACAAAATCCCCTATTCCCAAAGAGATGTTTGTCATCGTGCGAAGATTGGTGCGCAAAAATCCGCGAAACAAACTGCATATAGAATAAATTGTGTTACCTAGGGAGATCGTATATCCCTATTTCCTTGTAGATCTCTAAGAGAGGGTGAAGGAGGTCAAGCATCCTCCTCTCTAGCGGTGATCCATACAGTAGGGCTACGACGACACTTCTCAAAACTCCAGGCCTACTTTGAGGTAGAGAGGGGGAGGAGAATAGTAGAGGCAAGCAAAGGCTCTAGCCTATAAACCATTGAATCCGTCCTATTTATAGAGGTCCCTTGTCAAAACCTAATAGATCCTCCTCTATTGGGTGTTGGATCTACATCCATTTACCCAAGCCTCTTAGATTAGTGGATCTCTATTCAATAATCTCTTATGGACTCTTATTGGATCTCATCCATAGGATCCAATAATTCAGGGGCTTATTGAATATCCAATAAAATAGGGGCTCCGACGGATATCTCATATCCGAACCTCTACTCATCGCAATGCCTACTATATTTATGTGACCCTCTAGGCCCAATATTGAGTTGGCCGTGAGTCATACCTGTCAGAACTCCTTTTGGCTCAATGAATTATTATTTCCATAATAATTCACTCGACTCATCGACTACGGACGTACTAGGCCACTACGTCGTAATCCATAGATGATACAAGGGAATCCAATCCATTGGACCTGTCTATCCTCATTTACTGTGTACCTATAGTCCCTCATCCATCTAATATCCCAAAGACCATATATCGGGTATGGTGCTATTAGACCCATACGATTTCTACTCGAGGCTCGCTCTAATCGGATTCTCCCGGAGAACTCTTTCTCTCTTAATCCGAATGACCCTGGCCAGGGATTTATCTAAGCAAGAACACATGGGATATTTCTCTCATGATGTTGAGAGTGGATGATTCTCTATCAACACTCAATAGCCCTCGCAAGGTTGACTGCCACTACCAATGACCGGCTGTACTATATCTAAGACATCCAAATCTATAAGTCCAGTATCAAAGAATGAAGCACTCATACAGGACATCCTTGGTGTCTCAAGTCTAAGGACCAGATACACTACTGGAACTACGGAATCATTATCTAGCAATAAGGCATCATCAACCATCCAGTATTATGAACTTCTATCTTAATATGCTTCCACTATTTTACTAGCGAGTCATGCGACACCCTCAGCATGTGAAACGGAAGTCTTTGGTAGACTTCTAATAAGGATCAAGATCCAATCAGCGTCTTAGTATAACCTCGAGGGACTCGACCAATCACACTAAGCTCAAAAGGTAGGCAACTTTTGTCGATCACAACTTCTTATGATTCCCGTCTTATTCAACCTATGAACCACCATGGTCTCGAGGGACTCGACCAACCATGATGTCTGGTTAAGTCAATACCATCATTACAAGATGAGTCTGATTCGATGATATACCCTCGAGGGATTTGACCAAGCATACCATGTCCTCAGGTCACCAGTGACGTCTCTATGTCGTAGGCAAGATAGCGAATCACGATATATGTGAGCCTCGAGGGACTCGACTAACTCAACCTACACCTAAAATTGGTCCCTACCTATAATGATGGAAGGCCACATAGGTCAATATAATTGCCTTATGTTTACCGACTTAATATTATCGAGAGAGAGGATTTTGATTTGGTCTCCTAATGTAATGTGTCACACACATATATGTTTAATATATATCTACATCGCATGCAAATATATATACATATCTGGTAGGTGTATAAGCAATCACAAATCACATGAGCAATTACACTAGATAATTATGGACTATAGCCTAATGTGATCAAGCCCGAACGAGTGGGTCTAATCACTCACATCAAGATATATGTGTGCAGCGGTGCATGTCCATGTCTTGTGATCATCCATCTCGTCCTCGTCGGTTCCGTCGGCATCTCGATGCATCTCTATGTATTGTGATCATCCGTCTCGGCCTAGTGGGTCTCGCTATCGCTTCCACGCTCCCATTGCACAACTTCGTGTGATTACAACTTAAACATAAGTATGCAAGCCCGACAATAAACAAAAAATAAAATGAAGGCTCATAGGCCCCAACAATAATAATCACAAGTACACACATCATACGGTCCATGATCATCCGTCCACATATCTTACATCACATGTATAAATCATCATCATGTAGGACTACTAAATAATAATAAAAATAATAATCAATTAAATATTTTAATTAATTAATATTTTCTAAAATTTGGGACATGTAGGAAATTTTTTAGAATTATGAGGGGTATTTTTATAATTTAGACAAAGGACTGAATTTAGAATTTATGAAATTTCGAAGGGTAAAACTATATTTTGCCCAAAAAAACCTACTGCCCTTCTCCCTCTCCCCTACCGCGACCGCCACCACCTTGCCGACGGCGGCGGGAGGCGCGGGGGTGTTGCCCTTGCCTGCGAGCGAGCCACTTGCCTCTGGGCAAGCGTCGTTGCGGAGGCTATGCCCGAAGGTAGCGTTCTCAAGCGAGCGCCACTACGAGCATTATGCCCGCATGCACTACCTACGGCGAGTGCTGTTGTGCACGCTGTGCCCGCAAGCAGCGCTCGTGGGTGCCGCTACAAGCGGCCAGCTGGCCGCTTACGGCTACACTTGTGCGTAGTAATAGTTGCTACGAGCAGGCAGCCTACTTGTGGGTGCCTCCCTTGGGGCCGCCGTTGTAGGCGGCCTTCTTGCATGAAGATGGTAGCAAGGCTGCCATCTTCAAGCGCGGCAAGGGCAGCAACAGTTGTTGCCCTTTCTTGCCTTTTGCATCAACTATTTTAACATCAAAAGTATTACAAAAACATAACACACGTAGTTCAAAACTAATTTTTTATACGAATAACCTAGCTCTGATACCACTATTGGGAAATTTTGGGGGTGACATCACATGCGTAGCGAAAGAACATAAAACAAAATCCTTAATTTTTCAAAGATGTGTTTGTCATTGTGTGAAGATTGGTGCACAAAAATCTACGAAACTTAAAACCTCGAATATTAAAAATTGTGTTACCTAAGGAGATTGTATATCCCTGATCCCTACAATTCTCTAAGAGAGAGTGAAGAAGGTCAAGCGTCCTCCTCTCTAGCGGTGATTCATCTAGTAGGGCTATAATGATGCTCCTCAAAGAATAGGAGAGGTAAACCAAAAAGGCTCTAGCCTATGAACCATTGAATCCCTCCTATTTATATAGGTCCCCTATCAACTTAACCCTAATGGATCCTGTCCTATTGCGTATTGGATCTACATCCAACTACCCAAGTCTCTTAGATTAGGGGATCTCTATCCAATAATCTCTCATTAGTTCTTATTGGATCTCATCCATAGGATCCAATAATTCAGAGGCTTATTGGATATCCAATAAGATAGGGGCTCCAACGGATATCTCATATCTGAACCTCTACTCATCGCAATGCCTACCATATATATGTGACCGTCTAGGCCCAATATCGGGCTGGTTTTGAGTCATACCTATCAAAACTCCTTCTGGCTTAGTGAATTGTTATCTTCATATAATAATAAACAAAAAGATTGCGCGTCAAGTCACATGTGGCATCACTCACGTGATTGGCTTGTAGGGCACCTATGACCAGCACGGACTATACATATTGGAAAATTAGAATGAGAATTTTTTTGCTTTCTATGGATTTTAATCTATGGAACATTGTTGAAAGCAGTTTTGAAAAGTCTTCTAAATCAATGAACGAATGGAATGATTTGGAGAAAAAGACTTTCTCTTTTAATACTAAAGTGATGTATGCTTTGTTTTGCGCTCTTAATAAAAACGAATTTAATTAGATTTCTATATACGAAACTACACATGAGATTTGGCACATACTTGAAGTCATACATGAAGTCATAAGTAATGTTAATGAGTCAAAAATTAATCTTTTGGTTTATAGCTATGAGTTGTTTCATATGAAACTAAGCAAGACTATTGGAGACATGTACACCCATTTTATGGATGTTGTTAATGGTCTAAAAGCACTTGGTAAAAGTTCTTCTAATTTTGAACTTGTTAACAAGATATTAAGATCCCTTCCAAAAAGTTCGGATCCTACAGTAACGACAATATAAGAAGTAAAGGACCTAAATAACTTTCCTCTTGAAGAACTTATTAGGTCTTCGATGACCTATGAAATGATGAGTATAGCACATGATGAACTTGAGAAAAACCTTCCAAAGAACAGGAAGGAAATGACACTTAGAACCAAAGAAGGTCATTTGGGTGAAAGCTCAAGTGATGATGATGATGATGATGATGATGATGACTTGGCACTTCTTATAAGAAAGTTTAAAAAATTCTTAAAAATGAACAAAACAAAACAAGTCACTAAGAACAAAAGTAAACTAAAAAAGGATCAAATAATTTTCTATGAATACAAGAAGCCGGGGCACTTCAAAAAAGAATGTCCTTAAGTGAAGAAGAAGCTATCAAAGAAAAAAAAAGCACTCAAAGCTACTTGGGATGACTCGAGTGAATCTGAAGATGAGGATCCTACCAACAAAGAAGAAGTTACAAATTACAAATTAATGACATTTGGCAATGAGGTATGTAACTTAAATGAATCTTCTTTATCTTATGAAGAATTATTCAATGCCTTTAATGATTTGTTTGATGATTTTAAATTAGTTAGTAAAAAGTATAAATTGTTAAGAAAGGAGCATGCTTCTCTTGTTAGTGAATTTGATAAATTAAAAAATAAGCATGATGATAGTATGTTAGCTCCTTGTACTAAGTGTGAAGAGATAGATTCACTTAAGAAAGAAAATGTTTTATTATAAGAAATATTAGAAATATTTAAAATGGGTAATAAATCTCTAAACATGATCCTTGCTAATAAGGGTCATGTTCATAGAAAGAAAGGAATTGGTTTTGTAAGTAACACTCAACAAAAGCCAAGTATCTTCATTAAAAGATCTACATTACATGTCTCACCTAGAGATAAATGTAATTTTTTTGAAAAATATGGACATTATGCCTATAGATGTTCTTTTAAAAAGTATAGTCCACATAAATTAGTTTGGGTTCCTAACGGAACCTTAACTAACTCAATGATAATAGTTAAAATAGGTAGATCTATTAATGAGGGATCCAAAGTTAAATGAGTACCTAAAAGAAATCCTCATTTCTTGTAGATATGTTTGCAATCAAAAGCTAGGAGAAAGAGATAGTATAGTCTACACAAATTAGTTTGGGTTCCTAAAGGAACCTTAACTAACTCAATGACAATAGTTAAAATATATAGATCTATAATGAGGGATCCAAAGTTAAATGAGTACCTGAACCTTAACTAACTCATGACAATAGTTAAAATATATAGATCTATTAATGAGGGATCCAAAGTTAAATGAGTACCTAAAAGAAAACCCCCTTTCTTGTAGATATATTTGCAATCAAAAGCTAGGAGAAAGAGATAGTGCCTTAATAGTGGATGCTCAAGGCACATCACCAAATATTCAACACACTTAAGCTCACTAGCTAAGACAAAGGGTACATCATCTTCGGAGACAACAACAAAGAAAAAATTATTGGCAAGGAATCATAGGTAACAAGTCAAACCTTTTATTTGAAGATATGTTATTATTAGATGGTTTAAAACATAATCTACTAAGCATGAGTTAATTGTGAGATAAAGGATATATCATCAAATTTGAATCTAATGGTTGTATAGTTGAAATACAACATATAAATAGATCTATAATTACCTTAAAAAATAATAATATGTATACTATTGATATTGATATTGATGATTTTTATGATGAAACGTGTTTTTCAACTTTAAACAATGATGCATGGCTTTGGCATAGGAGATTAGGTTATGTTAGCATGAAACTAATCTCATAAATTTCAACTAGAGAACTTGTAAGAGGAATGCCTAATATCAGATTCGTCAAAGACAAAGCTTGTGATGCATGTCAATAAGGAAAACAAATAAAATGTAGTTTCAAATAAAAAATCAATTAAACACCTCTAGACTACTACAATTGATCCATATGGATTTAGTTGGACCAATTGATACAAGAAGTCTAGGAGGTAGTAAATACACCTTTGTAATTGTTGATGATTATAGTAGATACACTTGGATATACTTCTTGGCACACAAAAGTGATTACTTTAAATATTTTTAAAATTTTGTAAACTTGTTCAAAATGAAAAGGGTTTTATAATTTCGTCTATTCATAGTAATCACGGTGGTGAGTTTCAAAACCATGATTTTTTAAATTTTTATGAGTTAAATGGGTAAAAACATAATTTCTCTACTCCAAGAAATCCATAACAAAATGGAGTAGTTGAAAGAAAAAATAGGAGTTTAGAAGAGATGGTAAGAACCATGTTAAACGAAAATAGGCTACCCAAATATTTTTAGGCTAAAATATTAACATGGTATGCTTTGTCATGAACAGGGTTCTCGTAAGACCATTACTTTCTAAAACTCTTTATGAATTATGGAATAATAAAAGACTTAACATTTCATATTTTAATGTTTTTGGTTGCAAGTGTTTTATTTTAAATAAAAAAAATACCTTAGAAAAATTTGATGTAAAATCCGATAAAGGCATGTTTATTGGTTATTCCTCTATTTCTAAAGTTTTTCATGTCTTTAATAAAAGAATCTTGGTTATACAGGAATCTATTCATGTTGTCTTTAATGAGCTTTTCAAATTTAAGAAAAATAATTTTGATGATAATTTTGATTTTGATGTTTTAAATTTGCATGAAATCTCTCCTCCCCCAAGTAACTTGGATGCAACCTCTTCCAAAGTATCCTTACCCAAGGAATAAAAGTATGTAAATGCTCATCCTAAGGAGCTAATCATAGGAGACACATCAAAGGGTGTTCAAACTCACTCTTTATTTAAGAATTTTTGTGCTAATGCAGCCTTCTTGTCTCAAATTGAACTCACATGCATTAACAAAACCCTAAAAGATGATTCATAAGTAATTACAATAAAAGAGGAGTTAAATCAATTTAAGAAAAATAAGGTATGGAAGCTTGTTCCTATAGTAATTGGTACTAAATGAGTTTTAGAAATAAGCAAGATGAACTTAGTATCGTAGTTAGAAACAAAGCTATATTAATAGCTAGAGATTTCAACTAGGAAGAAAGTATTGATTATAAAGGAACTTTTGCTCATTGACTAGATTAGAAGCCATAAGGTTACTCATTGCCTATCTTTGTTGTAATAATTTTAAGTTATTTCAAATGGATGTTAAAAGTGCTTTTCTAAATGGCTTTATTTCCGAAGAAGTTCATGTTGAACAATCACCCGGATTTGAGAATGCACTTTTACTTAACCATGTGTTTAAGTTATCTAAGGCTCTCTATGAATTAAAACAAGCCTCTAGAGCTTTGTATGAGAGGCTTAGTTATTTTCTTATTCAAAATAATTTTATGAAAGACAAGGTCGATACTCATTATTTAAATTTATGTTAATGATATAATTTTTTGTTCTTCAAATGAGTCTTTATGATAATCTTTTACCAAAAGTATGAGCCAAGAATTCGAAATATGCTTAATGGTCGAATTGACCTTTTTCTTAGGATTGTAAATTAAGTAATTAAATAATAATTTTTTTATTAGTCAAACTAAATATGCTTTAGATCTATTAAAACAGTTCAATATGGATAGTTTTAAGGCTAATAATACACCAATGAGCACTTCCACAAAGTTAGATATGGACCATGATGGATAAAATTTTGATCAAAAGACTTAAAGGGGTATGATAGGTAGCTTACAATATATCACCATAATTAGATTTCAATCTAATCCCAAGCAATCTCAGTTTAAAGCTGTTAAAAGGATTTTTAGATACATAAAAGGAACTCATAATCTAGGTTTATGGTATCCAAGATCTAAAAACTTTGAATTAATTGCTTATGCTGATGCAGATTTTGTTGGATGTCGAATAGATAGAAAAAGCACATCTAGAACATGTTAACTCTTAAGTCAAGCACTTGTCTCTTGGTCTTCCAAGAAACAAAACTCGGTTGCATTATCTACAACCGAAGCTGAGTATATAGTAGCAAGTGTATATTATACATAAGTTATATGGATGAAAAACACTTTAGAAGATTATTAAAGTCACTTGAAAAATATCCCTATAAATTATGATAATACTAGTGTAATATGTTTAACAAAAAATCTCATTCAACACTCTACAACTAAACATATTGACATTAGGCATCATTTTATTAGAGATCACATTAATAACCATGATATATCTTTAGCATTTATTGATAAAAAACATCAATTAGCTGATTTTTACAAAACCTTGAATGAGGAACAATTTTATTTTATTATAAGAGAATTAGGCATGTTAAATCTTCCAAATGTATGAGTTCCTCTTATACTTTTTTCAGATTTCTCATTTTTTTTATAACTTGAGTTTCCTTATAAATCCAAATCATTTCCTTCATTCCTTCTTCTTGCAATCCACAAAAGAAGAGATTTGATTCATGGATTTTTGGCATAATTGATCTTTTATGTGAAGATCATTTTCATATGAATCCATCCTCTTTCTATTTATGAAAGTAGAAATTTTATTCATGGACTTTTGGTATACTTGATCTTTTATGTAACGATCATTTCCTTGAATCCTTCCTCCTTGCGAAAGTAGAAATTTATTCATAGACTTTTGGTATACTTGATCTTTTATGAGATGATCATTTTTATATGAATCCTTCCTCTTTCTAAGTAGAACCTTGATTCATAAACTTTCAATACTTATGACTTAATGTGATGAATGAATTCTTCCCTTCTTCTTCTTCTTATTTTTTTTATGACAAAAGGGAGAAAGAAACTTGCTAACATCTCAAAAAACACAAAAATGCTAGCTTGTACATCTCAAGAAAAACCAAAAGTGCTTGCACATCTAAGGAGAAGTACTAACTTACCCATTTCAAGAAGCAAAAGTTGCTATCTTGCACATCTCAAAAGTTGCTATTTTGTTTAACTTCACTTACTAGCTTACATGTTCTAAAGTGATATAAAACTTGCGTACATGGTCCAAATATTTATTGAATATTTTTCCTTTTTGTTGATGACAAAGGGGGAGAAATGATGAATATTTAGTATCATGAAATGATGAATGATATCATGCTCAAAATAATGTTAGTTTTGGTATCATGTATAAAGTAATAAATGGTTAAAATTTTAATGTTTTAGTATCATGTATGTTATGCCCAAAATGATGTTAATTTTGGTATCATGCATAAAATGATGAATGCTTTAGTATCATATATATTATGCCCAAAGTGATGTTGATTTATTTTTAGTATCATGCATGAAGTGATAATGAATTATAATGTTTTGAAATTGTGCATGTTATATTTTGATTATTTGAAACTATAATGATGCACAATGTATGAAATTTTGATATGATATATTGCATTTGAACACTAAGTTCTTGTGTTGCTGCAAATTTTTGTCGTAAACCGTTGAAATTTTTCGATGAGAATTCTGCTATCGTAACTTGCACTAATTTCTTTGCTATTATACTGCCAAAATTTTCTTGATTAAATTTGTCATCCTTACTATTATATAAATCAAGATTTCGTTGTCAAATTCTCTCCTCAAATCTCTCGGTTTTTGCTAGAAATTTCTTTGAGAAACTATTGTTTCTTCAATGACAATTCTGCTCTTACAAGACAACACATAGATGAAATATAAGGTTTTAAAATTATGCATGTTTTAATTTGAAACTATTATGATGCACAAACATAGTGAAAAAAGATTGATACTTTAACTTTGTCATAATTTAAAAATTGATGTAAAGGAAAAAAGAATTATAATATTGTATTCTTCCCTTCTTTTTGACAATCAACAAAGGGGGAGAAAAATTGCTAGCTCAAGATGCAAAAAATTTTCCAACTTTCATGTATGAAAAACTTGCTAGTTTGAACATCGTAAAGAGAAGCAAACATACTAAGTTGCACATCTAGCAAAATTTACAAACTTGCAAAACTTAAAATTTGCTAGCTTGCATATTCTAAAATGATGTATTGCTATCTTGCTAGCTTGCTATCTTGCATTCTCTTTCAAAAACTTGTTAACCTTCATACTTCAAAGAGAAGTAACGCTTGCCAAATTGCTAGCTTCCATGTTGTAAAATGATGTAAAATTTTATTAGCTTGTGTTTTGCAAAGGAAGCAAAAATTATACTTCTCAAAAGAGAAGGAAATGCTATCTTGAACATCACTGAAGATTGCTAGCTTGTCTATCTTAAGAAGCAAAAATGCAAACTTGTAGAATTTACAATCTTACACATCTTCAAAATTAATGATGATTTGGTGATTATGCATGTTGTAAGGTGATGAACAAATTTGTTAGTTGTGTTTTATAAAACTTGCATGATGATAAAACTGGAGATTATACAATGATTTGAACTTGTATGTCTAAACACTTGATAGTTGAACTTCTCCTTTTTGTTGATGACAAAGGGGGAGAAGTATGATGTTATATATGATTTTATCATGACATGTTACTTAGATTTTTTGAATCCAAGAGTTCTATCAATATGACATATTGATAGGGGGAGTTAAGGTTAACTCCGTCATCAATTAGTTATCATCATCAAAAAAGGGGAGATTGTTGAATCTCAGATTTTAATGATGAAACCAATTGATAGAGTTTATGATTTGATCTATGTTTTGAGTGATGCAAGAAGCTTCGATCAAGGAGAGACAATTAAAGTAGGAAGAATCATGTTGGGTCGAAGTGGAACATATCAGAAGATTGGACGTCGAGCTGGAGGGATCGGTCGACGTATTGGCAGAAGGCTTCTGGCCATGAGTTCATGCATTGGGCCAAGAAGAGTAGAAATTATGCCAAGGAAATCAGACTTATGGAGGCCAACTAGCCGATTGAGCAATAAACCGCAAGAGAGAATGATGCACCGAAGAATCGAATGAAGAGTCGATGAACCAATAATATGCCGGACAACATGATTCAAGCTTTATAATAATTGTCTAGATCTAAGTAGGTTTTATTTATGCAAGATTAACTATGATAGTGATCAAGGCATAAAGCAAAATGAAATCCAAGAGTCAAGAACGAGACTTCATTGGGAGTTCAAGAGTTCGTCAAAAGTCCGGACGTTCGTCGGAAGTTCTACCGAAATTGACCAAGAAGTCCAAAAGCTTGCCAAAGAAGCTCGTTGGAATTCACCAAGAAGATTGTCGTGAAGTCCAAGAGCATGCCAGGAGTCCACTGGAATATTGCCGAGAGATCGTTGGAAGTTCGCTGGAAGCTCACTAGAAGAAACTTAGACTTACAGACTTGTTTAGCTTAGTATATGCTTTAAATTTCATAGTTAGCATATAATTAGGATTGAAATTGGGCCAACCCAATTAGAGGCCAGTTGGGCCCATGTATGGACTGTGTTGGGCCAAGTGAAAAGCCCAAACAGTGACCTAACAGGTGGCACGGCACCATCGTGGCATAGTCTCGAGACTACGTCAAGCGATGGTACCATCAGACTGGGCGATGGTACCACCTAGTAACAGTGTCAAGTGGTGGTACCACTAGTTTGGGTGGTGGTACTGCCAGACTGGGTGGTGGTACCACCCAATGCTTGTGTTGCAGCGATGGTACCACCTAGTAACAGTGTCAAGTGGTGGTACCACCCAATGCTTGTGTTGCAGGCAGTGGTACCATCAGACTGGGCGATGGTACCACCTAGTAACAGTGTCAAGTGGTGGTACCACCCAATGCTTGTGTTGCAGGCAGTGGTACCATCAGACTGGGCGATGGTACCACCTAGTAACAGTGTCAAGTGGTGGTACCACCCAATGCTTGTGTTGCAGGCAGTGGTACCATCAGACTGGGCGATGGTACCACCTAGTAACAGTGTCAAGTGGTGGTACCACCCAATGCTTGTGTTGCAGGCAGTGGTACCATCAGACTGGGCGATGGTACCACCTAGTAACAGTGTCAAGTGGTGGTACCACCCAATGCTTGTGTTGCAGGCAGTGGTACCATCAGACTGGGCGATGGTACCACCTAGTAACAGTGTCAAGTGGTGGTACCACCCAATGCTTGTGTTGCAGGCAGTGGTACCATCAGACTGGGCGATGGTACCACCTAGTAACAGTGTCAAGTGGTGGTACCACCCAATGCTTGTGTTGCAGGCAGTGGTACCATCAGACTGGGCGATGGTACCACCTAGTAACAGTGTCAAGTGGTGGTACCACCCAATGCTTGTGTTGCAGGCAGTGGTACCATCAGACTGGGCGATGGTACCACCTAGTAACAGTGTCAAGTGGTGGTACCACCCAATGCTTGTGTTGCAGGCAGTGGTACCATCAGACTGGGCGATGGTACCACCTAGTAACAGTGTCAAGTGGTGGTACCACCCAATGCTTGTGTTGCAGGCAGTGGTACCATCAGACTGGGCGATGGTACCACCTAGTAACAGTGTCAAGTGGTGGTACCACCCAATGCTTGTGTTGCAGGCAGTGGTACCATCAGACTGGGCGATGGTACCACCTAGTAACAGTGTCAAGTGGTGGTACCACCCAATGCTTGTGTTGCAGGCAGTGGTACCATCAGACTGGGCGATGGTACCACCTAGTAACAGTGTCAAGTTTGACTCAACTTACGGCCATAAAATACCCCTCTCATCCCTAGGTAATATACCTAAGCACAAAGAGTTTAAAAGAAAGAAAACGCTGCTATAATCTGTTAGGATCTGAGCGGCCCTAAGAGGGGGGGGTGAATTAGTGCAGCGGATTAAAACTAGTAGGTTTTGAAACTGATTCCGTAAAATGCCGAGGATATTCGTTCAATAGTAACTAGAGTAAAGTGAAAGAACAAAAAACTCGCTCTATTGTAGATAATGATTGCAGAAAATAACAACTCACACATTCAAGGAACACGCAGATTAAAGTGGTTCGGTCAAAATGACCTACATCCACTTTTGAAGCCTCTTCGATGAGGCCCCCAATTCCACTAGCAAATCACTTTGAAGGGGAAGGACTAGACCACCCTAAGTGGTTCACACTATTACAAAATTTCAGCAAGAAAGAAAGGAAGTGAACACTCGAGCAATTTGAAAGTAAGACTTGCTAAGGCTTTGCTAAGACCCTTTTTTTTTTTACTCTATTGCTTCTCAAAAAGTTGTAATCTCAACTGAGAATTGAGGGGTATTTATAGGCCTCAAGAGGATTCAAATTTGGGCTCCAAATTTGAATTCTCTTCGGTTCCCGAAACTAGCGGTGCTACCGCCTATCAGTGGCGGTGCCACCACCTGTCAGTTTTGACACTGACAATGTACTGGGCGGTGCCACTGCCCAGTCCAGTGGTGCCACCGCCTGGCTCTCGGGTGCTGGGCGGTGCCACCACCTGGCTCTTGGGTGCTGGGCGGTGCTACCGCCCAGTAGGGCGGTTCCACCGCCCAACATTATTGGTTACTGGTTGGGCTTTAAGTCCGGCCCACACCAGGTTTCATTTTGGGCCCAATTGGCCCCTAATCAAGATATAGGATTATTTCTTAATCCTAACCTTAATTACATGCAAACTACGTAACAAAAAAACATAATCCTAAGCAAGTTTTTAACCGGCGAACTTTAAGTCTTGTTCCGGCGAGCTTTCCGGCGATCTTCCGGCGGACTTCCGATACGCCCTTGGATTTCTTCCGACGGACTCCCAGCTGGCTCCCGATCTTGTGGTGAAATCAACGAGTAGCCGAGCCTTCTCGGTGATCTCTGCGAACCTCCGATGATCTCTTCGGCGAACTTCCGAAAACTCCGACAAGTCCCCGATTTCTTCTCGATTGGTTCCGGTAGCATCTCCGACGAATCTTCGGACTCTCAAACACCCATCGAACTTGATTTCGGTAGACTCGCTTTATGTCTTCAAGCTTTCATAGTTAATCCTGCATACTTATCTCAACATATGGATTAGATAAAACATGACAATTGACTTCATCATCAAAATCCGAGATTCAACAATCTCCCCCTTTTTGATGATGACAATCAATTGATAATGGAGTTAACATTAACTCCCCCTATCTATATGCCATAATTGAGATAAGTCATTCTTGAACTCAAAGCCTTTGAATTCAAGAGACATATTGATAAGTCAAACCTTATCAATACTCCCATCATGATTCCCTATCATGATGTATCTTTCTAAAAATGATGTCAAGACTTGACAACCATTTTCAAGTTTTATATTTCAAACGTGAATGATAGTGATCATTGCAAGATATCAACATATAATGCAAACATTTCATAGTGAAAATATAGCAATCATAGCATAGCAATTATCAATTTACCATATTTCTCCCCCTTTGTCATCAACAAAAAGGAGAGCGTCTTTAAGCGTATAATTTGTGATTATTAAAGCAAAGGAATTCAACACTACTATAGAATTTAGTTTTAAAAAAATCAGAATTAAAACTTTATCTTTCATTCAAAATACATCACAAAAGAAGGTTCAACATCATTCAAAATACATTGCAAAAGAAGGTTTAACATCATTCAAGGAAAGAAGATGACAAAGATCGCATGTCAATATAAAAGATACATTGATTAATCTTTAGGAGGAAATGCAAAGTGCTGATACAGGACATCTATTTTTTGATTCATTTGCCGTAGTTCCTGCAAAATTCCAAATTGCTGAGTTTGAATCTACTCTTGCTGTGTTTTGAGTTGGTCTTGTTGTGATTTGATCTGATACAATTCTGCCAAAATGAGTTCTTCAGAGGATGAAGCAGGAGCTGAAGGTGCTGCGCCAAAAGGACTAGGAGGAGGAGATTCATTTCCCCTAAGAATTGGTGTTTCAGGGTGTTCTACTGGTGGGGGATTTGGATCAGTCCTTCTAGGTTGCCTCACCCATATATCGTTGCTAAAAGTGCACCTAAGTCTTTTCAATAGATTTATGTTGATGATGTTATATCGATCACTTTGAATTGTCTCTTCATCGGGTGGGATACAAATGTTATGGGCAAGTATAAGTCGTGTGATTAACCCCCCATATGATAACATACCGTCTTTCGCTATAATATCCTTCATGTGTTGCCGGATTGAGTATCCAAAGCAGTTATGTTGACCGGTCATAATCCAATACATTGTGCTCATCACTATTTGACTTATTTCATCAAGATGAAATTGTTTAGGAAATATGATGCTAGTTATGATGTGATGAAGAATTTTAGAGTTAAAGGGTAGTAAGTGTTCGCAACTCTTGGGTAGTATGTCGAGGTTCGGATTTGCAAAAAGCTTCGAAGTAAGTTGCTTCGATTACATTTACATCCCATTTACCTCTAAAATAACAGCCCCTATCTTTTTCAGTGAGTCCAATTAATTCACAAATAGTGCTGTCAAAGATTCTAATCTGTGTTCCTAAAAGGTAAGTACTCAGGCTTTTGTTGTCCACACACAAGTTTGCATAAAATAGCCTAACTAACCTAGGATAAATTGGTTCATTGATTTGTAGGAGAGGTAAGGCATCTAAATGTACAAACCACCTAATGGGTTCTAGGTTTCCTAGTTCATTTAGATCAACGTGTTTACCCTTATGTATAGTTCTTATTTCGAAATTTGGAAATCTAAGTGCTACTTCTTTAGATTGAAAAAGATTTTGGTCATATGAATCTCCTACAATCCTTTTCCCTTTTGATCTCTTAGGAGCCATTATCTAGACAAGATGATGGATCAAAAATATGAAACTGTAAAGGGTAGGGAAAATAATGAAAAGAGGAAGAAGAAAATTTCAGGTTTTACCTTATGAAAAATTTCTTGAAAGATGGAGAGCTTGGACCAACAAAAATCCCTTTCCAAGGCTTCTAAATGTTGGAATGAGGCTTTAGAGAGGTTGGGGGAGGGTTGAGGCAGGTTCTCACGGGTTGGGGGCGGTGTCACTACCGGCCCTAACCCTTAAGAATTATATAGGGGCTCTCGGGCGGTGCCACCGCCTAGCGTCTGAATGCTTAGGCGGTGCTACCGCTGGTTCTAGCGGTGCCACCGCTGGCATGCCGTGGAAGGAAGGCGGTGCAACCGCCGGTTCTAGCAGTGACACCGCTGGCTACCGCAAAAAAAAAATTTCATTCCTTCTCTATTTTTATTTTTTATTTTTATTTTTTATTTTATTTTTCAGATATGTTAGAATAAACATTTCTTTTGGAATTGAAAGAGAATGATCAAATCTACCAAGGAATGGAAAGAGGATGAAAAACTTTTCGGAAAGTACATTCTTACGAACAATTTAACATGCCTAGTTCCCTTCTAATAAATTCAAATTGGTCTTCATTTAACGGTTTTGTAAAGATGTCTGCCAATTGATGCTTTGTGTCAATGAATTCTAGAACAACATTATTGTTAAGGACATGATCGCGTATGAAATGAAGCCTAATGTCGATATGCTTAGTTCTAGAGTGCTGAATTGGATTTTTGATAAGACATATGGCACTTGTATTATCACGTTTTATGGGAATGTTTTTCAAGTGAATTCCATAGTCTTCTAATGTATTTTTCATCCAAACAATTTGTGCACAGCATGCACTTGCAGCGATGTATTCGGCTTCTGCCGTAGATAGTGCAACTGAATTTTGTTTCTTGGAAGTCCAAGAAAAAAGTGCATGTCCTAAAAATTGGCATGTCCCGGATGTACTTTTTCTATCTATCCTGCATCCGCCAAAATCAGCATATGCATAAGCTATTAAATCGAATTTTTCTTATTTCGGATACCAAAGTCCTAAATTTGGAGTTCCTTTAAGATATCTAAATATTCTTTTAACACTCTTGAGATGAGATAATTTAGGATTAGATTGAAACCTAGCGCAAAGTCCCACACTAAACATAATATCTGGTCTAGTCGCGGTGAGGTAGAGTAGACTACCTATCATTCCCCTATACGTTTTTTGATCGAAATTTTCGTTGTTTTCATCCATATCTAACTTAGTCGAAGTACTCATAGGGGTGTTTATTGCTTTTGAATTATCCATTTTAAATCGTTTTAACAATTCTAATGTATATTTAGATTGGTTAAGAAATATACCGTCATTAAGTTGTTTGATTTGCAATCCTAAAAAGAATGTTAATTCACCCATTAAACTCATTTCAAATTCATGACTCATATTTTTGGCAAATGATTCACATAGTGATTCATCCGAAGAACCAAAAATAATATCATCAACATAAATTTGCACAATAAGAAAATTATTTTTAAAATGTTTGATAAACAATGTAGTATCAACCTTGCCTTTGGTAAAATTATTTAAAATAAGAAAGGAACTAAGCCTTTCGTACCAAGTTCTAGGAGCTTGTTTCAAACCATAGAGAGCCTTAGTCAATTTGAATACATGATTAAGAAGAAGAGAATTTTCAAATCCAGGAGGTTGTTCGACATATACTTCTTCCGAAATAAAACCATTCAAGAAGGCACTTTTGACGTCCATTTGAAATAGTTTAAAATTATTACTACTAGCATAGGCAAGGAGCATCCTAATGGCTTCTAATCTTGCTACAGGAGCGAAGGTTTCTTCGTAGTCGATACCTTCTTCTTGGTTGAAACCTTTGGCCACTAATCTAGCCTTGTTTCTAACCACGATACCACATTCGTCTTGCTTGTTTCTAAAGACCCATTTAGTACCAATGACTAAATGGTCACTAGGTCTAGGAACAAGCTTCCATACCTTATTCCTCTCAAATTGATTCAATTCCTGTTGCATTGCAATGACCCAAGAATCATCTTTCAAGGCCTCGTCAATGCATTTAGGTTCGATTTGAGAGAGAAATGCAGCATTAGCACAAAAATTCTTGAAAGAAGAACGAGTTTGAACCCCTTGTGATGTATCTCCTATAATTTGCTCTTTTGGATGAGCATCTACATACTTCCATTCCTTGGGTAAGGAGATTTTGGAAGAAGATGCATCCAAGTTGCTATTTTGAGGAGGGGGTTCCTTTAAATCCAAATTTTTAAAACCAATATCATCATCAAAATCATTTTTCTTTAACTCAGAAATTTCATTAAAAATTACATGAATAGACTCTTCTATAACTAAGGTTCTTTTGTTAAAAACACGAAAAGCCTTAGAAACGGAAGAGTAACCAAGAAAGATGCCTTCATCAGATTTAGCATCAAATTTTCCTAAGGCATCCTTTTCATTTAAAATAAAGCATTTGCAACCGAAAACTTTAAAATAAGAAACATTTGGTGTTTTGTTATTCCATAATTCATAGGGAGTTTTTGATAGAGATAGTCATATTAGAACCCTATTCATGATGTAGCAAGCCGTATTCACGGCTTCGGCCCAAAAGTACTTGGGTAGACTATGTTCATTCAACATAGTTCTTGCCATTTCTTGTAGATTTCTATTTTTTCTTTCTACTACTCCATTTTGTTGAGGGTTTCTTGGAGTAGAGAAGTTGTGGTTATATCCGTTAACTTCATAAAAATTTTGGAAATCGCGGTTTTGAAATTCGCCACCGTGATCACTCCGAATTGATGAAATCATGAAACCTTTTTCGTTTTGAGTGAGTTTACAAAATTTAGAGAAACATTTGAAACAATCACTTTTGTGAGCCAAGAAATAGGTCCAAGTGTATCTAGTATAATCATCTACAATCACAAAAGCGTATTTGCTTCCTCCTAGACTTGTCGTGTCAATTGGTCCAAATAAGTCCAAATGGATCAATTGTAATGGTCTAGTGGTGCTAATTTGATTTTTTTGGTTTGAAACTAGTTTTTATTTGTTTACCTAGTTGACACGCATCGCATACTTTGTCCTTAACAAACTTCATATTTGGAATCCCTCGTACTAATTCTCTAGATGAGATCTTAGATATTAGTTTCATGCTTGCATGGCCTAATCTCCTATGCCAAAGCCAAGCATCATCTTTTAAAGCGGAGAGGCACATTTCATTACCTAGTTCATCAAGATTGATGGTGTAGACATTATTTTGTTTTAATGCAATCATAGTCATGTTATTGTTTGGTTTTTCAATAATACACACATTTGATTCAAATCTAACGATATAACCTTTATCGCATAATTGACTAATACTCAAGAGATTATGTTTCAATCCATCAACTAGTAATACATTATCAATAGAAAAGTTTAATTTGTTACCTATAGTTCCCTTGCCAATGATTTTGCCTTTGTTGTTGTCTCCGAAGGTGACATAGCCTTCGTCTATGCTAGTGAGCTTGGAGAATTGGGATGGATCTCCGGTCATATGCCTTGAGCATCCACTATCAAGGTACCATCTCTTGCTCCTAGCTTGTGATGGTGTATGTTTCTACAAGAAGGGATTATTTTTAGGTACCCATTTACTTTTGGGTGCCTCAAAAATTGATCTAACTTGTTTATCATGTTGCATAGACTTGATCGTGGTTCCTTTAGGAACCCAAATTAATTTGTTCGGACTAATTTTCTTGAATGGACATTGATAAGTTTTATGTCCATATTTGCAACAAAAGTTGCAATTACTTTGGTGAGAACTTTTCACAAATCCGATTCCACTTCTTTTAGGAACATGACCCTTATTTGTAAGGATCATGTTCAAAGACTTGCTGCCGACCTTGAATTTCTTCAAGGTGTCCTTAAGTAGCAAGTTCTCCTTTTGGAAAGTTTCTAGATCATGGCATTTTATGCATGGAGCTAAACTATCATGATATTCAGTTTTTAATTTATCAAAATTACAAGTAAGACTATCATGCTCCTTTTTTAACAATTTATATTTTCTACTAATTATTTTGCATTCATCAAATAACTCATGGAAGGCATTTAATAATTCATGATAAGATAAATCTGCATCAATTAAATTCGTTACCTCCTCTCCGATGGCCATTAGGGCGTAATGAGCAACTTGCTCGGTGTTGGACTCCTCTTCTTCGGATGCGCTTGAATCATCCCACGTTGCTTTGAGTGCCTTCTTCTTTGATGTTCTCTTTTTGGCTTGGGGACATTCATTTTTGAAATGCCCCGACTTCTTGCATTCATAGCATATCACTTGGTCCTTTTTATGTTCAAGTTTGTTTTTGGTGTTATTTTTAAATTTATTCTTTCTTATAAATTTTTTAAATTTTTGAGTCAAAAGTGCAATGTCATTGTCACTGTCCTCATCACTTGATGTTCCTTTCAAGTGGTCTTCTTGTGATTTGAGTGCCATATCCTTCCTGTTCTTTGGAAGGGGGTTCTCGAGCTCGTCATGAGCTTGACATGTCATTTCGTAGGTCATTAGAGACCCAATAAGTTCTTCAAGAGGGAATGTTTTAAGGTCCTTGGCCTCTTGAATGACAGTAACTTTTGGATCCCAACTTTTAGGAAGGGATCTTAAGATTTTAGTTACTAGTTCAAAGTTAGAAAAATCTTTACCAAGAGCTTTGAGTCCATTGATGACATCCGTGAAACGGGTGTACATATCTCCGATGGACTCACTTGGTTTCATTCGGAAAAGTTCGTAAGAGTGCACAAGAATGTTGATTTTGAACTCTTTCACTCGGCTAGTGCCTTCATGAGTGACCTCAAGAGTTCTCCAAATATCAAAAGCAGAATCACAAATTGAAACGCGATTAAATTCATTTTTGTCTAGTGCACAAAACAAGGCATTCATAGCCTTCGCGTTTGAAGCAAAAACTTTCTTCTCCGATTCATTCCATTCGCTCATCGGAAGAGAAGATTTTTGAAATCCATTTTCAACAATAGTCCAAAGCTCAAAATCCATAGAAATGAGGAAGATTCTCATACGTGTCTTCTAATACATGTAATCCGACCCATTAAACATAGGTGGACATGTAATAGAATGTCCCTTATGCATGCCGGAGTAAGCCATCTCTCTTGGGTTATTAAACCAAATATGAGAGTAAGCCTTGCTCTGATACCAATTGTTAGGATCAGAGCGGCACTAAGAGGGGGGGGTGAATTAGTGCAGCGGATTAAAACTAGTAGGTTTGAAACTGATTCCGTAAAATGCGAGGATATTTCGTTCGATAGTAACTAGAGTAAAGTGAAGAACAAAAACTTGCTTCTATGTAGATAATGATTGTAGAAAAATAACAACTCACACATTCAAGGAACACGTAGATTTAAAGTGGTTCGGTCAAAATGACCTACATCCACTTGCGAAGCCTTCTTCGATGAGGCCCCCAACTTCCACTAGCAAATCACTTTGAAGGGGACGGACAAACACCCCTCTTACAACCTTTACAAGTGGTTCACACTCTTATAAAATTTCAACAAGAAAGAAAGGGAGGTGAACACTCAAGCAATTTGAAAGTAAGACTTGCTAAGGCTTTGCTAAGACCCTTTTTTTTTCACTCTATTGCTTCTCAAAAAGTTGTAATCTCAGCTGAGAATTGAGGGGTATTTATAGGCCTCAAGAGGATTCAAATTTGGGCTCCAAAATTTGAATTCTCTTCGGTTCCCGAAGCTAGCAGTGCCACCGCCTGTCAGTGGCGGTTGCCACCGCCTATAGTTTTGACACTGACGGTGTACTGGGCGGTGCCACCACCCAGTCCAGCGGTGCCACCGCCTAGCTCTCGGGTGCGGGGCGGTGGGCGGTGCCACCGCCTAGCTCTCGGGTGCGGGGCGGTGCCACCGCCTAGCTCTCGGGTGCGGGGCGGTGCCACCGCCTAGCTCTCGGGTGCGGGGCGGTGCCACCGCCTAGCTCTCGGGTGCGGGGCGGTGCCACCGCCTAGCTCTCGGGTGCGGGGCGGTGCCACCGCCTAGCTCTCGGGTGCGGGGCGGTGCCACCGCCTAGCTCTCGGGTGCGGGGCGGTGCCACCGCCTAGCTCTCGGGTGCGGGGCGGTGCCACCGCCTAGCTCTCGGGTGCGGGGCGGTGCCACCGCCTAGCTCTCGGGTGCGGGGCGGTGCCACCGCCTAGCTCTCGGGTGCGGGGCGGTGCCACCGCCTAGCTCTCGGGTGCGGGGCGGTGCCACCGCCTAGCTCTCGGGTGCGGGGCGGTGCCACCGCCTATTAGTTTTGACACTGACGGTGTACTGGGCGGTGCCACCGCCTAGCTCTCGGGTGCGGGGCGGTGCCACCGCCTATTAGTGCTCTCGGGGCGGGCGGTGCTACCGCCCAGTAGGGCAGTTCCACCACCCAACATTATTGGTTACTGGTTGGGCTTTATGTCCGGCCCACACCAGGTTTCATTTTGGGCCTAGTTGGCCCCTAATCAAGATATAGGATTATTTCTTAATCCTAACCTTAATTACATGCAAACTACGTAACTAAAAAACATAATCCTAAGCAAGTTTTTAACCGGCGAACTTCAAGTCTTGTTCCGGCGAGCTTTCCGACGATCTTCCGGCGGACTTCCGATACGCCCTTGGATTTCTTCCGACGGACTCCTAGCTGGCTCCGATCTTGTGGTGAAATCAACGAGTAGCCGAGCCTTCTCAGTGATCTCTGCGAACCTCCGATGATCTCTTCGGCGGACTTCTGAAAACGGGGCGGTGCCACCGCCTATTAGTTTTGACACTGACGGTGTACTGGGCGGTGCCACCGCCTAGCTCTCGGGTGCGGGGCGGTGCCACCGCCTAGCTCTCGGGTGCGGGGCGGTGCCACCGCCTAGCTCTCGGGTGCGGGGCGGTGCCACCGCCTATTAGTTTTGACACTGACGGTGTACTGGGCGGTGCCACCGCCTAGCTCTCGGGTGCGGGGCGGTGCCACCGCCTAGCTCTCGGGTGCGGGGCGGTGCCACCGCCTGACCCAACATTTGAGTCATTAAATGGGCCTCCCAATGAGCTCAAATCACTCCCAATTTAGGCCCAATTGGCCCCTAATTGAGTTGGCATTGTTTCACCCCAAAACCGACTCAATTAGACCTAAAACCTAACTCAATCTAGGCAAATTATTACAAGCACTAATCATATGTTGTTCGACATGTCATTGGTTCTTCCGGTGCTTCGTTTGATCCTTCGACATATCGTCCTCTTTTGCGGCCTTTAGGTCACGATGACCGAACCACTATAATTCGGTTTGCATTTCTGTTTTGTTGTTTACCTTAACTGCAAACTGCCTTACTTGCTTTACATCCACTACACTCTTCTGTATGCTTTCAAGTTAACATCTTTCGAAATGGGTTTATTGTAATGAGATTTTGAACTGACGTAATTTTATCCACTACACTAATTCAACCCCTCTTAGTGCTGACTCGTTCCTAACAAACTCAACTTTCTAATAGGGTTTACAATAGAGTTTTGCTCAATCTTTCTTGCTACTCTATGCAGGAATAGTTGGGGTATTTATAGATCCCAAATGGCTTCAAAACTTGGAGCCAAAATTCAAATATCTAAGATTTCGGGGTACGGGCGATACCACCGCCTGCATTGGACGGTACCACCACCTGCACTGGGTGGTACCATCGCCTGTAGCCTGACACTAGGTGGTACCCCCACCTAGTCTAATGGTACCACCACCTAGGAGACTGTGTCTGGCTAGTACCATTGCCCAGACTAGCGGTACCACCACCTAATAGCCTCGGAGATTGAGTTTTTTGAGTTTTTTGAGTTTTCCAACTCACAAGCGGTTCTACCACTTGTTCTGGCGGTGCCACCGCCTGACCCAACATTTGAGTCATTAAATGGGCCTCCCAATGAGCTCAAATCACTCCCAATTTAGGCCCAATTGGCCCCTAATTGAGTTGGCATTGTTTCACCCCAAAACCGACTCAATTAGACCTAAAACCTAACTCAATCTAGGCAAATTATTACAAGCACTAATCATATGTTGTTCGACATGTCATTGGTTCTTCCGGTGCTTCGTTTGATCCTTCGACATATCGTCCTCTTTTGCGGCCTTTGTCCAATCGGCATATTGACCTCCGCAACTCTGATCTCCTTGGCGTAATGTCCGCTCTTCTAAGTCCAATGCCCAAATTCTTGGCCCGAAGCCTTCTACCGACACGTCGACCATTCCTCCAGCCTGACGTCCAATATTTTGACATGTTCACTTTGGCCCAACGTCCGATTCCTCCTGCTTTAATCAATTTACCTCTCCTGATAGACATTAGCCCTACATCACTCAAACACATATTAGAACAATACTACAATTGGTTTCATCATCAAAATTCGAGATTCAACAATCTCCTCCTTTTTGATGATGACAACCAATTGATGACAGAGTTAACCTTAACTCCCCCTATCAATATGTAATATTGATAAAGCTCTTTAATTCAAAAATCCAAGCAAAAATTCATACATAACATCATCACACTTCTCCCCCTTTGTCATCAACAAAAAGGAGAAGTGCATCATTCAAGCAACAAGTTTTATAGATATGCAAGTTTTATAAATACAAGCTAGCAACAATTTTTCATTACTTTACAACATATAGCAAATTTTATATCATTTTAGAGCATGCATAATTACCAAATCATCATTAATTACAAATTTTGCAAGTTTGCATTTATGCCAAATTTAGCAAGTGCTACATCATACAAACTAGTAAGTTTTTCACATATGAAAGTTGGTAAAATTTTACCATTTGAGATGTGCAAGATAGATTATTTATGCATCTTCTTATAATGTATAACTTAGCAAACATTGCTTCTCTTGAAATTTGCAAGACAGTACTTCTTGCTTCTCTTTTGAGATGAGCAAGCTAGCAAGTTTGCTTCTTTTGCAATGTGCAAGTTTTCAAATTTTGCATCTTGAGCTAGGCAAGATAGCACTTTTGCTTCTCTTGAGAATGCAAGCTAGCAATTTTTAGTAATGTTCAAGATAGCAAGTTCTACATCATGCAAGCTAGCAAAAAATTTTACATCATTTTAGAAAATATAAGCTAGCAATATTTGAGATGTTTAAGAAAGCAACTTTTACTTCTTGAAATATATAAGTTAGCAATCTTTGCTTCTCTTTTGATATGAGCAAGCTAGCATGTTTTTGCATCTACTTGGGATGTGCAAGCTTGTAATTCTTGCTTTTCTTTTGAGTTGGGCAAGCTAGCAAGTTCTTGATATGCAAGCTAGTTCTTTCTCCCCCTTTGTCATTGCCAAAAAGAAGGGAAGAAAATAATTTTGTATTCCTTTTCCCTTTACAACCATTTTCAAATCATGACAAAGGTAAAGTATCAATCTTATTTCAATATATTTGTGCATCATTATAGTTTCAAATTAAAACATTCACAATTTCAAAACCTTACATTTCATCCTTATTTCATACATAATACTAAAAATAAATCATCACTATGGGCATATCATACATGTTACTCAAGCATTCATGATATATCATTTTAGCAATAAATCATAGTATTACATGCATCATTCCAAATCATATATTACATCTTATTGAATTTCGGATTTTGATGATGAAATCAATTATAAATTGTTTAATCTAATCTATACGTTGAGAAAAGTATGTAGGATTAACTATGACAGCAGTAAGACATAAAGCGGGTGTTGTACTGGAGTCAAGATCGAGATCTCGTTGGGAATTTAAGAGTTCGCCGGAAGTCCGGACGTTCGTCGGAAGTTATGCCGGAATCAACTGAGAAGTCCAGGAGCTTGCCAAAGAAACTCGTCGAAGCTCGCTAAGAAGATCATCATAAAGTCCGGAAGCTTGTTGGGAGTCTGCTGGAGAATTACCGAGAGTTCGTCGGATGTTCGCCGGAAGTACGTCGAAAGCTCACTGGAAGAGCAATTGATGCACCGGAACAAAAAGTGCTGTAATCATGTCTTAATTATCGTAGTTAGAGCATAAATTAAGTTTGGATTAGGAGTAATTCCATTAACTTAATTAGTGGCCAATTGGGCCCTTAACAGGGCTGAATTAGGCCAGATTGAACAGCCCATTCAGCCCTTGAAAACATGGTCGGCGGTGGCACCGCCCAGGAGACCCAGTCTCTCAGGTGGTCTGGGCGATGGTACCACCCAGACTGGGTGGTGGTACTATCGGCAGTTAATGCTGCCAATGGTGGTACTGCCCTTGTCAAACGGTGGGACCGCCTAGACTGAGCGGTAGTACCACCCAATGTCAGGTGTCAGGCGGTGGTATCGCCCAGTAATGGCGGTAGTACCGCCAGTACCCTAGAAAACCAAGATGAAACACTTCTTAGCTCCATTTTTGAAGCCATTGGGGTCTATAAAAACCCCACCCTTTTTTGCATGAAAGGGCATGAAAGTATTAGCATAATCTTAAATCTTTGAAGTGTTAAAGAGTTATAAATGTGCTAGAGTTCTCCTCCTCCCTTTCTAAGTGTTGAGATCATTTAAGAGGGGTGTGAGACTTGTAAGGGTTCTCTCCTAAACCCGTGAAGAGGAGAAAGCCTTGTAAAGAGGTGGTTGGTCTTCACCTATTGAAGGAGGAATCCGAAAGTAGATGTAGGTCACGTTAACCGAACCACTCTAAATTCTGGTTTACTTTTCATTTATGTAATTTACATTACTGCAAATCTTTTTAATCTTCTCTTGCACTTTTATGAAAGCTCTCAAGTTTAATTTCTCTTCGAAACGGATTGAATCAAAACCATTTTCGGTAGAATTGGTTTTAATTGAAACAAAGACTTTTGAAATCGTGAAAGTTTTTCGCTGCACTAATTCACCCCTTCTCAGTGCCACTCTTGATCCTAATAATTGGTATCAGAGCAAGGTTCACTCTCATTTGGTTTAAAACCCAAGAGAGATAGCATTTGTCGGTAACCAAGAGGGTAATTCAATTACACGTCTGCCCATGTTTAATGGGACGAATTACACATATTGGAAGACTAGAATGAAGATTTTCCCAATTTCAATGGATTTTGAGCTATGGTACATTATCGAAAATGGTTTTTAAAAGTCTTCTCTTTCGATGAAAGATTGGAATGAGTTGGAGAAGAAGACTTTTACTTTAAATGCCAAGGCTATGAATGCCTTATTTTGTGTATTAGATAAAAATGAGTTTAATCGAGTATCAATTTGTGAAACGGCTTTTGATATTTGGCACACACTTGAAGTGACTCATGAAGGTACTAGTAGAGTGAAGGAGTCAAAAATCAATCTTTTAGTGCACACTTATGAGTTGTTTCATATGAAACCGAGTGAGACTATTGGAGACATGTACATCCAATTTACGGATGTCATCAATGGTCTAAAAGGACTTGGTAAAAATTTCTCAGATTTTGAACTTGTTAATAAGATTTTAAGTTCCCTTCTAAAAAGTTGGGACCCTAAGTAACGGTCGTTCAAGAGGCCAAAGATCTAAATAATTTTTCTCATAAAGAACTAATTAAGTCACTAATGACCTATAAAATGACATGTAAAACTCATAAGAGCTTGAGGATACCCTTCAAAAGAACAGGAAGGATGTAACATCCCTGATTAGTCCCATATCGGAAGTGGGCAAGATTAAGATTGGCTTATAAGAGTCTGATGAGTGTACTATTATCATCTTCTGCTTAAACATTTTGGTCAGTGATTTAGACCAAACGAAATTGATAGGCCAGTTAGCCCATCAAGCCCGAGCCATGATATTTGGTATCAGAGCTAGGTTTCAATCCCAACAGCGTGTGATGCATGTCAACTAGGAAATAAATAAAACCATTGCAATTAATCCATATGGACTTGTTTGGACCAATTGCTACATTAAGCCTAGGAGGTAGCAAATATGCCTTTGTTATTATTGATGATTATAGTATATATAATTGGATCACAGTGGTGAATTTCAAAACCATGATTTTCAATAATTTTATGAATCTAATGGATACAACCATAACTTCTCTACTCTAAGAAATCTTCAATAAAATGGGAGTAGTATAAAGAAAGAATAGAAACTTAATGGATACAACCATAACTTCTCTACTCTAAGAAATCTTCAATAAAATGGGAGTAGTATAAAGAAAGAATAGAAACTTACAAGAAATGGCTAGAACCATGTTAAACGAACATAGCCTACCCAAATATTTTTGGGCCGAAGCTGTAAATACAACATGCTATGTCATGAATAGGGTTCTAGTAAGACCATTACTTTCCAAAATTCCTTATGAGTTGTAGAATAACAAAAACCTAATGTTTCATATTTTAAAGTTTTCGGGTGTAATTGTTTTATTTTGAATGAAAAGGATACCTTAGGAAAGTTTGATGTAAAATCCGATGAAGGAATTTTTCTTAGTTATTCTTCTATTTAAAATGTTTTTTGCATCTTTAATAAAAGAACTTTAGTTATAGAAGAATCTATTCATGTTGTTTTTAATGAAATTTTCGAAGTTAAGAAAAATAATTTTGATGATGATCTTAATTTTGATACTTTAAATTTAAATGAATCCCTTTCTCCATCTAGCAACTTGGATGCATCTTCTTCCAAATCTTCTTTACCAAAAGAATGGAAGTATATAGATGCTCATCTTAAGGAGCTAATTATACAAGACACATCGAATGGGGTTCAAACTTGTTCTTCTTTTAAGAATTTTTATGTAAACACCACTTTTCTCTCCCAAATTGAATCTAAATGCATTGATGAGATCTTGAAAGATGATTCATGGGTTATCACAATGCAAGAAGAGTTAAATCAATTTGAGAGAAATGAGGTGTGGAAGCTTGTTCCGAGGCCAAATGACCATTTAGTTATTAGTACAAAATGGGTCTTTAGAAACAAGCAAGATGAACTGGGTATCGTGGTTAGAAACAAGGCTATATTAGTAGCCAAAGGTTTCAACCAAGAAGAAAGTATCAATTATGAAGAAACCTTCACTCCTGTGGCACGATTAGAAGCCATAAGGATGCTCCTTGCCTATGCTAGTAGTAATAATTTTAAGTTGTTTCAAATGGATGTTAAAAGTACTTTTCTTAATAGCTTTATTTCCAAAAAAATTTATGTTGAATAACCTTCCGGATTTGAGAATGATAATCTCCCTAATCATATATTTAAATTGACTAAAGCTCTCTATGGATTGAAACAAGTCCCAAGGGCTTGGTATGAGAGACTTAGCCCATTTCTTATTGAAAATAATTTCTCTAACGGCAAGGTCGATACTACATTGTTTATCAAAAATTTTGAAAATAATTTTCTTATTGTTTAAATTTATGTTGATGATATTATTTTCAGTTCCACGAATGAATCTCTATGCGAATCATTTGCTAAAAGAATGAGTCTTGAATTTGATGGGGGAATTAACTTTCTTTTTAGGCTTACAAATAAAATAACTAAGTAATGACATTTTTCTTAGTCAAACAAAATATGCTTTAGATTTGCTAAAAAGGTTTCTATTGATAGCTTAAAGGCTATCAATACTCCCATGAGTATCTCCACTAAGTTAGACATTAATGAAAGTGGAGAAAGCTTTGATCAAAAAGCTTATAGGGGTATAATAGAAAGTTTACTATATCTCATCGCAATTAGACCAGATATCATGTTTAGTGTAGGTCTTTGTGCTAGGTTTCAATCTAATCCTAAGATATCTCATCTTAAAGCAGTTAAAAGAATTCTTAGATATCTTAAAGGTACCACTAATCTAGGATTATGATATCCAAAACCCGATAACTTTGAACTAATTACATATACTGATGCAGATTTTGCTGGATGTAGATTAGATAGAAAAAGCACATCCGGAACATGTCAATTTTTAGGACACGCACTTGTTTCTTGGTATTCCAAAAAACAAAACTCGGTTGCACTATCTACAACTGAAGTTGAGTACATTGCAGCTAGTGCATATTGTGCACAAATTGTGTGGATGAAAAACACTTTGGAGGATTATAAGATTCATCTTAAAAATATTTCCATAAAATGTAATAACACAAGTGCAATATTTTTAACAAAAAATCTCATTCAACACTCTAGAACAAAACATATTGATATTAGGCATCACTTTATATGAGATCATATCAATAATCATGATGTAATCTTAGATTTTATTGATACGAAACATCAATTAGCCGATATCTTTATAAAACATTTAAGTGAAGAACAATATGATTTTATTAGAAGAGAATTAGGAATGTTAATTTGTCCAATTGCATGAATTAGGACTATCTTTGTAAATTTCTTGAATATAGCTTTCATGAGTTTATGCCATATTAAGTTTATTCCATATCATTACTCCATCACGTAATGATATTTGATATATGGAATTCATTGACAAATGCATCTCTCATGGATTTCACTCTTATAAATTTGTTAATGAGAAATGGATTTGATGTGATCATTTATGGAATTTCTTTTATCATTCTTTCACATGAATTCTTTCTTAATGAAGGAAGAATTTTTATGAATTTTTATGAGATGAACACTTGCAAGAGTGTGGATTTGATTTCACATGAGTATCTTGATCCTTGTGAAAACTGAAGCATGATTTAATGAAACTCTTTTATCACTTTTGACTTGATTCAAATCATTTCATAAAGTTGGTTCTTAATGGATTTCCTTCCTACTTTTCTTCTTCATGCAAAGTTTTGATAAAAAAAAGGGAAGAAGTTGATAGAAGCTATCTAATTAATGTGTATAACTTTGAGAACTTTTGAATGATACCATGTCATGAATGCTTGCAATATGATTAGTATCATCAAATACAAATTAAAATGTGGCATGAATTTTTATCATGCTTGCATTGTTGAATTGTTCTCCTTTTTGTTGATGACAAAAGGGGAGAAATGATACCAAAATGTGGTAAATTGATAACAATGTATGCAATGTATCTTATCATAAATGCTTATGTGCTTGTCATTTGAAACATATTGAATTATGGCAAAAATATGCCTTGACATCATTTTGACAAATACGTGATATTGTATTTAGAATTGGAAAATCATGATAAGTATCATGATGTGCATATTGATAAGTTTAAATGAACTTAACTTATCAGTTTGATACTTGAATTCAACGGCCTTGAATTCAAAAATATTTTTTCTCAAGTATGGCATATAGATAGGGAGAGTCAAGGTTAACTCTGTCATCAATTGATTGTCATCATCAAAAAGGAGGAGAAAAGTGTGCAGGATTAACTACAATAACAGTAAGACATAAAGCAGGTGTTGTACCAGAGTCAAGATCGAGATCTCGTTGGGAGTTCAGGAGTTCACCGGAAGTCTGGACGTTCGTAAGAAGTTCTGTCGGAACCAACCGAGAAGTCCAAGAGCTTGCCAAAGAAACTCATCAAAGCTCGCCAAGAAGATCATCGTAAAGTCCGAGAGCTTGCCGGGAGTCTGCCGGAGCATTGCCGAGAGTTCGTCGGATGTTTGCTGGAAGTACACCGGAAGCTCGTCGGAAGAGCAATTGACGCATCGAAACAAGAAGTGTTGTGATCATTTCTTAATTATCGTACTTAGAGCATAAATTAAGTTTAAATTGGGAGGTAATCTCATTAACTTAATTAATGGCCAACTAGACCCTTAAAGGGTTGAATTGGACCGGATTGAACAACCCATTCAGCCCCTGAAAACATGGCTGGTGGTGGCACCGCCCAGAAAACCCAATCTCCCAGGTAGGCGATGGTACCGCCTAGACTGGGCGGTGGTACCACCGCTAGTTAATGCTGCCAATGGTGGTACCGCCCCTGTCAAGAGGTGGTACCACCAGAGCTTGGCCTCTAAGCTCTATTAGGTGATGGTACCGCCCAAACTGAGCGGTAGTACCACCCAATGTCAAGTGTCAAGCGGTGGTACCGCCTAATAATGACGGTAATACTGCTAGTACCCTGGAAAACCGAGATGAGACACTTCTTGGCTCCATTTTTGAAGCCACTAGGGCCTATAAAAATCCCACCCTTTTCTACATGAAAGGGCATGAAAGTATTAGCATAATCTTGAGTCTTTGAAGTGTTAAAGAGTTGTACAAGTGCTAAAGTTCTCCTCCTCCCTTTCTAAGTGTTGAGATCATTCAAGAGAGGTGTGAGACTTGTAAGGGTTCTCTCCTAAACCCCTGAAAAGGAGAAATTGCTATAAAGAGGTGGTTGGTCTTCACCTATTGAAGGAAGGCCTTTAGTGGATGCCGATGACCTCGTCGGAGGAGGAGTCCGAAAGTGGATGTAAGTCATGTTGACTGAACCACTCTAAATTATGGTTTGCTTTTCATTTGTGCAATTTACATTACTATAAATCTCTTTAATCTTCTCTTGCACTTTTACGAAAGCTCTCAAGTTCAATTTCTCTTCGAAACGGATTGAATCGAAACCATTTTCGTCGGAATTGGTTTTAATCGAAACAAAGACTTTTGAAATCGTGAAAGTTTTTTGCTACCCCCCCCCCCCCCCCCCCCCCCCCCCTCTTAGTGCCTCTCTTGATCCTAACACATCCTACCATGCATGATCATAATTTCTCATTTGTATGCATCAACATAAATTCATGAGTATTTCATGCATAATTTCATATCATCACATGAAAAATATCAAGAGAATTTTGGTGATGATGAAAAATACAAGGAATTATAAAAATCATATCATAAAAAATAAGATCATGTGAATACCAAAAGACATGATTCATATAGTAATTCTACTCTTTAAATAAAATACTAAGAAAAATTATAAGGGTAAAAAGAAGAGATCTTGATTTGGAAAAAAATCTTAAGTAATTCTAAGAAATCAAGACCATGATTTGAATAAAACTCATTCAAATTCAAATTATCAAGTCATCAAAATCATTTTCAAGAGATTCAAAATGACATTAATTGATTTATCAATCTCTTGATATGCTAGCGATTTTCTTTCTCCCTGTTGTCATTGTAAACAAGAATGAAAAAGGGAAGAAATGCATAACAAAACTCAAGTCATAAATTTTCAAGATGTCGAGTAGTATATCATGGTTTGTTAGGATAAGTCTCCCCCCCTTTTTTTTTTGTGAATAGCAAAAGGAAACAATGAGAAAATGATCTTAATTCATAGAAAGATTCCAAGTATCACAAATCGAGAAATCAAGATCATGAATTGGATTATTTTCCTCTTTAGTAAATGGCAAAAAGAAACATAAGAGATCAAATAAGAAATCTTGATTCATAAAAGATTTCTTGTTATATATCTCGAGAAATTATGATTTCGATAAAACTCATTCAAATTCATTTTCATAGTCTAAGAGATTCACAAAAGCATAATATATATGGATTCATTAATCTTTATCGAAAAATCAATAAGATAGAGATAAAAATGTATTTCTTTTTTATGTGTTTTATTTTAAGTTGTTTGTTTCATATAAGCATGCCTTTGTCTTTTTATGCCAAATAAAAATATACATCAACGTTTAAGATCGAAAAATAAATTTCGTCATAAAAACCATCAAAACCAAAAAAATATAACATATTAAACATAAGGCTTCTTCAAACAAGAGATTTCATTCATCATTTTAATTCCAATGATAATATATTTTCCTTTTTATATGTTTTATTTTATGTGATTGATTTTATATAAGTATGCTCAAGTTTTTTGTATGAAAACCATCTATCATTTTTAAAACCGAAAAAGCAACTTTCATTGCGACAAAGACCAATAAGCCATGAATCACAAAAATCATCATGCATAACTTCAAAATTTCATTCATAGTATAAAATCATTAAGCATGGTATCAACACTTTAATATTTTTATTACATCATTATACATTATTAAATCATCAAAATTGATTTTAACAAACATAAAGCATTTTCAAGATCATTTTGTTTGTTGTAGTAATACATTTTTCTTTTTAAGTGAATCTAACTTTCATGCTTAGTGCTAGGAATTAACATGCAACTATCATGCTCAAATTTTAATTTTTTTTATTTTTATTTACTAACTAATTGAAGAATAACTCATGAAAAGCATCATGTCATTTTGAAATAAAGTAAAGGGATTTTGGTTGCTCGAAAGCCATTAAAGCATAGTTTACCACTTCGCCTTTGTTGGTTTGTTCTTCATCTTCAAAACAAGTAGTTGCATTCTTTTTAAGTTTATTTTTGCTTTTTAATTCTTGTTTCATAAACTTTTTAAATTTCATAATGAGGAGTTCAAGTTCACCATCACTTCAGCTTTTGCTCGAGTGATCTTAATTGTTCTAAATCTCAAATCCTTCCTATTCTTTGGAAGGTTATTCTCAAGTTCGTTTTATGCCATAAAATTCATTTCATAGGTCATTAAAGACCCAATAAATTATTTGATTGGAAAATAGTTCAAGTTCTTTGATTCTGTATTATTGTTATTTTCGAATCCTAATTTTTAGAAAGTAAACGTAAAACTTTATTAACAAGTTTAAAATTTGAAAAACTTTTACCAAGTGACTTTTAGACTATTGATGACATCCGTAAAATGGGTGTACATGTCAACAATAGTTTCACTTAGTTTCATATGAAACAACTCAAAATCATACATTAAAAAATTAATTTTAGAGTTTTTAACTCTACTAGTGCATTCATGTGTGATTTCGAGTGTGTGCCAAATGTCAAAAGCTATTTCACATGTGGAAGCTCGATTGAATTCATTTTTATCTAAAGCACAAAATAGAACATTCATAGCTCTAGTATTTAAAGAAAATGTTTTCTTCTCCAAATCATTCCATTAGTTCATTGGAGTAGAAAACTTTTGAAAACCGCTTTCCACAATGTTCTATAACTTTAAATCCAAAGAAAGCAAGAAAACTCATATTCAAGTTTTCTAATATATGTAGTCCATCCCATTGAATATGGGAGGACGAATGAGAGAGTGACCCTCTTGAAAACAAAAAAAGTCATTTCTCTTGAGTGTTAAACCAAATGAGAAATAACAAGGCTTTGTTACCAACTGTTAAGAATGAGTCAACACTAGGGGGGGTTAATTAGTACAGTGGACTAATTGCTTAAAGTAAATTGCTTAAAAGAAATACAAACCAGATTTTTACAGTGGTTCGGTCATTGTGACCTACATCCACTCCACTGATTCCTCTTCCGTCGAGGCCACCAGCATCAACTAATGATCTTCCTTCAATGAGCAAAGAATAACTACCCTTTTGTACCCCTCTTCTCCTTTTCACAGGTTTAAGAGAACCTTTTACAACCCTCTTTTACAATATATCCCTCACACACCTCCCTTAGAACTCTCTCTGAGCTTTAGGAGGAGGGAACTCAACTTTCTAATAAGGTTTACAATAGAGTTTTGCTCAATCTTTCTTGCTACTCCATGCAGGAATAGCTGGGGTATTTATAGACCCCAAATAACTTTAAAACTTGGAGCCAAAATTTAAATCTCCGAGATTTCAGGATACGGGCGGTACCACCACTTGCACTAGGCAGTACCATTGCCTGTAGCCTAACACTAGGTAGTACCACCACCCAGTCTAATGGTACCACCACCTAGGAGACTGTGTCTGGGTGGTACTACCGCTTGACAACCTCGGAGACCAAGTTTTTCAAGTTTTCCAACTCATAGGCGGTTCTACCACTTGTTCTGGTGGTGTCACCGCCTGACCCAAAATTTGGGTCATTGAATGGGCCTCCCAATCAGCCCAAATCACGCCCAATTTAGGCCCAATTAGTCCCTTAATTGAGTTGGCATTGTTTCACCCCAATACCGACTCAATTAGACCTAAAACCTAACTCGATATAGGCAAATTGTTACAAGCACTAATCATATGTTGTCCGGCATGTCATTGGTTCTTCCGGTGCTTCATCCGATCCTTCGGCGCATCGTCCTCTTTTGTGACTTTTGCCCAATCGGCATGTTGACCTCCGTAATTCCGATCTCCTTGGCACAATGTCTGCTCTTCTAGGCCCGATGCCCGAATTCTCAACCCAAAGCCTTCTGTCGATACGTCGATTATTTCTCTGGCCCGACATCCAATATTCTGACATGTTCACTCCGGCCCAATGTTTGATTCCTCCTACTTTAATCAATTTGCCTCTCCTGATTAATGTTAGCCTTACATCACTCAAACGAATATTAGAACAACACTACAATTGGTTTCATCATCAAAATCCGAGATTCAATAGATCTAATACCCAATAGGGCATGATCCATTAGGATTACGTTGATAGAGGACCTCTATAAATATGAGAGAACCAAAGGCCCATAGGCTAGATCCTCTCTGGATTTTTATCTTCTATTCTCCCCTCCCCTTCTCCTCCTCAGATAGCAAGTTTAGATATTTGAGGAGCGTCGTTGCAGCCTTATTGTGTGGATCACCGCTAGAGAGGAGGGCGCTTGACTTCCTTCATCCTCTCCTATAGATTTACAGGGATTCAAGGATATACGATCTCCCTAGGTAACACAATCTATCTCTCACGTGGCTTTTAAGTTTCACGAATTTTGCGCACCAATCTTGGCATGACGACAAACACATCTTTGAGAAATTTAAGGATTTTTATTTTTTGTTCTTTCACTACGCATATGATGTCGCCCCTAGAATTCCCTACAGATAGCACATGTGACATGATACACACTTTTTTTTATCATTATTATGGTATTTTCTCACTTTATATATATATATATATATATATATTGTGATGTCCATAGATCTGTGTGATGAAAATCAAATCGTGATAAGATCATGATAATGAGACCAATTCACTTTTAAATATAGACCCTAAATAATCCTGGTCGGAGGTTACTCGAGAGGGATATCGAGATAATTGGACAGATTGGAGTACTATATACACATCCACATGATGAAAATGACTGGTCTCTGTTAGGATCGGAGCGGCACTAAGAGGGGGGGTGAATTAGTGCAGCGGATTAAAACTCGTAAGTTTGAAATCAATTTTGTAAATTTGTAGAGATTTCGATTTGATGAAGGAAGACTTAGCTAAAATAGCTCGAGTAAAGGGAGTCAAGAGTAGGGAGATGAAAACTAAATAATTTGCAGCTAAGTAGAGAAATGGTTCAGAAAATTAAATACTCACACATTCAAGGAACACCATGATGTATAGTGGTTCAGTCAAATGACCTACATCCACTTTCGAAGCCTTCTTCGATGAGGCTCCCAACTTCCACTAGTAAATCACTTTGAAGGGGAAGGACCAAATACCCCTCTTACAACCTTCTTTTAAGTGGTTCATGTTGAATCTTGGATTTTGATGATGAAGTCAATTGTCATGTTTTATCTAATCCATATGTTGAGATAAGTATGCAGGATTAACTACGAAAGCTTGAAGACATAAAGGAATCTACCGGAATCAAGTTCGATGGGTGTTTGAGAGTCCGAAGATTCGTCGGAGATGCTGCCGGAACCAATCGAGAAGAAATCGGGGACTTGTTGGAGTTTTCGGGAGTCCGCCAAAGAGATCATCGGAGGTTCGTAGAGATCACCGAGAAGGCTCGGCTACTCGTTGATTTCGCCACAAGATCGGGAGCCAGCTGGGAGTCCGTCGGAAGAAATCCAAGGGCGTATTGGAAGTCCGCCGGAAGATCGCCGGAACAAGACTTGAAGTTCGCCGATTAAAAACTTGCTTAGGATTATGTTTTTTAGTTACGTAGTTTGCATGTAATTAAGGTTAGGATTAAGAAATAATCCTATATCTTAATTAGGGGCTAATTGGGCCCAAAATGAAACCTGGTTTGGGCCGGACTTAAAGCCCAACCAGTGACCAATAATGCTGGGCGGTGGAACCGCCCTACTAGGCGATGGCATCGCCCAGCACCCGAGAGTCAGGCGGTGGCACCGCCGGTCTGGGCGGTGGCACCGCCCAGCACCCGAAGAGCTAGGCAGTGGCACCGCTGGACTGGGCGGTGGCACCGCCCAGTACACTGTCAGTGTCAGAACTGACAGGCGGTGGCACCGCCATTGACAGACGATGGCACCACTAGCTTCGAGAACCGAAGAGAATTCAAATTTTGGAGCCCAAATTTGAATCCTCTTGAGGCCTATAAATACCCCTCAATTCTCAGCAGAGATTACAACTTTTGAGAAGCAATAGAGTAAAAAAAGGGGTCTTAGCAAAACCTTAGCAAGTCTTACTTTCAAATTGCTTGAGTGTTCACCTCCCTTTCTTTCTTGCTGAAATTTTGTAAGAGTGTGAACCACTTGTAAAGGTTATAAGAGGGGTGTTTGTCCTTCCCCTTCAAAGTGATTTGCTAGTGGAAGTTGGGGCCTCATCGAAGAAGGCTTCGCAAGTGGATGTAGGTCATTTTAACCGAACCACTTTAAATCTGCGTGTTCCTTGAATGTGTGAGTTGTTATTTTCTGCAATCATTATCTACATAGAAGCAAGTTTTTGTTCTTCACTTTACTCTAGTTACTATCGAACGAAATATCCTCGCATTTTACGGAATCAGTTTCAAACCTACTAGTTTTTAATCCGCTGCACTAATTCACCCCCCCCCCCCCCCCCCCCCTCTTAGTGCCGCTCCGATCCTAACAATTGGTATCAAAGCAAGGCTCACTCTCATATTTGGTTTAATACCCAAGAGAGATGGCTTACTTCGGCATGCATGAGGGACATTCTATTACACGTCCACCTATGTTTAATGGGTCGGATTACATGTATTGGAAGACACGTATGAGAATCTTCCTTATTTCCATGGATTTCGAGCTTTGGACTATTGTTGAAAATGGATTTCAAAAATCTTCTCTTTCGATGAGCAAATGGAATAAATCGGAGAAGAAAGTTTTTGCTTTAAATTCAAAGGCTATGAATGCCTTGTTTTGTGCACTAGACAAAAATGAATTTAATCGTGTTTCAATTTGTGATTCTGCTTTTGATATTTGGAGAACTCTTAAGGTCACTCATGAAGGCACTAGCCGAGTGAAAGAGTCCAAAATCAACATTCTTGTGCACTCTTACGAACTTTTCCAAATGAAACCAAGTGAGTCCATCGGAAACATGTACACCCATTTCACGGATGTCATCAATGGACTCAAAGCTCTTAGTAAAGATTTTTCTAACTTTGAACTAGTAACTAAAATCTTAAGATCCCTTCCTAAAAGTTGGGATCCAAAAGTTACTGCCATTCAAGAGGCCAAGGACCTTAAAACCTTCCCTCTTGAAGAACTTATTGGGTCTCTAATGACCTACGAAATGATATGTCAAGCTCATGATGAGCTCGAGAACCCCCTTCCAAAGAACAGGAAGGATATGGCACTCAAATCACACTTTACTCTAGTTACTATCGAACGAAATATCCTCGCAGTTTACGGAATCAGTTTCAAACCTACTAGTTTTTAATCCGCTGCACTAAATTCACACACCCCCCCCCCCCCCCTCTTAGTGCCGCTCCGATCCTAACAATTGTATAAAGCAAGGCTCACTCTCATATTTGGTTTAATACCCAAGAGAGATGGCTTACTTCGGCATGCATGAGGGACATTCTATTACACGTCCACCTATGTTATATGGGTCGGATTACATGTATTGGAAGACACGTATGAGAATCTTCCTTATTTCCATGGATTTCGAGCTTTGGACTATTGTTGAAAATGGATTTCAAAAATCTTCTCTTTCGATGAGCAAATGGAATAAATCGGAGAAGAAAGTTTTTGCTTTAAATTCAAAGGCTATGAATGCCTTGTTTTGTGCACTAGACAAAAATGAATTTAATCGTGTTTCAATTTGTGATTCTGCTTTTGATATTTGGAGAACTCTTAAGGTCACTCATGAAGGCACTAGCCGAGTGAAAGAGTCCAAAATCAACATTCTTGTGCACTCTTACGAACTTTTCCAAATGAAACCAAGTGAGTCCATCGGAAACATGTACACCCATTTCACGGATGTCATCAATGGACTCAAAGCTCTTAGTAAAGATTTTTCTAACTTTGAACTAGTAACTAAAATCTTAAGATCCCTTCCTAAATTCAAAGGCTATGAATGCCTTGTTTTGTGCACTAGACAAAAATGAATTTAATCGTGTTTCAATTTGTGATTCTGCTTTTGATATTTGGAGAACAATTCAAAGGCTATGAATGCCTTGTTTTGTGCACTAGACAAAAATGAATTAATCGTGTTTCAATTTGTGATTCTGCTTTGATATTTGGAGAACTCTTAAGGTCACTCATGAAGGCACTAGCCGAGTGAAGAGTCCAAAATCAACATTCTTGTGCACTCTTACGAACTTTTCCAAATGAAACCAAGTGAGTCCATCGGAAAACATGTACACCCCATTTCACGGATGTCATCAATGGACTCAAAGCTCTTAGTAAAGATTTTTCTAACTTTGAACTAGTAACTAAAATCTTAAGATCCCTTCCTAAAAGTTGGGATCCAAAAGTTACTGCCATTCAAGAGGCCAAGGACCTTAAAACCTTCCCTCTTGAAGAACTTATTGGGTCTCTAATGACCTACGAAATGATATGTCAAGCTCATGATGAGCTCGAGAACCCCCTTCCAAAGAACAGGAAGGATATGGCACTCAAATCACAAGAAGACCACTTGAAAGGAACATCAAGTGATGAGGACAATGACAATGACATTGCACTTTTGACTCAAAAATTTAAAAAATTTATAAGAAAGAACAAATTTAAAAATAACACTAAAAACAAACTTGAACATAAAAAGGACCAAGTGATATGCTATGAATGCAAGAAGCCGGGGCACTTCAAAAATCAATGTCCCCAAGCCAAAAAGAGAACATCAAAAAGGAAGGCGCTCAAAGCAACATGGGATGATTCAAGCGCATCAGAAGAAGAGGAGTCCAACACTGAGCAAGTTGCTCATTACACTCTAATGGCCATCGGAGAGGAGGTAACAAATTTAATTGATGCAGATTTATCTTATCATGAATTATTAAATGCCTTCCTTGAGCTATTTGATGAATGCAAAACAATTAGTAGAAAATACAAATTATTAAAAAAGGAGCATGATAGTCTTACTTGTAATTTTGATAAATTAAAAACTGAATATTGTGATAGTTTAGCTCTATTCATAAAATGTCATGATCTAGAAACTCTCCAAAAGGAGAACTTGCTATTTAAGGACACCTTGAAGAAATTCGAGGTCGGTAGCAAGTCTTTGAACATGATCCTTACAAATAAGGGTCATGCTCCTAAAAAAAGTGCAATCGGATTTGTAAGAAGTTCTCACCAAAATCCAACCACCTTCATTAAAGGTCCTATCTTACATGTTCAACACCAAAGCAATTGCAACTTTTGTTGCAAACATGGACATAAAACTTATCAATGTCCATTCAAGAAAATTAGTCCGAACAAATTGATTTGGGTTCCTAAAGGAACCATGATCAAGTCTATGCAACATGATAAACAAGTTAGATCAGTTTTTGAGGCACCCAAAAGTAAATGGGTACCTAAAAATAATCCCTTCTTGTAGAAACATACACCATCACAAGCTAGGAGCAAGAGATGGTACCTTGATAGTGGATGCTCAAGGCATATGACCGGAGATCCATCCCAATTCTCCAAGCTCACTAGCATAGACGAAGGCTATGTCACTTTCGGAGACAACAACAAAGGCAAAATCATTGGCAAGGGAACCATAGGTAACAAATTAAACTTTTCTATTGATAATGTATTACTAGTTGATGGATTGAAACATAATCTCTTGAGTATTAGTCAATTATGCGATAAAGGTTATATCGTTAGATTTGAATCAAATGTGTGTATTATTGAAAAACCAAACAATAACATGACTATGATTGCATTAAAACAAAATAATGTCTACACCATCAATCTTGATGAACTAGGTAATAAAATGTGCCTCTCCGCTTTAAAAGATGATGCTTGGCTTTGGCATAGGAGATTAGGCCATGCAAGCATGAAACTAATATCTAAGATCTCATCTAGAGAATTAGTACGAGGGATTCCAAATATGAAGTTTGTTAAGGACAAAGTATGCGATGCGTGTCAACTAGGTAAACAAATAAAAACTAGTTTCAAACCAAAAAATCAAATTAGCACCACTAGACCATTACAATTGATCCATTTGGACTTATTTGGACCAATTGACATGACAAGTCTAGGAGGAAGCAAATACGCTTTTGTGATTGTAGATGATTATACTAGATACACTTGGACCTATTTCTTGGCTCACAAAAGTGATTGTTTCAAATGTTTCTCTAAATTTTGTAAACTCGCTCAAAACAAAAAAGGTTTCATGATTTCATCAATTCGGAGTGATCACGGTGGTGAAATTTAAAACCGTGATTTCCAATTTTTTTGTGAAGTTAACGGATATAACCACAACTTCTCTACTCCAAGAAACCCTCAACAAAATGGAGTAGTAGAAAAAAAAAATAAAAATCTACAAGAAATGGCAAGAACTATGTTGAATGAACATAGTCTACCCAAGTATTTTTGGGCCGAAGCCATGAATACGGCTTGCTACATCATGAATAGGGTTCTAATAAGACTATCTCTATCAAAAACTCCCTATGAATTATGGAATAACAAAACACCAAATGTTTCTTATTTTAAAGTTTTCAGTTGCAAATGCTTTATTTTAAATGAAAAGGATGCCTTAGGAAAATTTGATGCTAAATCCGATGAAGGCATCTTTCTTGGTTACTCTTCCATTTCTAAGGCTTTTCATGTTTTTAACAAAAGAACCTTAGTTATAGAAGAGTCTATTCATGTAATTTTTAATAAAATTTTCGAGTTAAAGAAAAATGATTTTGATGATGATATTGGTTTTGAAAATTTGGATTTAAAGGAACCCCCTCCTCAAAATAGCAACTTGGATGCATCTTCTTCCAAAATCTCCTTATCCAAGGAATGGAAGTATGTAGATGCTCATCCAAAAGAGCAAATTATAGGAGATACATCACAAGGGGTTCAAACTCGTTCTTCTTTCAAGAATTTTTGTGCTAATGCTGCCTTTCTCTCTCTAATCGAACCTAAATGCATTGACGAGGCCTTGAAAGATGATTCTTGGGTCATTGCAATGCAAGAGGAATTGAATCAATTTGAGAGGAATGAGGTATGGAAGCTTGTTCCTAGACCTAGTGACCATTTAGTCATTGGTACTAAATGGGTCTTTAGAAACAAGCAAGATGAATGTGGTATCGTGGTTAGAAACAAGGCTAGATTAGTGGCCAAAGGTTTCAACCAAGAAGAAGGTATCGACTATGAAGAAACCTTCACTCCTGTGGCAAGATTAGAAGCCATTAGGATGCTCCTTGCATATGCTAGTAGTAATAATTTTAAATTATTTCAAATTGACGTCAAAAGTGCCTTCTTGAATGGTTTTATTTCGGAAGAAGTATATGTCGAACAACCTCCTGGATTTGAAAATTCTCTTCTTCCTAATCATGTATTCAAATTGACTAAGGCTCTCTATGGTTTGAAACAAGCTCCTAGAGCTTGGTACAAAAGGCTTAGTTCCTTTCTTATTTTAAATAATTTTACCAAAGGCAAGGTTGATACTACATTGTTTATCAAATATTTTGAAAATAATTTTCTTATTGTGCAAATTTATGTTGATGATATTATTTTTGGTTCTTCGGATGAATCACTATGTGAATCATTTGCCAAAAATATGACTCATGAATTTGAAATGAGTTTAATGGGTGAATTAACATTCTTTTTAGGATTGCAAATCAAACAACTTAATGACGGTATATTTCTTAACCAATCTAAATATACATTAAAATTGTTAAAACGATTTAACATGGATAATTCAAAAGCAATAAACACCCCTATAAGTACTTCGACTAAGTTAGATATGGATGAAAACAACAAAAACTTTGATCAAAAAACGTATAGGGGAATGATAGGTAGTCTACTCTACCTCACCGCGACTAGACCGGATATTATGTTTAGTGTAGGACTTTGCGCTAGGTTTAAATCTAATCCTAAATTATCTCATCTCAAGAGTGTTAAAAGAATATTTAGATATCTTAAAGGAACTCCAAATTTAGGACTTTGGTATCCGAAATCAGAAAATTTTGATTTAATAGCTTATGCAGATGCCGATTTTGGCGGATGCAGAATAGATAGAAAAAGTACATCCGGAACATGCCAATTTTTAGGACATGCACTTGTTTCTTGGACTTCCAAGAAACAAAATTCAGTTGCACTATCTACGGTGGAAGCCGAATACATCACTGCAAGTGCATGCTGTGCACAAATTGTTTGGATGAAAAATACATTGGAAGACTATAGAATTCACTTGAAAAATATTCCCATAAAATGTGATAATACAAGTGTCATATGTCTTACCAAAAATCCAATCCAACACTCTAGAACTAAGCATATTGACGTTAGGCATCATTTCATACGCGATCATATCCTTAACAATAATGTTGTTCTAGAATTCATTGACATAAAGCATCAATTGGCAGACATCTTTACAAAAGCCTTAAATGAAGACCAATTTGAATTTATTAGAAGGGAACTAGGCATGTTAAATTGTCCCTAAGAATGTACTTTCCAAAAAGTTTTTCATCCTCTTTCCGTTCCTTGGTAGATTTGATCCTTCTCTTTTAATTCCAAAAGAAATGTTTATCCTAACATCTCTGAAAAATAAAAAATAAAAAAAGAGGGGGAAGGAATGAAATTATTTTTTTCGCGGCATGCCAGCGGTTGCACCAACAGAACCGGCGGTAGCACCGCCTTCCTTCCGCGGCATGCCAGCGGTGGCACCGCCAGAACCAGCAGTAGCACCACCTGAGCGTTCGGTCGCTAGGCGGTGGCACCGCTCAGTTTGGCGGTGGCACCGCCCGAGAGCCCTTATATAAATCTTAAGGGTTAGGGCCGGCGGTGACACCGCCCCCAACCCGTGAGAACCTGCCTCAACCCTCCCCCGACCTCTCTAAAGCCTCATTCAAACATTTAGAAGCCTTGGAAAGGGATTTTTGTTGGTCCAAGCTCTCCATCTTTTAAGAAATTTTCCATAAGGTAAAACCTGAAATTTTCTTCTTCCTCTTTTCATTATTTTCCCTACCCTTTATAGTTTTATATTTTTGATCCATCATCTTGTCCAGATAATGGCTCCTAAGAGATCAAAAGGGAAAAGGATTGTAGGAGATTCATATGACCAAAATCTTTTTCAATCTAAAGAAGTAGCACTTAGATTTTCAAATTTCGAAACAAGAACTATACATAAGGGTAAACATATTGATCTAAATGAACTAGGAAACCTAGAACCCATTAGGTGGTTTGCACATTTAGATTCCTTACCTCTCCTACAAATCAATGAACCAATTTATCCTAGGTTAGTTAGGCTATTTTATGCAAACTTGTGTGTGGACAACGAAAGCCTGAGTACTTACCTTTTAGGAACACAGATTAGAATTTTTGACAGCACTATTTGGGAATTAATTGGACTCACTGAAAAAGATAGGGGTTGTTATTTTAGAGGTAAATGGGATGTAAATGTAATCGGAGCAACTTACTTCGAAGCCGTAGAAACTATTTTTGCAAATCCGAATCTCGGCATACTACCCAAGAGTTGCGAACACTTACTACCCTTTAACTCTAAAATTCTTCATCACATCATAACAAGCATCATATTTCCTAAACAATTTCATCTTGATGAAATAAGTCAAATAGAGATGAGCACAATGTATTGTATTATGACTGGTCAACATAACTGCTTTGGATACTCAATCCAGCAACATATGAAGGATATTATAGCTAAAGACGGTATGTTATCATATGGGGGTTTAATCACACGACTTATACTTGCCCATGACATTTGTATCCCACCCGATGAAGAGACAATTCAAAGTGATCGATATAACATCATCAACATAAATCTATTGAAAAGACTTAGGTGCACTTTTAGCAACGGTATATGGGTGAGGCAACCTAGAAGGATTGATCCAATTCCCCCACCAGTAGAACACGCTGAAACACCAATTCTTAGGGGAAATGAATCTCCTCCTCCTAGTCCTTTTGGCACAGCACCTTCAGCTCCTGCTTCATCCTCTGAAGACCTCATTTTGGCAGAATTGTATCAGATCAAATCACAACAAGACCAACTCAAAACACAGCAAGAGCAGATTCAAACTCAGCAATTTGAAATTTTGCAGGAACTACGGCAAATGAATCAAAAAATAGATGTCCTGTATCAGCACTATGCATTTCCTCCTAAAGATTAATCGATGTATCTTTTATCTTGACATGCGATCTTTGTCATCTTCTTTCCTTGAAAGATGTTGAACCATCTTTTGTGATGTATTTTGAATGAAAGATAAAGTTTTAATTCTGGATTAATTTTTTTTTAACTAAATTCTATAGTAGTGTTGAATTCTTTTGCTTTAATAATCATAAGTTATACGCTTAAAGACGCTCTCCTTTTTGTTGATGACAAAGGGGGAGAAATATGGTAAATTGATAATTGCTATGCTATGATTGTCATATTTTAACTATGAAATGTTTGCATTATATGTTGATATCTTGCTATGATCACTATCATTCACGTTTGAAATATAAAACTTGAAAATGGTTGTCAAGTCTTAACATCATTTTCAGAAAGATACATCATGATAGGAATCATGATGGGAGTATTGATAAGGTTTGACTTATCAATACATCTCTTGAATTCAAAGGCTTTGAATTCAAGAATGACTTATCTCAAGTAAGGCATATAGATAGGGGGAGTTAATGTTAACTCCATTATCAATTGATTGTCATCATCAAAAAGGGGGAGATTGTTGAATCTTGGATTTTGATGATGAAGTCAATTGTCATGTTTTATCTAATCCATATGTTGAGATAAGTATGCAGGATTAACTACGAAAGCTTGAAGACATAAAGCGAGTCTACCGGAATCAAGTTCGATGGGTGTTTGAGAGTCCGAAGATTCGTCGGAGATGCTGCCGGAACCAATCGAGAAGAAATCGGGGACTTGTTGGAGTTTTCAGGAGTTCGCCGAAGAGATCATCGGAGGTTCGCAGAGATCACCGAGAAGGCTTGGCTACTCGTTGATTTTTCCATAAGATCGGGAGCCAGCTGGGAGTCCGTCAGAAGAAATCCAAGGGCGTATTGGAAGTCCGCCGGAAGATCGCCGGAAAGCTCGCCGGAACAAGACTTGAAGTTCGCCGATTAAAAACTTGCTTAGGGTTATATTTTTTAGTTACGTAGTTTGCATGTAATTAAGGTTAGGATTAAGAAATAATCCAATATCTTAATTAGGGGCCAATTGGGCCCAAAATGAAACCTAGTTTGGGCCGGACTTAAAGCCCAACCAGTAACCAATAATGTTGGGTGGTGGAACCGCCCTACTGGACGGTGGCACCGCCCAGCACCCGAGAGTCAGGCGGTGGCACCGCCCAGTACCCGAAGAGCTAGGCGGTGGCACCGCTGGACTGGGCGATGGCACCGCCCAATACACTGTTAGTGTCAGAACTGACAGGCGGTGGCACCGCCACTGACAAGCGGTGGCACCGCTAGCTTCGGGAACCGAAGAGAATTCAAATTTTGGAGCCCAAATTTGAATCCTCTTGAGGCCTATAAATACCCTTCAATTCTCAACAAAGATTACAACTTTTGAGAAGCAATAGAGTAAAAAAAAGGGGTCTTAGCAAAACCTTAGCAAGTCTTACTTTCAAATTGCTTGAGTGTTCACCTCCCTTTCTTTCTTGCTGAAATTTTGTAAGAGTATGAACCACTTGTAAAGGTTGTAAGAGGGGTGTTTGTCCTTCCCCTTCAAAGTGATTTGCTAGTGGAAGTTGGGGCCTCATCGAAGAAGGCTTCGCAAGTGGATGTAGGTCATTTTGACCGAACCACTTTAAATCTGTATGTTCCTTGAATGTGTGAGTTGTTATTTTTCTGCAATCATTATCTATATAGAAGCAAGTTTTTGTTCTTCACTTTACTCTAGTTACTATCGAACGAAATATCCTCGCATTTTACGGAATCAGTTTCAAACCTACTAGTTTTTAATCCGCTGCACTAATTCACCCCCCCTCTTAGTGTCGCTCCGATCCTAACAGTTCACACTCTTACAGATTTTTTCAAAGAGAAAGAAGGAGGTGAACACTTAAGCTATTGAAAACAAGACTTTGCTAGTGCTTTTTCTCACTTTCTAACTTCTCAAAACAGGTGTATTCTCTACTAAGAATTGAGGGGTATTTATAGGCCCCAAGAGGATTTTAAAGCAAATTTTTAAGACATAGCTCTAAGCAAATTTTTAGCCGGCAACGTCGAGTTTCCTTTCGACGAGCTTTTCGGCGAACTTCCGGCGGACTTGTGATACAACCTCGAATTTCTTCCGGTGGACTCCCAATAGGCTCTTGGTCTTTTGGCAAGTATTCGAACCTTCTCGGTGATCTCCGCGAACCTCCGACAATCTTTTCGACGGACTTCTGAAAACTTTGACAAGTCCCCGATTCTTTCTCGGTTGGTTCCGATAGCACTTCCGACGATTCTTTGGACTTTCGGCGGACTCTCGAACACCCATCGAACTTGACTCCGGTAAACTTGCTTTATGTCTTCAAGCTATCGTAGTTAATCCTGCACACTTAACTCAATAATATGGATTAGATCAATTAACCCATCAATTGACTTCATCATAAAATTCGAGATTCAACAGTCTCAAAGCTGCCCATGTGGGGACACTAGGGATATATTGTAGATGCTCATTGGAGAATGAGTTTACTGATTGAATGTTGAATGCTAAATGGTTAATGAAGCCTCATTATCAAATAGTGATTTCATCATCCCAATGGTATATCTAGTCCTTAGACTTGAGATACTAAGAATGTCTTATATGAGTACTTAACTCTCTAATCTAGACTTATAGGCCTAGAAGTTCCAAATCTAGCATAGCTGGTCATCGGGAGTGACAACTAACCTTACGAGGGCTATTGAATGTCGATAGAGGATCATTCACTCTCGTTGTCATGAGAAGAATATCCCTTGTGTTCTTACTCAGACAAATCTCTAACTAAGATCATTCAGATTGAGAGGGAAAGAGTTCTTTAGGAGAATCCGATTAGAGGGAGACTCGAGTAGAAACCATATGGACCTGATAGCACCATGCTCGGTATATGATCTCTGGGGTATTAGATGGATGAGAGACTATAAGTATATGGTAACTGAGGACAGATAAGTCTAAACGATTAGATTCTCCTATGTCGTTTAGGGACCGTAGTGGTCTAATATGTCTGTAGTCGATGAGTCAAGTGAATTATTATGGAGATAATAATTCACTGAGCTAGAAGAAGTTATGATAGGTATGACTCACCGCTAGTTCGATATTGAGCCTAAAGGGTCATACACATATGATAGATATTGCGACAAGTAGAGGTTCAAATATAAGATATCCATTGGAGCTCCTATCTTATTGGATATCCAATAAGCTCCTAAATTATTGGATCCTATAGATGAGATCCAATAAGAGCCAATGAGAGATTATTGGGTAGGGATCCACTAATCTAATATGCTTGGGTAGTTAGATAAAGATCCATTACCCAATATGACATGATTCATTAAGGTTAAATTGACATGAGGCCTCTATAAATAGGAGGAAACCAAAGGGTCATAGGCTAGACCTTTTTGGCTACCACCTCCTATTCTCCCTTCCCCTTCTCCTCCTTAACTAACAGCCCCTATTTGGGACGGGTGGAGATTTAGGTAGTAATTTGTGGAGCGTCTTTGTAACCCCTCCCGTGTTGATTGTTGAATCTCGGATTTTGATGATGAAATCAATTGATGGGTTAATTGATCTAATCCATATTATTGAGTTAAGTGTGCAGGATTAACTATGATAGCTTGAAGACATAAAACAAGTCTACTGGAGTCAAGTTCGATGGGTGTTCGAGAGTCCGCCAAGAGTTCGAAGATTCGTCGAAAGTGCTACCAGAACCAACCGAGAAGAAATCGGGGACTTGCTGAAGTTTTCGGAAGTCCGCCAAAGAGATCGTCGGAGGTTCACGGAGATCACCAAGAAGGTTCGGCTACTTGCCAAAAACTCGCTGAACTCACCACAAGATCGGGAGCCTACTGGGAGTCCATCAGAAGAAATCCGAGGGTGTATCAGAAGTCCATCGGAAGATCACCGAAAAATTCGTCGGAAGGGAACTCGACGTTGCCGGTTAAAAACCTACTTAGGACTATGTTTTAATTTCATAGTTTGCATGTAATTAGGGTTAAGATTAAGGGTTAATCCTATAACCCAGTTAGGGGCCAATTGGGCCTAAGTTCGGACTGGTTTGGGCCAAGTTTGAAGCCCAACTAGTGAGCTGAAATAGTCTAGGCGGTGGCATCGCCCAGAACCCGAGAGTTCCGGTGGTGGCACCGCCAGTATACTGTCAGTATCAGACACTGACAAGCGGTGGCACCGCCAGCATCGGGAAACCCAAATGAATTCAAATTTGGAGCCCAAATTTGAATCCTCTTGGGGCCTATAAATACCCCTCAATTCTCAGCAAAGAAGATAATCTTTTTTAGAAGTAAGAGATTAAGATAAAGCCTTAGTAAAGTCTTTAGAAAGTCTTGTTTTCAATAGCTTAAGTGTTCATCTCCCTCTTTCTCTTTGAAAATTTGTAAGAGTATGAACCACTTGTAAAAGGTTGTAAGAGGGGTATTTGTCCTTCTCCTTCAAAGTGATTTTCTAGTGGAAGTTGGAAGCCTCATCGAAAAAGGCTTCGCAAGTGGATGTAGGTCATTTGACTGAACCACTTTAAATTGGTGTGTTCCTTGAATGTGTGAGTGTTTACCTTTCTGAAATTGTTATTTAAATAGTGGCAAGCTTTCAGTTTTTCATCTTCTAACTTTACTCAAGCTACTCTTGCCAAGTTATTCATTCTCAAATCGAAATCTCTACGCATTTATGAAATCATTTTCAAACTTATAAGTTTTAATCTGCTGCACTAATTCACCCCCCCCTCTTAGTGTTGCTTCGATCCTAACAATTGGTATCAGAGCTAGGCTCACTCTCATATTTGGTTTAATACCCGAGAGAAATGGCTTACTCCGGCATGCACGAGGGTCATTCTATTACACGTCCGCCTATGTTTAATGGGTCGGATTACTCGTATTGGAAAACTCATATGAGGATCTTCCTCATTTCCATAGATTTTGAGCTTTGGACTATTGTCGAAAATGGATTTCAAAAATCTTTTCTTCCAATGAGCGAATGGGATGAATCGGAGAATAAGGTTTTTGCTTTAAACGCAAAGGCTATGAATGCCTTGTTTTGTGCACTTGACAAAAATGAATTTAATCACGTTTTGATTTGTGATTCGGCTTTTGATATTTGGAAAACTCTTGAGGTCACTCATGAAGGCACTAGCTGAGTGAAAGAGTCCAAAATCAACATTCTTATGCATTCTTACGAACTTTTCCAGATGAAACCAAGTGAGTCCATCGGAAACATGTACACCTGTTTCACGGATGTCATCAATGGACTCAAAGCTCTTGGTAAATGTTTTTCTAACTTTGAACTAGTAACTAAAATTTTAAGATCCCTTCTAAAAAGTTGGGATCCAAAAGTTACGGTCATTCAAGAGGCCAAAGACCTTAAAACATTTCCTCTCGAAGAACTTATTGGGTCTCTAATGACCTACGAAATGATGTGTCATGCTCATGAAGAGCTCGAGAACCCCCTTCCAAAGAGCAGGAAGGATATGACACTTAAAACACAAGAAGACCACTTGAAAGAAATATCAAGTGATGAGGACAATGATGATAACATTGCACTTTTAACTCGAAAATTTAAAAAATTTATAAGAAAGAACAAATTTAAGAATAACATCAAAAACAAACTTGAACATAAAAAGGACCAAGTAATATGCTATGAATGCAAGAAGCCGAGGCACTTCAAAAATGAATGCCCCCAAGCCAAGAAGAAACAACCGAAGAAGAAGAAAGCTTTAAAAGCAACTTGGGACGACTCAAGTGATTCCGAGAATGAAGAAGCTAGCAACAAAGAGAAGCCAAACTTCACACTAATGGTTTTAGGAGGAGAAGTATGTGATTTAATTAATGAAGATTTATCTTTCGATGAATTTTCTATCGCTTTTCGTGAATTATTTGATGAGTGTAGAACTATTAGTAAGAAGTTCAATCTATTAAAGAAATAGCATGTCTTACTACAAAATAAGCTTGATAGTCTTCAAACTCCTCCATGCTCTAAGTGTGAACACTTAGAAGCAATAAAAAATGAGAATTTGCTACTTAAAGAGACCTTAAACAAGTTTAAGCTCAGTAGCAAAGGCTTGGACATGATCCTTACAAATAATGGTCACGTCGCAAATAGAAATAGAATTGGTTTTGTGAGAGGATCTCACCAAAATCCTACCACCTTCATTAAGGACCCACATTGCATGTTTCACCTCATTTGAAATGCAACTTTTGTTATAAATCCGGACATATTATTTACAAATATTCATTTAAGAAAATTAGTCCACATAAGTTGATATAGGTTCCTAAAGGAACTATAAATAATTCAATGATGAATGACAAAATTAGTAGATCAATTTTTGAGGCACCAAAAATCAAATGGGTACCTAAAAACCATTCTCTTTTGTAGACAAACTCACAAGTTAGGAACAAGAGATGATATCTTGATAGTGGATGCTCAAGGCACATGACCGGAGATCCATCTCATTTCTCTATGCTCACTAGCAAAGAAGAAGGGTATGTCACCTTCGGAGACAACAACAAAGGTAAAATCATTGGCAAGGGAACCATAGGTAACAAATTAAGTTTTTCAATTAATGATGTGTTGCTAGTTGATGGATTAAAACATAATCTCTTAAGCATTAGTCAATTATGCGATAAAGGTTACATTGTTAGATTTGAATCCAATGTGTGCATTATTGAAAAACCAAACAATAACATATCAATGATTGCCTTAAAACAAAATAATGTCTACACCATCAACCTTGATGAACTTAGTAATGAAATATGCTTTTCCGCTTTAAATGATGATGCTTAGCTTTGGCATAAGAGATTAGGTCATGCAAGTATGAAACTAATATCTAAGATTTCATCTAGAGAGTTAGTATGACGAATTCCCAATATGAAGTTTGTTAAGGACAAAGTGTGTGATGCTTGTCAACTAGGAAAACAAATAAAAACTAGTTTCAAACCAAAAAATCAAATTAGCATAACTAGACCATTACAATTGATCTATTTGGACTTATTTGGACCAATTGACATAATGAGTCTAGGAGGAAGCAAATATGCCTTCGTAATTGTAGATGACTATAGTAGATACACTTGGACCTATTTCTTGACTCACAAAAGTGATTATTTCAAAGGTTTCTCTAAATTTTGTAAACTTACTCAAAATGAAAAAGGCTTCATGATTTTATCAATTCGGAGTGATCACGGTGGCGAATTTCAAAACCATGACTTTCAAAGTTTTTGTGAATCCAATGGCTATAACCACAACTTCTCCACTCCGAAAAATCCTCAACAAAATCGGGTAGTTGAAAGAAAAAATAGAAATTTATAAGAAATGGCAAGAACCATGTTAAATAAACATAGTCTACCTAAGTATTTTTGGGCCGAAGCCGTTAATACGGCTTGCTATGTCATGAATAGGGTTCTAATAAGACCATCTCTATCAAAAACTCCCTATGAATTATGGAATAACAAAAAACCAAATGTCTCTTATTTGAAAGTTTTCGGTTACAAATGCTTTATTTTGAATGAAAAGAATGCCTTAGGAAAATTTGATGCTAAATCCGATGAAGGCATCTTTCTTGATTACTCTTCCGTTTCTAAGGTATTTCGTGTTTTTAACAAAAGAACCTTAGTTATAGAAGAGTCTATTCATATAGTTTTCAATGAAATCTCTGAGTTAAATAAAAATGATTTTGATGATGATCTTAGTTTTGATAATTTGAATTTAAATGAACCCCCTCCTCAAAATAGCAACTTGGATGCATCTTCTTCCTTACCTAAGGAATGGAAGTATATGAATGCTCATCCAAAGGAGCTAATTCTAGGAGATACATCAAAAGGGGTTCAAACTCGTTCTTTCTTCAAGAATTTTTGTGCTAACGCCACCTTCCTTTCTCAAATTGAACCTAAATGCATTGATGAGGCCTTGAAAGATGATTCATGGGTCATTGCAATGCAAGAGGAATTGAACCAATTTGAGAGGAATGAGGTATGGAAGCCTGTTCCTAGACCTAGTGACCATTTAGTCATTGGTACTAAATGGGTCTTTAGACACAAGCAAGATGAATGTGGTATCGTGATTGGAAACAAGGCTAGACTGCTAGTCATGGGTGCCCAGCAAGCCAATCACGTGAGTGATGACATGTGTGACTTGATACAGAATCTTTTTGCTTATTATATTTTGGCATATATCACTTTATATATATATATATATATATATATATATATATATATATATATATATATATAGTGATGTCCTTGGATTTGTGCAATGGGAATTGGATCGTGATGAGATCACGATAATGAGATCGATTCACCTTTAAACACGGATCCTAAATAATCCCGATCATAGGTTACTCGAGAGGGACATCGTGATAATCGGATAGACTAGTGTGTTGTATACCCGTCCATATGATGGATGCAGCTGGTCTCATAGCTGCTCGTATAGGGACACTAGGGATACAGTACAGGTACTCATTGGAGAATGAGTTCATTGATTGATCCGCTTACAGAATGCTGGATGGTTGATGATGCCTTATTATCAGACAGCAATTCCATAGTCCTAGTGGTGTATTTGGTACCTATACTTGAGACTCTAAGGATGTCCTGTATGAGTGCTCCACTCTTTCATACCAGACTTATAGGTTTGGTTGTCCCAGATCTAGTACAGCTGATCATTGGGAGTGGTAGTCGACCTTACGAGGGCTATTGAGTGTCGATAGAGGATCATCCACTCTCGGCATCATGAGAGGAATATCTCATGTGTTCTTGCTCAGACAAATCCCTGGCCAGGGTCATTTGGGTTGAGAGAGAAAGAGTTCTCTGGGAGAATCCGATTAGAGCGAGACTCGAGTAGAAACTGTATGGGTCTGACAGCACCATGCTCGATATACGGTCTCTGGGATATTAGATGGATGAGGGACTATAGGTACATGGTAACTGAATACAGACAGGTCCAATGGATTGGATTCCCTTGTATCGTCTGGGGACTACGGCGTAGTAGCCTAGTACGTCTGTAGTCAATGAGTCGAGTGAATTATTATAGAGATAATAATTCACTAAGTTAGAAGGAGTTTCAACATGTATGACTCACAGCCAGCTCGATATTGGGCCTAGAGGGTCACACACATATGGTAGTCATTACGATGAGTAGAGGTTCGGATATAAGATATCCAACGGAGCCCTTGTCTTATTGGATGCAGATCTAATACCCACTAGAGGAGGATCCATTAGGGTTTGACAGGAGACCTCTATAAATATGAGAGATTTAGAACCTCATAGGCTAGAGCCTCTGCTTGCCTCTCCTATTCTCTTCCCTTCTCCACCTCAGAGTAGGCCTGGAGTTTTAAGGAGCATCGTCGCAGCCCTGCTGTGTGGATCACCACTAGAGAGGAGGACGCTTGACCTCCTTCACCCTCTCCTAAGGATCTGCAAGGAAATAGGGATATACGATCTCCCTAGGTAACACAATCTACTCTATACGTAGTTTTAAGTTTCGTGGATTTTGAGTACCAATCTTTACATGACGACGAACATCTCTTTGGGAATCGGGGATTTTGTTTTCTTGTTCTTCCACTGCGCATATGATGTCGCCCCCAAGATTTCCCAACATAGACTAGTGGCCAAAGGTTTCAATCAAGAAGAAGGTATCGACTACGAAGAAACCTTCGCTCCTGTGGCAAGATTAGAAGTCATTAGGATACTCCTTGCCTATGCTAGTAGTAATGATTTTAAACTATTTCAAATGGATGTCAAAAGTTCCTTCTTGAATGGTTTTATTTCCGAAGAAGTATATATCGAACAACTTCCCGGATTTGAAAATTCTCTTCTTCCTAATCATGTATTCAAATTGTCTAAGGCTCTCTATGGCTTGAAACAAGCTCCTAGAGCTTAGTATGAAAGGCTTAGTTCCTTTCTCATTTTAAATAATTTTACCAAAGGTAAGGTTGATACTACATTGTTTATCAAACACTTTGAAAATAATTTTCTTATTGTGCAAATTTATGTTGCCGATATTATTTTGGTTCTTCGGATGAATCACTACGTGAATCATTTGCCAATTGTATGAGTCATGAATTTGAAATGAGCCTAATGGGAGAATTAACCTTCTTTTTAGGATTACAAATTAAACAACTTAGTGATGGTATATTTTTTAATCAATCTAAATATACATTAGAATTGTTGAAACGATTTAACGTGGATGGTTCAAAAGCGATAAACACTCCTATGAGTATTTCGACTAAGTTAGATATGGATGAAAATGGTGAAGGTATCGACTACAAAGAAACCTTCGCTCCTGTGGCAAGATTAGAAGCCATTAGGATACTCCTTGCCTATGCTAGTAGTAATGATTTTAAACTATTTCAAATGGATGTCAAAAGTGCCTTCTTGAATGGTTTTATTTCCGAAGAAGTATATGTCGAACAACTTCCCGGATTTGAAAATTCTCTTCTTCCTAATCATGTATTCAAATTGTCTAAGGCTCTCTATGGCTTGAAACAAGCTCCTAGAGCTTGGTATGAAAGACTTAGTTCCTTTCTCATTTTAAATAATTTTACCAAAGGTAAGGTTGATACTACATTGTTTATTAAACACTTTGAAAATAATTTTCTTATTGTGCAAATTTATGTTGACGATATTATTTTGGTTCTTCGGATGAATCACTATGTGAATCATTTGCCAAGTGTATGAGTCATGAATTTGAAATGAACCTAATGGGAGAATTAACCTTCTTTTTAGGATTACAAATTAAACAACTTAGTGATAGTATATTTCTTAATCAATCTAAATATACATTAGAATTGTTGAAATAATTTAACGTGGATGGTTCAAAAGCGATAAACACTCCTATGAGTACTTCGACTAAGTTAGATATGGATGAAAATGGTGAAAAGTTTGATCAAAACACGTATAGGGGAATGATAGGTAGTCTACTTTACCTCACCGTGACTACCGGATATCATGTTTAGTGTAGGACTTTGTACTAGGTTTCAATCTAATCCTAAATTATCTCATCTTAAGAGTGTTAAAAGAATTTTTAGATATCTTAGAACTCCCAATTTAGGATTGTGGTATCCGAAATCCGATAAATTCAATTTAATAGCTTATGCAAATGCCGACTTTGGCGGATGTAGGATAGATAGAAAAAGTACATCCGAAACATGCCAATTTCTAGGACATACACTTGTTTCTTAGACTTCCAAGAAACAAAATTCAGTTGCACTATCTATGGCGAAGCTGAATACATTGCTATAAGTGCATGCTGTGCACAAGTTGTTTGGATGAAAAATACATTAAAAGACTATGGAATTCACTTGAAGAACATTCCCATAAAATGTGATAATACAAGTGCCATATGTCTTACCAAAAATCCAATTCAACACTCTAGAACTAAGCATATCGATGTTAGGCATCATTTCATACATGATCATGTCCTTAACAATAATGTCATTCTAGAGTTTATTGACACAAAGCATCAATTAGCAGATATTTTTACAAAAGCCTTAAATGAAGACCAATTTGACTTCATTAGAAGGGAACTAGGCATGTTAAATTGTCCTTGAAAATAAGCTTGATTATGTGTCTTTTCCGAAAGCTTTTTCATCCTCTTTCCGGTTTTTGTGGATTTGATTTCTTCCTTCTTTTTCAATTCCAAATAATATCTTAAAGAACAATCCAAGACCCTATCCCATCTTGAATCAAACACCTCTAAAAATAAAAAAATAAAAAAAATTGGCACGCCAGTAATGGCACCACCTGGGCGCTCGGTCCCCAAGCGGTGGCACCGCTCGGATTGGCGGTGGCACCGCTCGGATTGGCGGTGGCACCGCCCGAGAACTCCCTTATAAGAAAACGATTTAGGACCGGTGGTGGAACCGCCCCCAACCCGTGAGAACTCTCCCTAGAACTCTCACAATACTCTCTAAACATCTCTCACTCTCATTCTAACCTTTAGAAGCCTAAGAGAGGGATTCTTGTTGGTTCAAGCTCTCTATCTTCCAAGGAATTCTCCATAAGGTAAAATCTGAAATCTTTCCTTCCTTTTCTCATTATTTTGCCTACTCTTCACAATTTCATATTCTTGATCCATCATCTTGTTTAGATAATGGCTCCTAAGAGATCAACAAGAACAAAAGGGAAGAGGGTGGAAGGATATTCATATGACCAAAACCTTTTTAGATCTAATGAAGTAGCTCTTAGGTTCCAAATTTCGAAATAAGAACTATGGATTTCCTCCTAAGGATTAATCGATATGTCTTCTTATTCTATTACCTTGACATACAATCCTTGTATGATTACTCTTAATGCCAAGTTAAGGTTTCGCCATCTTCTTTCTTTTGTATGAAAGTCATACTGTTTCTTTATGAGATGCAATCTTTGATTTTGATGAATGCTGAATTTTTTCTAATGAATTTTGGATTCTATATAATAGGATAAATTTTGTATAATCTTATGAATGTTGAATGATCAATCTTAATGGTGAATTTTTTAAATCACAAATTATCAGCTTAAAAGTCTCATCTCCTTTTTGTTGATGACAAAGGGGGAGAAGAATGGGTAAAAGATTGATGAATTGTATATCAATGTGATAGCATGACTTATTTGAATTGTAAAAACTTATGTTAATGTAAATGTCTCATATGCATCGATAGTATGACTTATATGAATTGCAAGAGCTTGTCTTAATGCAAATGTCTTGTATGCATCGCAAAACTCCTTGAGAATATCGTAAGTTTTTAGATTGATTAATCATATTAAATCATGCCTTACATTTATATCATGAGATTCATGTTGAAAGTTCATATCTCTTGTCAAAATGATAATTGTCTTTTATCATTCTACTTGAAAATAATTTTCATAGCTTAAAATTATGAGAAATACGAAGTTTCGTATTTGCTCATGCTTATTAAGAATAACGATAAGTTCAATGGATAGAACTTATCGGTTTAGGCTTGAATTCAAAGAGATTGAATTCAAGTATTTTCATCTTCTCATAATATGGCATATAGATAGGGGGAGTTATGTTTAACTCCGTCATCAATTGATTGTCATCATCAAAAAGGGGGAGATTATTGAATATCGGATTGTGATGATGAAATCAATTGATGGTTTAATTGATCTAATTCATATTATTGAGTTAAGTGTGTAGGATTAACTACGATAGGTTGAAGATATAAAGCAAGTCTACTGGAGTCAAGTTCGATGGGTGTTCGAGAGTCCACCAAGAGTCTGAAGATTCGTCGGAAGTGCTGCCGGAACCAACCGAGAAGAAATCGGGGACTTGTCGAAGTTTTCAGAAGTCTGCCAAAGAGATCATCGGAGGTTAGCAGAGATCACCGAGAAGGTTCGGCTACTTGCCAAAGACTCGCTGAACTCACCACAAGATCAAAAGCCTACTGGAAGTCCATCGGAACAAATCCGAGGGTGTATCGGAAGTCCATCGGAAGATCACCGGAAGGAAACTCGACGTTGCCAATTAAAAACCTACTTAGGACTATGTCTTAATTTCATAGTTTGCATGTAATTAGGGTTAGGATTAAGGGTTAATCCTATAATCCGGTTAGGGGCCAATTGGGCCCGAGTTCAGACTAGTTTAGGCCAAGTTTGGAGCCCAACCAGTGAGCTCAAATAGTCTAGGCGGTGGCACCGCCCAGAACCCAAGAGTTTCGGCAGTGGCACCGCTAGTACACTGTCAGTATCAGACACTGACAGGCGATGGCACCGCCACTAACAAGCGGTGGCACCGCTAGTATCGGGAAATCCAAAAGAATTCAAATTTGGAGCCTAAATTTGAATCCTCTTGGGGCCTATAAATATCCCTCAATTCTCAACAGAGAAGACAACCTTTTTGAGAAGTAAGAGATTGAGATAAAGCCTTAGCAAAGTCTTTAGCAAGTCTTGTTTTCAATAGCTTAAGTATTCACCTCCCTCTTTCTCTTTGAAAATTTGTAAGAGTGTGAACCACTTGTAAAAGGTTGTAAGAGGGGTATTTGTCCCTCCCCTTTAAAGTGATTTGCTAGTGGAAGTTGGAAGCCTCATCGAAGAAGGCTTCGCAAGTAGATGTAGGTCATTTGATCGAACCACTTTAAATTGGTGTGTTCCTTGAATGTGTGAGTGTTTACCTTTCTGAAATCGTTATTTACATAACAGCAAGCTTTCAGTTTTTCATCTTCTAACTTTACTCAAGCTACTCTTGCCAAGTTATTCATTCTCAAATTGAAATCTCTATGCATTTACGAAATCATTTTCAAACTTACAAGTTTTAATCCACTGCACTAATTCACCCCCCCCAGTGCCGCTCCGATCCTAACATTGATCACCACTAAAGATGAGGACAGTTGACCTCCTTCATTCTCTCCCATGGTTCTATAAAAATTTAGGGATATATGATCTCCCTAGGTAACACAACTATCTCATACGTGATTTTTAGTTTCATAGGTTTTTATACATCAATCTTCACACGATGATGAAACCTTTTTGTGAAAATCTAGGATTTTTAGTTTTATTCATCTACTACGCATATGATGCTGCCCCTAGATTTCTCAACAAAAGCTAAACAAAAGAACTAATAGATAGTAGCTTCAAATGGGTATATCATTTTTGTGTAGGACCTCTTAATATAGTCGAAAAGGCAAAATACATTAGGGCATCTGAAATATCATTTAATAACATTTAGGCATACAAAGTGGTGAAATGGTCTAATGGGTTGGTACTACTATCAAAGGCCTCTACTGATAGGAGATGAAAGTTGATCGGGATCGATTCCTCCTCGATATTTTTGGTGAACGACGATCGACCCAAGATAGGGTTGGTTGGCAATTTCCCTTTAAATTGTTAGAATTCTCGTCACATCTTCTCTAAGCGCTGATCCATTTACTATAGTTGGATCCTTAGGGAAAATCATATGTTAAATTCGAGTTTCAAATTTAGGTGGAATAGAGTTGTGGTATAGTGATTCGTTGAACTCTATGGTTGAGGAGCCCAAGTGTTTCCTCGGTCAGTGATTTAACGGGTCTCAAGCGCTCTTGAGATATTGATATTGCGTCAAGTGGGGGAATCCTAATGGGTCCTTATGCTAGTGGTGATTGAGCTATTGACCGCAGTTAAGGTGGAGCATCACTTATTGGGTCAACTAGGTCAAGAGTGGAGGAACATCTTACATCATGCCCATTAGTGTTTGCACCTATTGGATGAGGTTTAGGAATGCCTCAATAGGGACAAGCAGGTGACTTAAGGTCACTCTCATGTCATTGAACAGACGCTAATATCGTGTCGATATTTTATCGAGATAGATGCATCCATATGTGGAATAGTCGGTTGTCGCCCCCCAAGCGAAAGTATTATGAGTTAGGGGCAAAGCATACTCGTTCGATAATTCGTTGAGAGGGTTGGTAGGCAAATGTTCCTATGGAATTAGAAAATCCTTCTGGTATAAAAATGTTAGGAGAAAATATCATTGACATCTTAGTTAACTCAATGTGGTCCAAACCCGTATGCGTAGGGTTATCCGAGATGCTTTCAAGGTGGAAACGTGGAGCACCTAAGGTGCCACTTGCAAAAAGACTAAGGTCGGGAGAGGGCAAGAAAATATTGAATCTCGGATTTTGATGATGAAACCAACTGATAGTGTTTATAATTTGAGTTACATTTTAAGTGACGCGGGAAGCTTCAATCAGGGAGGGACAATTAAAGCAGAAAGAATCATGTTGGACCGAAGAAAAACATGTCAAAAGATTGGACGTCGAGCCAAAGGATCAGTCGATGTATCGATAGAAGGCTTCAGGCCATGGGTTTGGGCATCGGGCCAAGAAGAGAGAAAATTACACTAAGGAAATTGGAGTTACAGAGGTCAACTGGCAGATTAGGCAATAGGTCGTAAGAGAGGACGATGCGCCAAAGATTCGGACGAAACGTCGATGAACCAATGACATGCCAGACAATATTTGATTCAAGCTTTGTAATAATTGTCTAAGATCGAAGTAAGGTTTAAGTATGTTGGATTAACTATGATAATGATCAAGGCATAAAGCAAAATGAAGTCCCGGAGTCAAGAACGAGATTTCATTGGGAGTTTGAGAGTTCGTCGGAAGTCCGGACGTTCATTAGAAGTTCTACCGGAATTGACCGAGAAGTCCAAGAGCTTGCTAAAGAAGCTCATCGGAACTCACCAAGAAGATCGTCGTGAAGTCCAGGAGCTTGCCAGGAGTTTGCTGGAACATTGCTAAGAGATCATCGGAAGTTCGCCGGAAGATCGCTAGAAGCTCGCTAGAAGAAACCTAGACTTATGGACTTATTAGCTTAGTGAATGTCTTAAAATTCATAGTTATCACATAATTGGGTTAGAATTGGGCCAACTCAATTAGGGGTCAATTTGGCTCAACTTTAGGCTATATTGAGCCAAGTGTAAGGCCTAAATAGTGACCCAACAGGTGGCACCATCATGGCACAATCTCCAAGACTATGTCAAGCGGTGGTACCCCCCAGACATAGTCTCCGAGAGGCTGTCAAGATGTGGTATCGCCCAGTGGCAGGGTGTCAGACGATGGTACCGCCCAGTGTCAGTGCCAGTGTCAATGTCAGTGCTGCAGGCAGTGGTACCGCCCAACATAGGCAGTGGTACTGCCAGTACCCAGAGGACCTGGGATGAGACATTTTTAGGCTCCAAGTTTGAATCCACTTAAGGCCTATAAATACCCCTCTCATCCCTGGTTAACATACATAAGCACAAAGAACTTAAAAGTGAGAAAACATTATTGCAATTACTTGAGAGATCCCCTCCTCTAGCTTAAGTTTAGAATTATGTTTAGAGAGGAGTGAGTGCTTATAAAAGGTTGTCTCCTAAACTTGTGAAAAGGAGAAGATAGGTGTAAAAGGGTAGTTGATCTTCGCCCATTGAAGGATGGCCGTTAGTGGATGTTGGTGGTCTCAACGGAAGAGAAATCGGGAGTGGATGTAGGTCATGACGATCAAACCACTATAAAATCCGGTTTACATTTCTGTTTTACTATTTACATTTATTACAAACTGCCATACTTCCTCTTTACTCTAACTACACACTCTTACAAACGTGTTTTAAGTTAAATACATTTCTGAAATCGATTTTAATCGAAACAAAAGATTTATAAAATTAACGTTTTTACCACTATACTAATTCACCCCCCCTCCCCTCTTAGTGCCGACTCGTTCCTAACAGTTGGTATCAGAGCCTCATAATTTCTCGTCTGGTTTAACACCCAAGAGAAATGACTCTTTTCGGCTTTCAACAAGGTCACTCTCTCATTCATCCTCCCATGTTCAATGGGACGGATTACACATATTGGAAAACTCGAATGAGAGTTTTTTTGCTTTCGTTGAATCTTGATTTATGGAATATAGTTGAATTTGGTTTTCAAAAGTCTTCTCTTCCAATGAACGATTGGAATGAGTTGAAGAATAAGACTTTCTCTTTAAATGCAAAGGCTATGAATGTCTTATTTTGCGCATTGGATAAAACAGAATTCAATCGTGTTTCTACTTATGAAATAGCTATTGATATTTGGCACACTCTTGAAATCACACACGAAGGCACTAGTAGAGTTAAATATTCGAAGATTAATCTTTTGATGCATGATTTTGAGTTGTTTTGTATGAAATCAAGCGAAACCATTGGAGACATGTACACCGTTTTACAGATGTTGTTAATGGTTTAAAAGCACCGGTAAAAGTTTTACAAAATTTGAACTTGTTAATAGAGTTTTGTGATCACTTTCTAAAAATTGGGATTCGAAGATAATGGCAATACAAGAATCAAAGAACTTGAATCGTTTTCCACTCAAAGAACTTATCGGGTCTTTGATGACCAACGAAATGAATTTTGTGGCACAAAACAAACTTGAGAATAACCTTCCAAATAACCAAATGGATTTTGCACTTAGAACAAAAGAAGACCACTCGAGCGAAAGCCCAAGTGATGGTAAACTTGAACTTCTCTCTATGAAAAAAAGTTTATAAAACAAGAATTAAATAATAAAAATAAACTTAAAAAGAATGCAACTACTTGCTATGAATGCAAGAATAAGGAAGCAATCTGGGATGAATCGAGCTCATCCGAAGACGAAGAGAAAACCAACAAAAGCGAGGTGGCAAACTACGCCTTAACGACTTCCGACAACGAGGTAACCAAAACCCCTTTGCTTTATTTTGAAATTACTTGATGCATTTCATATGTTTTTAAATTAGTATATAAAATATAAAAAATAAATAAATAAATAAAAGGGGATCATGCCTTCTTTTTCTAGCTATTTTGAAAAAATGATCATGACAATTACATTTTTTTATGAAAATATAATAAAATAATATATTTAAATCTAATGATAATCCTATGTATATTTTTAAAGAAGCAATAATGAGTATCTTGATGATTTCCATATTGCTTTTCGATGACAATGAATGACTTTTGTATGAAAGGCTTAATGATTTTTGTGATGAATCTTGTCTTTGGTTTTCGATTTTAAACATGATGCATGGTTTTGACATAAGAACAAAAATTTGGGCATGCTAATATAAAGTCAATCACACAAATTAAAACTAAAAAGGTTTAATATCTATAAGAATCATTCAACATTATGTTCAATGAAATCATGCTTGATGTTTTAATGAAAATGTTAAGAGACTTGATATCATGCTTAATGAATTTATAGTTTGAAATTGTGCATGTTATACCTTGAAAACTTGAAACCATGTTTTGGTATCATGCCCAAAGTAATGATGCATAATGATCATGTTTAACGAGGTTTTATTTTGAAATTATGCATGATGATTCTTGGCTTATCGATCTTTGTCGTAATAAAAGTTGCTTTTTCGGTTTTAAACATGATGCATGTTTTTATTGGGCATAAATGACAAAGGTATGCTTGCATGAAATAAAAATAAAAATATATTTTTCTTTAAAATTTCTCAATCCCTACCTTATCGAGTTTTCAAAAGGGAGATTGATGAATCTATTTGTATCATTTTTATGAATCTTTTGGACTATAAAAATGATTTTGATGATTTGATGATTTGAATTTGAATAAGTTTTATCGAAATCATGATCGTGATTTCTCGAGATTTATAACTTGTGATATTTTTTATATGAATCATGATCTTGAATTCTCAATATTGATCCTTGAAATTTTTCTATGAATTAAGATCTTATTTTTGAACTCCCATGTTTCTTTTTATTATTTACTAAAAGGGAAAAAAATTATAATATTATATTATTCCCTTCTATTTGATAATAACATAGGGGGAGTAAATTTTGCCAACTTGTCAGCTAGCTTGCAAACTTCAAGAAGAAGCAAAAATTTGCTAGCTTGCTGAATTCAAGAAAATACAAAAATATGCTAGCTTACTTATCTCAAAAGAAAAGCAAAGATTGCTAACTTACATATTTCAAGAAGCAAAAGTTGCTTTCTTGAACATCTCAAAATTGCTAGCTTGCAAGTTCTAAAATGTTATAAAATTCACTAGCTTGCATGATATAGAACTTACTATCTTGAATATCACCAAAAAAAATTTAGCTTGCAAATCTCAAGAGAAGCAATGTTTGCTAAGTTATACATTTCAAGCAGATGCAAAAATATACTAGCACATCTCAAAAGATGTAAAATTTTGCTAACTTTCATATGTGCAAAATTTACAAACTTGCAAAACTCAAAATTAATTACTAACTTATATTTTCTAAAATGATGTAAAAATTTGCTAGCTTGCATGATGATAAAACTTGATATTATGTTTATAATGTAATGATTTGAAATTGCATATCTCAAATACTTATTAGTTGCACTTCTCCCTTTTGTTGATGACAAAGGGGGAGAAGTATGATGATGTTATGCATGATTTTATGATGACATGTTACTTGAATTTTTGAATTCAAGAGTTCTATCAATATGACTCATTGATAGGGGGAGTTAAGGTTAACTCTGTCATCAATTGTTTATCATCATCAAAAAGGGAGAAATTGTTAAATCTCGGATTTTGATGATGAAACCAATTAATAGTGTTTATGATTTAAGTTACATTTTAAGTGACATAGGAAGCTTCAATCAGGGAGAGATAATTAAAGTAGGAAGAATCATGTTGGGCCAGAGAAAAATATATCAGAAGATTGTAATGGCGACCCCGGGAACATTTCTTTTATTGGGAAATTTCCTTCGTCGAGTCAAAGGATCGGTCGATGTATCGGCAGAAGGCTTCGGGCCATGGGTTCGAGCATCGGGCCAAGAAGAGAGGAAATTGCACTAAGGAAATCGGAGTTACAGAGGTTAACTAGCTGATTAGGCAATAGGCCGCAAGAGAGGACGATGCGCCGAAGATTCGGACGAAGCTTAAATGAACCAATGACATGCCAAACAATATTTGATTCAAGCTTTGTAATAATTGTCTAAGATCGAAGTAGGGTTTAAGTGTGCAGGATTAACTATGATAGCGATTAAGGCATAAAGCAAAATGAAGTCTGAGAGTCAAGAACGAGATTTCGTTGGGACTTCGAGAGTTCGTCAGAAGTCCGGACGTTCATAAGAAGTTTTATCGGAATTGACCAAGAAGTCTAGGAGCTTGCTAAAGAAGCTCGTAGAAACTTGCCAAAAAGATCTTCGTGAAGTCCAGGAGATTGCCGGGAGTCCGTTGGAACATTGCCGAGAGATCGTCGGAAGTTTGCTAAAAGATTGTCGGAAGCTCGCTGGAAGAAACGTAGACTTACAGACTTATTTAACTTAGTGAATGTCTTAAAATTTATAGTTAGCACATAATTAGGTTAGAATTGGGTCAACTCAATTAATGGGTCAATTGGGCCCAACTTTGGGCTGTGTCGGGCCAAGTACAAGGCCTAAATAGTGACCTAACATATGGCACCGTCATGGCACAATCTCCGAGACTTTGTCAAGCGGTGGTACCACCAGACTAGGTGGTGGTACCGCCTAGTGTCAATGCTGCAAGCGGTGGTGGTACTGCCCAGCATAGGTGGTGGTACTGTCTATAAATACCCCTCTCATCTCTGGTTAACATACACCACAGAGAACTTAAAAGTGAGAAAACACTATTGCAATTACTTGAGAGATCCCCTCCTCTAGCTTAAATTTAGAATTTTGTTTAAAGAGGAGTGAGTGCTTGTAAAAGGTTATCTCCTAAACCTATGAAAAGGAGAAGAGAGGTATAAAAAGGTAGTTAGTCTTCCCTATTGAAGGAAAACCGTTAGTGAATGTCAGTGGCCTCAACGAAAGAGAAATCGAAAGTGGATGTAGGTCATGATGATCGAACCACTATAAAATCTAGTTTGCATTTCTACTTTGCTATTTACATTTATTACAAATTGTCATACTTCCTCTTTACTCTAGCTGCATACTTTTACGAATGTGTTTTAAGTTAAACACATTTTCAAAATCGATTTTAATCGAAATGAAAGATTTACGAAATTAACGTTTTCACTGCTACACTAATTCACCCCCTCCCCTCTTAGTGCTGACTCGTTCCTAACAGAAAGAAGCTTATAAAGAAGCTTGTGATTATCTTTTTAGTTATAAATGATAAAAAAATTTTATGATTATCTTTCTAGTTATAAATTAAAAAAAGATTTATTTTCTCTTGGAACTTAACGTTTTCACCGCTACACTAATTCACCCCCTCCCCTCTTAGTGCCAACTCGTTCCTAACAGAAAGAAGCTTATAAAGAAGCTTGTCATTATCTTTTTAGTTATAAATGATAAGAAAATTTTATGATTATCTTTCTAGTTATAAATTTAAAAAAAAATTATTTTCTCCTGCAACATCACTAGTCACTTATCAGATATTAATCTAAAATATATACTCTATTACTAAAGAAGCCTATTTTATACCGAAACGGGATCACATTACTGCGTGATCTCTCTCCGATGAAATGGCGTGCACGATTTGTTCGACATGGGCAAAAAGCGTTAAGTTACTTTTGGAAGACTTCGCCCATAGTTCCGTTATTCATAAGATCATGCGGAATTTAACTGAAAGGTTGCATGGCGCGGCTCTTCTCGTGACGCAGCAGCGGTAGCAAATGGAGAGGTGTGAGGAGGAGCGTTCATATTACGTCCCCGCTCTCCGCCAGCCTCGCCGTATTAATAGCCTTTCATAGAGTGCATCATCCATGGCATGGGGGAAGGTTGAGATCAGATCCGCCATGGATTCGAGCTGCACCACTCCTCCCAAACTCTCCCTGTACTCAGTCCCTGGCCAGCGGATGAAGCCACTTGGCACGGCGACGCCGCCGCCCCGGGTTCTGGTATCCGTGCCCTTCATGTGGGAAGAAGCTCCGGGGAAGGCCAGGAAGCAGCCGACTCCGGGTGGGCATGGCATGATGCCCGGCGGCGCCCGGAGTTTAGACCTGCCCCCGAGAATGGTGGCGGCGATGGTAGAGGCCAAGTCCAATAAAACGCTTTCGCCCACCACGGCTCTCGACGGCCCAGAGCATGCGACCCGTCCCGTCCCACTCGGCTCGTGCTACTCCTTTTCGTTCGGAGAGGGAAGGACTGTTGTTACCGTAGGAGGTAAGAAGAAGGGAGTGGTTTGGTTTTGGGGGAGAAAAAGTGGGAGGAAGATGATGAGGGATGGAACCTGGGAGATGAGCGTGGAGGGGTTGGAAGAGAAGGATGTCACTTTCTCTTCCATGTCTTCTTCTCCTTCTCGCAAAAAGCATGGTGGAGAGCACGAGGAGGATGGGAATGTGGAGGAGGGAAGGATAAGGATCACAAGGATGAGGAGGAACAGAAGCCTCGCAAACGTTTCCACCCCTCACATATGGGTGAGTCTCCAGTCTGTGGTCACAGTTCCATGTTCGACATGCTTGCAGCCATATCCAATCAGTCTTTCCTCCATCTTGTCCATCTGTTTGCTTATTCGTAGTGGCTTGATCTTTTCCACTGTTCTAGGAATGAGACATCGGTGAGCCCACCGCGTGGTTTCTCCGACAGTCCCCTATTATTCCGTAGATCATCTTATATAGTGGTGAGATCATTACTTTCACGTGATCCCTTTTCATTGACTCTAGGCAAGCATTTATAGCAGCCTGAAGCTGGTGGTGCCGCTGCCATGGCGAAGGGACCGCAGAGCTTAAGTTCTCAAGAACGATCGACGACGTGCAACACCATTCGTGGGAGGAAGCCAGCCGGCGGTGGTCATCTTCGACCTTCGTACCAGTGCGTCGCGGTAATCGGATTAGAAGAAACACCATTTGTGTCACTCATGTCGCATTCTGATAATAATAGTACAACATGGCAATATCTTTCATTATCTTCTTCCAAAAAAAAATCAATTAAGAATCGCAAATAGGTAATCGAAGAAGATTTGAGTTGTGATGGAGGATGCAATTAACAGGGATTCTCCGATCACGTCTCGTATGTAGCCAAAAGTGTACAATTCGGTATGCTAACTCGGTAATCCATCTGAGGACAACCTTCGCCAAAACCAAAAACGACAAAAGGACATTAAGAAAAGGATGACCCAAAGATGTGATCGCTGTCGATGCATGATATTAAGCTAAAAGCAGGGGTGATGCAACAATCTCCGCCTCTTGTAATTGGCCTTGAAGCAAGCCTGCCTCAGTTTCTTGGTTCTCTCGGTCAATTCAGTCTCTGGATTCTCCTCCATCAGCCTCCTGTGCTCCTCCAAAGTCTCCAACTCTTTCCTTACGCCCTCCTCCTCGAATGTACCCTTCCCCATCTCCTACATCACCACAATGCATTAATTACCCCCCCAGAAAGAAATGTTGGCTTTGCAAACCATTCAGATGGCTGTGCTAATCACGAGACAGAGAGAAGAACGTGCATGCATGCACCTGAACGTTACGGATGAGGGACTTCAAGCTCTTCATCTTCCTATGAGGCCATCTGGCAATCCCGAGCTCCCTGCATCTTTTCTTCAGGACCGTCAGCCCTACGTTCATCTCCTTGGCCGCCTTCGTGATCGGCATCTAGAAGTAGTTCTTGATCTCGTCGAAGCCTAAGCCGTTCAGCCTCGACGCCCGCCCACGGCCTCTCTTCTCGCTCGTCTTCCTTCCGACCCAAGTGGGAACATCGCCTCCCTCGCCACTGGCTTCGAAGGGTCCAAACGGGAGGTCGCAAGCGGGGAGAGGTAGCGGATCAAGCCGAACGTCTACGGCGTCGGACGAAAGGTTGCAGGACCACACAAAGGAGTCGAGATCGATATCATCCAACTCCATTTTCCCGTGTGACTCTGAACACGCATTGCATTGGCAGGGAAGCGTAGCCGAACAAGTATCACAGAATAGGGAGGGTGGGGAAAAGCCCATGGTGTCATCCAACCGTGCGAGACTCTCCGGCAGAGGCTTCAGATCTGTCTCACTGCATCAGAACCAAATATAAATATAAGAAGAAGAAAAAAAATCCGAGTGTCACAAGTCAGGTGTTTTGGGTAGTCGCAGACCCGAGGACATCTCCAAAGTGAGGCCACTCCGAGAAGAGCCTTTCCTCCGGGAACAGGAGACCGTTGATACAGTCGAAATCCATGCTGAAGAAGAAAGGGAGCTTTGCGCACTGGCTTTGATGAGAAGATTACAGCAACAAAAGGGAGTGAAATTGGGAAGGTAGATATGATCGGAGACTCTGAGTAGCCATCGAAGGTCGATCTTGGGATGGCTGTTCGTGTGACAGACTAGAGAATATATATAGATGCTATGTACAGATACATACGCGGAAGGATTAATGGAATCAATCACATAAGGACGTGTTTGATTCTGCGGCTAATTATTATGGCTGTTATTAGCGCCGTCATTGAGAGTTGTCAACTTCAACGTCCCCATGCATTTGCATCTAATTATGATGGTTCCCAAGAGATTAAAAGAGATCTCATCCCCCACCCCCCTTTCTCTCTCCTTGCCGCAGTAATCCTCAGAAAGAACGCTTTTGGGTTGGATAAGAATCTTGACATCTGCTGAATAAAGGAGCAAAAGACGATCCAACACGAAACTACGGACTTCCGTCCGTAAACGCGACCCGCCATGAGAGGGTGTGGCTGTGGCTGTGGCCAAGTTGACTAAATCTCGTTTCGAGTCTGGTGATTAGGATTCGATCGAACTCTACCCAATCATGTTTGCGAAGACATTATTCATCCTCCCAGGCTGATTTAGATAAAAAAGGGACAACAACTCCCAGTGCAAGACACGATCGTTAGAGTTGGTCGTATTAGTTCGAAAACAGCATCTCATTCTTTTCGATTCGGAGCTATTTGACTAACCTCTATCAGATTCTTTCATTATTGTTGGAGAAGCATCTTATGCTTCTATTTACAGCGTGCAAAATTAGGAGGAAAAAGAAAGGCTATTACTCAAACAGCAACCGCAATGAAAAAATTATTGGATCTTGGAAGGAAAGTATTATCAAGAAGAGGAAACGAAATTGTACAACCCAAATAGTTCCATTTCAAACCATGAGTGTCTTCTTCAAGTTCCCAAAAATGACAGCACAGTTCCGGTTGAAGAATAGTCGTTACTTTCTGGAATTTTGAACCTATTTTTCTTAAGCAAAATCCCAAATATATTATGCTGGAATGGAGCAATGGTTTTGTTCTTTTCATTGCGATTTGAGGCCATCAAAAAATTATAAACAATCTGTCCAGAAATTTCAGATGTAAGTGAACTTGAACGATGATCCCATCAAGTACTTCAACACCAAGGTCATTCTTCTTCCTCTCCTTCTACGACATCAACACTTGCTTTGATTTCAGAAGACTCACAAGTAACATAAGCTCCTTCAAAAAGACGTCTAGCTTATCGCAGTCAAAATCTTCACCTGCCGATGATATTGTCGCTTGAAATTTTCCTTGTGATCTTCGATGAGATTGTGTATTTTCTTGTAGCGGTTGAAAATGATACATAATTCCCAGAGCATCGTCGGTGGAAATCTCTTGAACGGGCTTTAAAGACTTTGAAACCTGCCTTTGTCTTCCAGCTTCTTTACTAACTTCTCTTTGAATTGATTTGGGAGGCTGACAAATGCACTGCAAAATAATGTAGGAAAAATTAGATACCAAAATTCTTCTGCAGAAAGAGATCAGTAAATACTGTCACTTTTCACCTTGTGATGCCACTAACAATTCCCCATTTGTAACCACTGTTTGCAGATTGCTTAAAGCCAATGTTGAAGCTCTCTTGTGCGGAAGCTTCGTTTCCTGCAGATGCACCATCTCTATAACCCATATAAACTTTTTGTCAAGGGATCCATATAATACATCTTCAAATTTAAAGCCCTAAAAGTTTTACCATGAAGAATTTTGGACGAGGAATTTACATATCATTTATAGATTGCAAGGATACCGTATAAAATTGATCATAACGCCTCTTCTGTTCTCTGTTTAAGTCAGCATCTGAGATTTTATTCAGAAGCCCATCATCACACCAAGAATCATCAGAAGCATGCTCTGCAACCAAAACTAACTCATTAGCATATTAATCTTTGTATTTGGTCTAAACTACTACAGCCAGTAAATCGTACAACTTCCATGAAAGGCATCATGTAAGGCTACATAAATGCCAAAGAGACCAAAAGGTCATCTAATATATCCACAATAAAGTCACAAAGTGTCTTCCTTAGTCACTAATTTGAGGAAGAATGAGATATAAATTTTAGTTTTGATGAAACTATACTCTGCACATGTAAGCTTGCATATAGGCCAATAAAATTCAATCCTCTCCGACTTTCCAGGAACAACTCATCCGATTGCACAAATCTCCACATGTGCATGCTCGCTTGATAACAGATATGAAAAAGAAACAGCAAAAAAAAAATTATGTAGGAGCAATTTAGTTAATTTAATAATAAAATAAATTTGTTTAGATTAGAGATATTTTACGTATGCAATGAGTTGTCACATGAATACATCTACTCGATGAGGAGAAACAGAAAGGAAATACAGGAAAAAGAAATGCCTATAGGTATTGCACAGTTTATATTTTGCAGAATTTCAGTTACCTTACATTTTACACAAGTCAACTTGCTAGCGATTGATAGGACCGTCTCGGCATTAAGAGGAGGGGGGTTGAATTAGTGCTTTCGTAAAACTTCGACAGTTTGAAAACTCGTTTGATAAAGCCCATATCAGAAAGATAGTTTAACTTGAAAGCGTTCGTAAGCGTAGTGAATAAGTAAATCAGTTTGCAATATGAATGAAAAGCATAAAGTAGATGCAAACTAGATTTATAGTGGTTTGGTCATCGTAACCTACATTAACTATTGATTCCTCTTCACTCAAGGCCACTGACTTCCACTATCGATCTTCGATCTTCTTTCAATGGGCGAAGATCAACTACCCTTTACAACTCTTTTCTCCTTTTTATAGGTTTAGGAGATAACCTTTACAAGCCACTCACCTCTCTCTTAAATTGAAATCAACACTTAAAGCTAGAGGAGGGGAATTCTTACATAATTACAACAGCATTTTCCCTAATTTTTGTTCTCAGTTTATGTGTTAACCGAGCAGAGATGAGTGAGATATTTATAGGCCCCAAATGGATTCAAATTTGGAGCCAAAACAGTCTTATCCCGGGTCTTTGGGGTATTGACGGTATCACCGCTTGTCAATCTGACACTAATACTAGGCGGTACCACCACCTAACACAGTTTGGGAGACTATGTTTGGGTGGTACCACTGCCTAATCTAACGGTGTTATCGCTTGGCCCTTTTATGGGTGATCGAATAGGCCTTCCACTCGACCCAAAATAGCTCCAACTTAAGCCCAATTGGCCCCTAATTGAGTTGGCATGGTTACACCCCAGAACCGACTCAATTAGATTCTAAATTACTTTGATCTAGACAAATGATTACAAAGCATGAAACCTTTGTCCGGCATGTCATTGGTTCATCTGGCGCTTCATCCGATCCTTCAGCACATCGACTTCTCCTTCGATGTATTTTCCAATTGGCATGTTGACCTCCGTAACATCCGATCTCCTTGGTGCAATGTCTGATCCTTCGACCCGATGCCCAAACTCATGACATGAAATCCTTCTGCCGATACGTTGACCGATCCTTCAGCTTAACGTCCAATCTTCTAACATGTTTCACTCCAGCCCAACATCTGATTTCTTTTGCTTTAATCGATTTGTCTTTTCTGATATAAGTTAGTCATACGTCACTCAAGATGGATATTAAATCGTAAACTCATTAATTAATTTTATTATCAAAATTCGAGATTCAACAATCTCTTCTTTTTTTTATGATGATAACCAATTGACGACGGAGTTTAAACTAAACTCTCCCTAGCAATATGTCATATTGAAATAAGATTAAATTTTAGAAAATGATAATCGTTGACTTTCACATCATTGCATGCATCATAAAATCATGAGTATTGTATGCATCATTCCAAATTATAAATATTTTAAATCATCATGGTATCAAAATATTAGAACATGCAAGCTAATAAGTTGACAAGTAGTACTTCTTTTTGAAGTACGAAGGCTAACAAGTTTTGCTTCTCTTGAGATGAGTAAGTTAGCACTTCTCTCTTAAGATGTGCAAGATAGCAAATTTTTCCTTATTTAAAATGTGTAACCTAACAATTTTACTTTCTTTTGTAATACTTAAGTTAGCAATTTTTGCTTCATTTTACAAGTTAACAAGTTTTCTTTCCTTAAAATATGCAAGCTAGTAATTTTTCTTTTCTTTGCGATGTGTAAGCTAGTAAGACTTTCCCCCCTTTTGTTATGTCAAAGAGAATGGAAGAATACAACAGTGCAATTTTTCTCTTTTTTACATCAATGATTCAATCATATCATGAGACATACAAATCATAAATACAAGGCAATTGTACATAATAAAATTCAAATCATAAACATCAAGAAGTCAAGTGACATATCATGGTTAATTTGAATAAATATCTTCTTTAGTAAATACCAAGAAGAATCATAGGAGGACAATTAATGAAAAATCTTGATTTATAAATATCAAGTGAAAGAATTAAGATTCGTTTGGATGAATATCTTCTTTAGTGAAACAAAAATTCTTGATTTATAGAAAACTTTCAAGTTGTAATCAAAAGAACAATCTTGATTCATTTAGATAATTTTTCTCCTTAGTAAATGCAGAACTAAGAATCAAAATAAAAGATAAAAACTTCTCCATAGCATAAGGAAACATAAGAGAATTTGATTCATGCATAATAAATCTTAAATCATCAAGATCATGATTCATAAAAAATTTCAAGTATCAAGTGTAAGATTTGGATAAAACTTATTCAAATTCAAATAATCAAAATCACTTTCAAAAGATTCATAATGACATAAATAGATTTTTCAATCTCTTATTGAAAACACGATAGGATAGAGAAATTAAAAAAAAAAAATGCATTCTCTTTTTAGTTTCAATTTGTGTGATGCCCTAATCTTTCATACAAAAGCATTACATCATCGTTTAAAAATGAAAAGCAATACGTACATCATCAAGATACACATTATTACTTCTTGTAAGGTGTTAACATGCAATTATTATGATCAATTTTTTATTTTTTAAAATCACTAGAAAAAGAAGCATAATCTTTTTTTTTAGCATTTTATATTTCCTAATAACTAATTAAAATCATTAAACAACTCATAAAATGTATCAAGTAATTTCATAGTAAGATAAAGGAGTTTCGATTGAGTCATTTACCTCGTCGTTGAGAGTCATCAAGGCATAGTTTGTCACTCCGTCTTCATTAGTTTACTCTTCATCTTTGGATGCACTTAATTCATCCCATGTCACATTGAATATTTTCTTTTTCTTAAACAATCACTTCTTTTTACGTTCATTTTTATTCTTAGATTCTTGTTTTATGAACTTTTTAAATTTTCTTGTAATGAGTTCAAGGTTATCATCACTTGAGTTTTCACTCGAGTGGTCTTCTTTTATTCTAAGTGTCAAATCATTTCTGTTCTTTGGAAAGTTATTCTCATTAATCATATGTTATACAAGTTATTTCATATGTCATAAATGAATTGATGAGTTCTTCCAACGAAAAATTATTTAAGTCCTTTACCTCTTATATTACAATCACTTTTGAATCCCAATTTTTAGAAAAAAATTATAAAATTTTATTAATTTTATTAATTTTATTAATTATAAAATTACAATCACTTGTGATGATGTTGTCACAAAGACCTCGCATCACGTCATACATCAATCCGTTTGCCAAGACTATTCAAATGATTTCATGAGAGGCGATGAGTCTTTGCAATCTTTTGTGTTTCTTTATCCTAAAAAAATTACGATAAGCGATGCTCTGTCGGGAACAATTGCAATGTAAGCTAAGAGAACACTGACCACAACTGGTCACTCACACTTCCAATTGCTGTATACAGTAATAAAACATATAACCAAAGTTGACTAAAGATGTCGGATAATTCTACATTCTTTTCATGCTCTCCATAAAAGTTTCACCATCCTACATGTACATAATAATTGTTGTACGTACACAAGAAACGATGTGTATGCACATCAAAACATGACTCCTCTTTCACAACCACCACAAAGCATGGGCCAATTGCTTATCTGCAATAATAAACACAAATCCGGCAAACATCGACGGAGAAAAGATTGTCTATGAGACAGGAAACAACCAGCCGATGGTCCAGCCCAGGAATAGCCCCAGGCCACCCAGACCCAAACCAACAGCAAGGGCAACTACTGTGTGTTTGGAGATATCACATTTACGTTTGATCCTTACTTTTGTGGCTGTCTGATCTTTACCAGCCTTCGACGGCAGGAGGACAAGTGCTGATATCTGATGGTCCTTCATCTTGAACTGCAGACGAAGGTTCTCCAGCTGCAACATTCGTAGCCATTGCTTGTATGCAAGTAAATGAGATGCCTGTCCGAAGGACAACTTCACTATAAGTTCCTTCTCATCGTAGGTTTTCTGGGCTGCCATTTCAGCTTTCCTAGCACGGGTTTGGGAATGGCGAAGCGCCTCCAGCAGCTGAGCTCTGATAGGGTCGTTCTCAGATGTCTGTTTTCTATCACCTTGTTCTTCTTTAACAGAACCTTGCATGTGACTGCATGATTTTTATATCACAATAATTTTAGTAAGCCTGTGTGTGACTGCAAAGTTTTGTTATAACGAATTATATTCATTAAGCTCGTAGACACATGGAGGATCTCTCCCCTACAAGACGTACTTATAGCTAGGGGAAAAAAAAAAGGGCAGGAACATCCCATGTCGAATAGTATCAACAGTTAGGAGCATGCGTAAGTAAAACTGTCACTGCTTGGATGGACATAGAAACTGAAGGAACATACCAGAAGAATATGTAATGGGGTTCAAAGTATCATTAACATATTATGAAAAATATCTACCATAGAAATTATGCAAATCTGTTGTGATTCGATATTATCAACGACTTCCAATTGGTGCAAGGATTATTTTGCAGATTCTTTGTATAACAATGCACGCTTAGCTTCTTCGTCTCCATGGCAAAGGCAATAGAACTGAACCAAAGAATCACCATGTAAAAGACCATAATATTAGTATAATCTGATCAGACTTATACGTGTTGTCCGTCATAATTGGGCTAACATGACTAACCTAATTAAAAGGTGAGTTAGGTTCAGGTGCAGGAAACTGACTTAAATGACCAAAATCGACTAATTAACAATCTCATGTTAACAGCATCCTTTTGGCTTCCTGTGTCAAGCATATCATACAAATATGCCATTTAAACAGGTTAGATCATGCCATGTTTTACTCAGCCTAACCTGACTTTTCTATTAAATGGTTATATAGGTCGGTCAAGACAATTCACTCATGTATTAGATGGCGAGTTTGGTTTAAATTAAAGTTGATAGAGGGATTTGTTTCTATATCCTGCTGGAGCCACATATGGTTGCATAAATGTGTATGTGATGTATTTGTATTCATATCACAATGCAGCTATCCAAAATCTACTTCATATTATTGATCATATGTCTACTTAATCTGCATAAGATGGCTTCTACAGATTGTTTCTCTAATCTTGAGTTAAGCCAGGCTCCAAATGGTATTAGACAACAATATACACAATATAACTTTATTTGAGAAGGTGTGCTCATCCATTTCAAGTGCAAATAGATAAGGAACTTAGGCTAACAGTTAATGCACATAATTACTGATGAATTTATTAAAACTAAGGAGAATATAAATATGATACCGTGCAGTGTGATGAAACAACATAAGAACTTGCAGAAAGATAAAACAGAGTACGAGCTTGAACAGCGCCTTGCCTGTACAATTTCTCTGAATCATGCAATAAACAGCCCCTTTCACCAAAAGGCAAATTCATGTCATCAGAACTCCCAGTAGAACACGAATCATGTGAATACTCATTGGCATTGTATATGCCAAATGATGATTGAAATATTTCACTAGCATCCAAATTCTCAATAGAAGAAAATAAATCCTTCATATAATGTACTGTCTGGGTGGGTTTGGGCAGATCACAATTTTCAATATGCTGCAGTGATTTTTGGGCAACCAACAAAACCATATCATCTTTATCTGCAATACGCCACCATCCCTCAGGCTTATTACACTCAGACCAAGGTGTTTCAAGGTATGAAGAAGCCTCGTCTGACTTCCTCAAAGCTAATTGATCAACCGGCTTCAGATCCAAAAGTTTTTCCACCTTGTAAACAAAATCCATATTTGTCTTCTGCTTTAGTGGCTGTTGTGAATAGATGGTTGTTGTATTCATCTCTTTGACCCTAGTTCCAGAACCACTCTTCATGGAAGCTGTTGATACCATATCTTCCCTTTTAAGTACAAATTTAATAAAGTTGACTGGCGAAGACCCCCATCCAACTTTGATGTCGGGACTGCAGTTTCCGTATACTTCTCGATAACTTCCCATTCTATGGAACCTAGTTGCTCACAAGTAAAATCCTTCAGGCACCCAACAATGGGTTGGAGCTGAAGCCGCCCTTTTGTTTTAGGAGATAGATTAGGATTCATTGGGTTCCTGTTTGAAGGCATGAATTCCGGGACATGATAATCTTGTGCGATTGCAGTATTCCGGGACATGATAATCTTGGAGCTCCTTCTGCATCTTCCTGGACTAGGCAACGGCTTGCAATGCGCTGCCGAGCTGGCCTTGATTCTGTAGCTGCCATTAGTGGCTCATTTCCTCAACTTCCGTAATAAAATTTATCTACCAGAGGCAAACAAATTGGTTACGTACTTGGTATGAGAAAATCAAACAATTAGTCAAAAAGTGAGTATATCAAAATAAATCGTCTAAATTCTCCATTTCATACTTTACAGCAGATTGATGTTCAAAGCATCATGTGGTAATAGATGACACTTTACACTGATAAAAGCAATTTCCAAGTTCAAGAGCTGTGTACCATGTAACGCAAGAAACATGTATCACCTACTCCAATTAGATACAAACATAAAATAAGGAATAATAGATATGGTCCCTGAAAATTACTTTCAGCCAACATTTCAAGCACATGGCAAAGAGCAATTGCATATCTTAAGATGATAGTAGAATATATAAATTTAATGAAACAAAGAGGTTCCTATTCCAGAATGACCCTTAAGGCATGTTTTGTCAAAATTGCCAAAAAAGAAATTTCATCACTATAAATTTATATTTATATGGACATAAATAGTCCTATAAATGTAAGATCACTACCACTGAAGCATTAAAGTGAGTCTCCGGTCATGACTCTAGGCATTATATTTTTGTATTACGGATTTTAAAAGGCTTTAAGTCTGGCCTAGCATTCTATCTTAAATTAGGCAAACTTACAGTAAGCATTTTGTTCATAAGAAGTTACATTAAAACAAAAAAAGTAAGCATTGTTCGTAGATTTGTGGAACTTCTTCATGGTTTTCGAGATGACAATGTTGAGCCCTTGTACAGAAAGATCTGATGATGTCCCCAAGCCTCCGTTTCCCTACTAAAGATATATGCTTTTCGCAACCAGATGACTTCTAATACATTCCACCATTTATCCTGGTCATCCATTAGACAAACAGTCGGTAATAGAGCTGAATAGTACTTACTATGCATGATCCAGTAAACCTTTAAATCAAATGATCTCAAATGATTAGAGAAGGAAACCAAAGCTAGCAGGGCCAAAATTGGGGGGAGACAATCAAACAAAACAAGTAGAAATATTCTACACACTTAATAGAAGAGAAAGAACAAAAAAAATCATGCGTATTCCCACCAAGTTATCAACAGCAACTACTCGCAAGCAAATGAGGGTCCAACCCACAAGCTAAACAACGGAAACCACCAAATCTGAAGCAAACATGAAAGCATTAGATAAACGCGTCAAACTCATACCAAAGAACAGGAGAAGGAATTCGAGGGGAAGACCCAACTCCGACATCTAAATAAAACGTGCACTGTAAACTCGGAGGCCTAGGAGATCAACATTTGGAATTACGGCGATTCCATCGTTCCCTCGGTGAGGCGATGATGCAGAATCGAATCTGGTGTAAGGGAAAGAAGCGATCAAGATTCAAAGTAAGAGAAAAACGATGGGATCACGATCCATCGCTTGCTAGCTCTTTCGCTCTTACTGGCGTTTTCCAATTTTCTCTGCTTGATTCCGACAATTCTCTTTTCCTATAATTAATACCAGGAACTAAACTTCCCCCAATTTTTATAGGTCAATTTTTTTAGTACCGTAACTGAATCAGCCAACAAATTTTGTGCGGGTGATTCCGTTATCTTCACTGTGGGGCCCACAACCCCCAGTGACCGTCCGGAAGCGGTGGGGTCATCGAGAGCGTCACTTGTTAATGACAGTTCGATCTGGGCCTGAGAATGGGCCTCGGCCTGCTTTTTGTCGCATACGGTTTGCTTCGGGATTCGTGCAACAGCAGATTCACTCGTATCCATCCCCTCTGAACTCCCTCTTGTAAGAAAACGGCCGTGTCCGACTAAATCTATGGACTCCGTGGCCTCCACGCCATCCTTCGAACGCCTTATAAAATGGGCTCAGATTGGGGGAAGGCAAAAGAAAAGGATCGAGTGCTAGGGTTAGGGTTTCGGTCGACCCCCGCCAAGGATGCCGAAGAACAAGGGTAAGGGAGGGAAGAACCGCAAGCGGGGAAAGAACGAGGCCGACGACGAGAAACGCGAGCTGGTCTTCAAGGAGGACGGCCAGGAGTACGCTCAGGTTCTCCGGATGCTCGGCAACGGCCGTTGCGAGACCATGTGCATCGACGGTACCAAGCGGCTCTGCCATATCCGCGGTAAGATGCACAAGAAGGTCTGGATCGCCGCCGGTGACATCATCCTCGTCGGTCTCCGCGACTACCAGGACGACAAGGCCGACGTCATCTTTAAGTACATGCCCGACGAGGCCCGCCTTTTGAAGGCCTATGGAGAGCTCCCGGAGAACATCCGCCTCAACGAGGGCATCGGAGGACTCGATGAGGTGGACGAGGGCGGCGCTGATGACTACATCGAGTTCGAGGACGAGGACATCGACAAGATCTAAGCGGTCCAAGGATTGATTGCGGTTTGCCTTGCCTTTCTTCTCTCTATCTCTTGAATGGCAATCCGTTTCTTTTAAGTCTGCTGCTGGAGTTGGGTTATCATATAGAATTAAGTACAGATATGCTTGTATGGTTTCAAATGATTTACTTTGTCGATGAGTGCTGCAGGCGTCAAAGATTTTTAGTCTATCTGGTTAATGATGATGCTTATGTTGCACTTTGCTATAAAAATACATATTATATTTGAGTATCTTTAATGGTTCTTCAATGCAGGTTTCATGGTTTTCTTATATCATGATGTGTCTTTTGTACTTATGCAATACAACCATGATCAAAGTGGTTTTCAGTTCCATCTAGATTGAACTAGATGTTCTATGGTGTTAGATCAACACCTATCCTTTTTCAGATCTTTAGCTGTTTATGTTAATCTTGTGGAATACATTGATGATCTGACAAAAACTGTAAAGAACCTATACAATATCTTATTGATGCTTGGTCTGGGATATGATTTCATTTCATATTTTTTAGGTGCTCTTGTCAAACTTACCTTCGAAGTGGGTGGCTCTGTACTCTTGATTCTTCTTTTCTGTTGTTTTCATGCATGCTTTACTTGAATACTGAAGCTTTGTTGGTGGAACATCAATTTTAGTAGACATGTCTGTTTGCTGATTTGTGCCTCTAGATCTGAAGCCAGAAGGTGCTTGAATGAAGCCAATAAAACACTAAAGATGCATCATCAACATTAGATGACTATATTATTTCTGCAAGATATTTTGTTGCTCTGTGCAGTCCATCTCAACTGGCTTATTTCTCGTTTTTCATACTCAAACTACTGTATTCTGAGTATACTATATTGAATATCATGAATTTTGGATATAATTAATGAAGACTGTTAGGACTGTTTTTGTTCTTATGCTTGTTGTCTCATCTGCTCAAGAGTTTTGAGTCCAACAGAAATACAGAAATAAACAAGTACTAGTTTATGTTGCATGAATGTAGTTTAGTTTTAAAGGCATACTAGGACAGAAGAATGTCAATTTATTCAGTAATTTTAGGATTATATGTATGCTTGTTTGCACTTAGATGGTATACATTCTGTTTGGTATGCAAGAATACTTGGACACAAAATCTTCTTTCTAATTGTTTGTGGTCCTACAAGACCCATTCTGTTATTTTCTATTTTATGATGTTTTCTTTTATTCTTTTACGATCAAGAATTAGTCGATTTTGAACATGAATATTTGAGGCAAGCTGTTTCCACATTCCTGTTGTCTTTAGTTAATCACCTATTGGCAACGGGAGCAGAGGACATTGCATTTAATGCTCGCAAGCAGTGTAGACTAGTTTGAGATAGTCAGATTCAAGAGATTACCCAATAGCTTTAGAGATAGATTATAGAAGAAAATAACTTGCACAAGTCATATGCCCTTCCATGCCTAAGGACAAATAAGAATGCAACCACATGAAAGCTCTAGATTTGGTTTCAAGGGTTTCAAGTTTTGTTACTCTTGGTCGTTGATCTATCTTCCTGTTATCGTTGATGGCCTTACTGACTTTCTCTGATCCTACTGTTTACCAGCACCATATGATGGAATCTTTTTTTTCTAAATGATTGATGATTATTACCATAAGAATTTTTAAACTTGTCAGGGAAGCAAAAGAATTTTTTGGATTTGTGATGGCACCAGAACTAGTGGCAGCGTGCAATGATAACGGTTGGTTTATATTTGTATCAGGTAGACTGTAGAAGATGGCTTGTATGGTCACATGCCCATACCTATGAACAAAAAAAACACAATGAAATGAGAGCCCTTAAATTGCTTTACAGGCTTATTTCATTCTAATTTTCATATAATCTTTCACTATCTTTCATAACCACAATGGCCTTTATCATGCTCATCCAAGTTTTTCGGAATACCAGTTAGTGGAAATGCTTTAATGAAGGGCCTGATGAGGTTTGTCATCTCTCTTTTTGGAGTTATGGCACTTTTGTTTGGACTTGTTATTGGCACTGGAGCTAGTTGGTGTAGTATATATTTGCCTGATTTTGTGATAATCCTGCTAGGTTGATGTGATGTGGTGGCTCTGTCAAGTGGTTGGGGATGCCAAGTTGCAGAAGCAAGAACAGATGACAATGCGTGTTACTGCAACCTAGCAAAGTTTTCTTTGTAGATATGTGAACAATATGTAGCATTTTAGCCTACCAAATGTGAGGTTGATCAGATAAGCTGATGAGTATGATAATATTAGAGCTTTATTTCTAGATGGAAGAGGTACTGCTGTGGTTGGATGAAGCGCAGTTTGGTCATCTCTTATTGTGGGCATGGGACACCTTTTGGCATACCAAGAGCTCCTATGCTAGAGGAGTTTGGATGGGGGAGAGGAGGTTAGGGATGATAGCAGATTGGATACTATCTGAACCCAACTATTCATATCCGTTAACTGAACGGAACTTGGGTATCTATCATCCTAATTGAATAGCTAAATCTGATTTAAGTGGGTTGGGTAGATGTGGGTACTCCCATTGTCATCCCAAACTCATATCAAGCATGATAATGGGTGAGGTATTTGCAACCAAACCTGATAACTACGTTAATAGCTAATTTCGAATATGGCTCAGTTAACTTCACTTGTTGATCTATGACAAAAATCAGAGTCTGCGTGTGATGTCAATTTTCTGAAATTTTGTTAGGCTTCGATTGGTGACAGAACAGCAAAGCTGAAGAGATTTGTCCCTCCTGGAATGTGAGTTATGTTTGCTATTTTTCTTTTCCTTGAAGCTTTCAATAGGAAGTTAAGTAGCTTGTCTGTCGTGTAGCAGATTTATTATCCTCTTCACTTGATTTTTGGCATCATTCACAAACTAAGAGCTGGTGAAACTTGATTGTTAGGACCCAAGAAACATGGAGTTGCTATTTTGAAAGCACTTAGTTTTAGTTCTCTTGTTCTTGTGAATTCATTGGCTTCTCCGTATATGTAAACGTGTCGGTTGTCTCAATGTGTTTCTGTAATCAAGGAGAGAGAAAAAAAAGGGAAAGAAAAAGTCATGTAGGAAAAGTGTGATAAGGGGGCCTCTGTAAGAGATTGAGAGTTCCTGAGATTCTTTTTTGGTATCCGATGAGCACAGCACTGGTGGTTGTCTTGGACTCTTTTAAGTAATTTTAGTAGTTTTTTTTTTTCCCCTTCTTTTGGGATAAAAAAAGAGCTCGAGAGTTCATGAGGTTTTCAGGAATTAAGGCAGGACCGTAATAAGAAGACATGGATAAAGGTCCTTCAAATCCAGTTATGTAGTAAGTAACACTGAAAAGCTTTTGATATCGTTTTAGCGAGACCGAAGTTCTTAAGAGTAAATTTATCATATGCTGCAAACCCGTTCGGTAGCATACACTGTTCTTTGGATCCGTTGGCTTCCGCATCCAAGCATGTGCCATCCAACGACCGTCTAAAACTCTCCTCGTGGTGGTTATGTTTTCTTTGGTTATTCGTGGGTGGGTTTTGTCTAAGTGGAGCTTTTCCATTGCCTGCATGAAGAAACCAGTACGTACCTCTCGTTTGTATCGGCTCCTCGTCCTTCCCATTCTGCTTTGTACCCACTCCCAAACATGTAATGAATGTTTGTGCGGTCGGGACGCGTTCTTTGTTGGAACTCGGAACCACCACTCGGTTGCTTCTTTTTTTTCCCATCGGTTACTGCCAGTGATGAATCTCGTTTTAAGATTACCACCGACGAGGATTAAAGAAATACTATCCCTATCTTTTCTCTGCACGTCTCCTCTCATGTACAGACCACAGACAATTCGCTTTCGTGCGTGAGCCGTTTCCTGCCTGCATGTGATGATGATTGAGCAGATCCTCTCGCAATGATTTATCACATGTTAGACATGTTCTTCAAAAAGAAAGAAAAGTTCTAAATAAAGCCATCAGATCGGATATATTATTACTCCGATGCATACGAGTCTGTCCGACCACCAGCCCTGGTTAATTGTCATCTCATGTTTATGTATGACTCCAGCCACGAGTAGAACCCCTCCCTCGTGACAATCTATTATAAATGTACACTTGCTGGCACCAAAGCAATGTCTGATTCAACACCAACCATCCTGCCTCGTTACAAATGTTTGTGTGCACATCTATGACTCGGGTATCAGAGAGATTCCTCCGACTTGCTTCTCGCTAGTTGGTGTAGACCATCCCAGGTCAACTCTCCGAAACATGGGAAGCCATGGAGGCAAGCGTAACAGCTCGATCGTCAACTCCGGCAAGCTCCATAGTCGATAGTTGATTCGTCGGATCTCCTGGCTTGATTTGAATCACAAGTGAAGCAGGAGAATGTGTTCCATCTTACTTACTTGAATCTTATTTTTTTTCTTCTGGATCACGTTCTCTATGCAGATGAGATGGGGTGTGTGACGCAGTCAACGACATTGAGTTGTGGAGGAGGAAACTAAAAGGGAACAGCACGCCTCAAGGAACACCTTTCTTATTCGTTCCTAAAAAAACACAACCCCAACAAGTAAAGGAGTAATGATCAATCATAGACTTGCATCTTTCATGAATCATGTGTGTACAATCATTAATGGTCGCGATCAATCATCACCCAAACTTGCGGCGTTTGTGCGCTACCATCTCATCGATGTGCGGTGATGAGCGTCTCGATGAACCGCAGCCCGTCGAATCTGGGAGCGAATCCATCTCCCGGCTGCTGCTGCTCCTCCTCCTGCTTTGATTGAGACGCTGAGTCTTGCGCAATCGCAAGAACCAATTCGAGGAACTATTTCATGAGGGGAGTCTACTGATGTCCACGAGGGCCAATTACCTGGCTTGGAGCTTGGAGCCTGGAGTCGGAGAGCGAGCCGGACAACGCAGTCGAGTACGAGGCGGCGGCAGTGATCACCGTCGACGCAATTGCGACCGCGCTTGTAACCTTCATGGCGGTAGGAGCGCCTCTCTCTCGTTCTCTCTCTCTCTCTCTCTCTCTCTCTCTCTCTCTCTCTTTCTATATATCTGTAAAACCGTTCCTCCCTCTCCTTCGGCACCTATATATATATATATATATATATATAAAGAGAGAGAGATAATACCACCAAACAAAGGGCGAAGAACGAGAGACAAGGAAGAATGGGAGGAATCGAGGGAAGGAACTTATCTCCTGCTTCCTGGCGTATCAATTCGAATTCCTCCTCGAACCAGGTTGGCTTGCCACCACCGCCGTGGTGGATGCGGCGTGGAGGGAGAGGGAGTATATATATATATATATATATATACTCTTTCTTTCCGGAATTGGCCTCGCACGGCCGCGAGACGACCGAGGGGTGAAAGAGTAAACTCGGGTGCGGCCGCTGCCACCAGTACACGTTGGGTGTGGAGTATCGGAGCGAATGATGATTTTGTAGGAGCCGTCCAATTAATCGGTCATAATCAATCCTCCGTTCCATTTACTATAATTGTAGTATATATACGTGTCGGAGGTTAGGCATTTTATCCTTGAACATTATTTTTGCCATTTATTTATGAACCACCCGGAAGAGTCTTGCCATTTATTTATTTAGGACATATCCGCTGCCTCTCGGAAGAGTCAATTGTTAGTCACATCTTATAAGCATAAATTTCTAAGAATGATCCAGCCAAAATAGTAATATTAGGAAGACATCACTACCAATTGCTTCTTGTTGTATCGGTTGTATTTGAAATAAGAGGATGTTGAACGTTGAGGAAAAATGTATTTCTTATTTTAAAAAAAAAACTTAAACAAATACATGTGAAATAACTTTGTTGGCCTTTCACACGGTTGCCGTGTTGGGACTCATACTGTAAGTTTGTTTGTATCAAGCAAAGTTTTAAAAAATAAAAATAAAAAAAACGAAAATATATTATTAACTTAGATTAAAATGTTCATACGAAGTGATAGAAAGTGTTTTTTTTTATAAAAAAAGAAAAATATCTTAGCATAGACTAAAGAGTTCATACAAGGTGAATCGTCATGAGGAAGATAATTACGCTGTCTTGGTATATGATTCCAACTCATCATATTTGTCTTCCCAGTACAATCGTCAAGTTTGTGAGATTAAGTTGTTTGGAATCCGATAAGATCATCCATTGGAGATGGATGTTCTGTCACCCCCAAGTAGATGATACGGTGCAACGACCGGAACAATGATGTTGTTCTCTTGGCCCCGGAGGTTGTATGTAACCCACCCCTGCGACATCGAGGACGCCTGGGAGAGAGAATATACAGAAATACTAGTACTACAAAGACCAGTAAGCAACTGAAGCATTAGTTTATATGAGAAGGAATTTTTGTCTTTTCTTCATCCAAATGCTTCACCATCTTATTTCCTTGGGTTAAATAAAATGTGAATCGATTGTTCCACACACGCAACCCCGAGCCACAGGCACAAAAATGGACCTCTTTTGAAATTGTCACCGTTTCTGTCTTCTCTTTGAATACCCATCAAAATCCTGCGGCACTAATTTCCACCCGATTATGTGCCATATTAAATTATTATACGAGGCCACTAACTGCAACACACGATGTTGGTCGATATCACTGAGGCATGCCTATTCTCAGTGAACTTGGCAGGAATATGGCAAGTAGAACCTTAATTTAGATGTCCCTGCAGAAATTTTATCACAGCTACATCTCTCTTCTAAACGAAGAAAAAAAAAAAGCCAGCTCTTTTGATCTTCTCCTTTCTTTTCCTTTCTAACATAGTTTTTTTTTCTCTTTACAAAAAGTAAATACTAAAAATCAGATTCTAACAAAGGCTCTTACTGTCAAAATCATTATGGGATAGGTTAGTTAACATCTCTCTAAAGATAATATCATGATAATACGTGAAAAATCCCGGGTAAAAATCACGGGGCAAACTAGAGATAATCCACTATAAGAATAATAAATATATAAATCTCAATCTTTTGCCCAAAACCTCAGCAACAATCACAAGAGAATAACTGGGATATAAGAATTGGTGCCCTCGTTGCTACTCTTTTATAGTCTTTTTCTGCCTCTAAAATGTAACCACCCACACCCCTTTTAATTTGATCTAGGGTTAAATCAAAGAGGGGGTGAGTTGTGGGCTGATAAAGCCCACTTTGGGTTGAACATAGTCTATCAGCCCAACATCCATAACTATATTAAGAGTAATTTTTTTATGTCTAATAATAATAAAGGAATAAAATATTATATGGAATATCATATAAGGAGGCAATCTTTCGTTCGTTGCCTCAAACAATCTCAATTTAGTCATTTGTCTATGTAGACAACAAAGGTGAAGATAACGTATAACTATCTACTTGGGCTTATGTCCACGTGGGTAGACTAAGGGGAGAAAGTTTTTATCTTTTTTTTCCAGCCTAAATATTATACGGAGGTCATGTGTCAGATGATAATTTATCAATAATATTCTCCCTATCATTTGTCTCCCTCAAGACAGGTTTTAAAAACTCTTTAGCAAGGGTCTTAAAGCATGTTATCTCACTTTATTTTTATTTTATAATATTCTTCCTATCATTTATCTTTTTTTTTCAGCCTAAATATCATACGGAGGCCATGTGTCAGATGATAATTTATCAATAACATTCTCCCTATCATTTGTCTCCCTCAAGACAGGTTTTAAAAACTTTTTAGCAAGAGTCTTAAAGCATGTTATCATTTATCTAATATTTTTATTTTATACTTCTTCGATAGCTTTGAGGGCAAGAGTACGAGTGCCTAACCAATATACTTTGGAAACACTCAAAAGGGGATCGGGGTGTTTGACCTCCCTATTGTTGGGCTGACAGCCCACATATTCAACCTACCCTCTTTTGACCTAACCCTAGATTAAAATTAGAGGGGTGTGGAGCTACGTTTTTGGAGCAAAAAAAGGGCAGCAACGAGAGAAAAAAGGAGAAAAATTGTAGCAGTAATTTGATTCAACAAGGAGGAGAAAAATATAGAAAAATAAGAGAAAAAAAGAAAGAAAACAAGGATAACGTAGAGAGACTGTTCTCAATCATCTAGTAGTGTTATCATCTCATGTTAGATTAGATATGTAATAGATTCTTGTTGTGATTACTTGGGGAGGATTTAGATATTGTGCATAGTGACGTGATATTTGTATCCCAATTACTCTTCTATGATTGTTGCTAGGGTTTTGGGCAAGAGATTGAGATTTGTATATTCATTATGTTTATAGTGGATTATCTCTAGTTTGCCCTATAGTTTTTACCCTTCACATTGGAGGGATTTTCCACGTAAATCTTGGTGTTCTATTTTATTGTGATTCCATTTAATTCCGCTGCGTGTTATAACTTGCTAATATTTGTTCATATATAAAAGTTTATTTCTCATTATATCCCATTAACTAGTATTAGAGCAAGATTTTGATGATTTAACTTCTGTGTTTGAACCATGGAGGCCAGTAGTGTTTCTACTATAAACAATTGGATGATATGAAAACCAAGAATGGAAGATCTCTTGTATTGCAAAGATTTGTTTGGACCTTTGTAGGAGGATAGTGCAAAGCCCACAACTATGACAGATAATGAGTGAAAGAGGTTAGATTGAAAAATAGTTTGGTTTATTCAACAATAGCTCGGTGATAGTGTCTTTCATTATGTTTCTATTGAAAGTTCTGTATATTCTCTTTGGAAAAAATTAGAAAGTCTATATGAAAGAAAAACAATTGGTAACAAAGTCTTATTGATTAGAAAACTTGTGAACCTAAAATATAAAGAGGGTGTTTCTATTGCTGAGCATTTGAATGAAATGCAGAGTATTACTAATCAGTTATCCTCTATGAAAATGTCTCTTGATGATGAGTTGTAGGCATTATTACTTCTCAGTTCTTTACTAGAAAGTTAGGAGACACTAGTGGTTTCCCTCAATAATTCTATGTCAGATGGTGTTGTCACTATGAGTCAAGTAACAAGTAGTTTATTGAATAAGAAGTTAAGAAGAAAAAATTCAGCAACATCTCAAAATAATTCACAGGCACTTATTTCAGAGAATAGAGAAATGTCAAAGTCCAAGTATAAAAGCAATTCACGCATAGGTGGAAGCAAGTCAAGATCAAGAAAAGATATTGTTTGCTATAACTTTGGTGAGAAAGGACATTGTAAGAACCAATGCAAGCAACCTAAGAAAAGCAAGAAAAAGGAACAAGAAGTGGAGTCTATAGAGTTAAAAGATAATATCACAACTATAGTGTAAGGTGGTGATTATTTTATTTTGTCTCCTTCTGATGATATTTTTTCTTTTGTGTGTCAGGATCTTGAGTGGGTGATTGACATAGGTACTTCTTATCATGCTATACCATGGAGGGAGTTTTTTGCTACCTACAGGTCTGAAAATTTTGGTATTGTCAAAATGGGCAATTATGGCATGACATACATTATTTGTATGGGTGATATCCATATAAAGATCAACATTGGCTGCAAGTTGGTCCTTAAGGTTGTGAGATATGCGATTGACTTGAGGTTGAATTTAATTTCAGTTGGAAAACTAGATGATGAAGACTATAATAGCATATTTCACAAAAGATAATAAAAACTCAATAAGGGTTCTTTTATTGTGGCTAGTGGAAAGAAATGTCATATCTTATATAGGTTGTAGGCCAAATAATTAAATGCTACAGAGAAAGACTTCAGCATGAAATTGTAGCATAGGCGACTATGACACATGAGTGGGAAGGGACTGTAAGCTCTTTCCAATAGAGAGGTATTGCTAGACCTCAGAGGTATATATTTGAACTCTTGTATTAATTGTTTGGCTAATAAATAACATAGAGTTTCATTTGCTAGTCCAACTATGCCTAGAAAAATGCATGTCTTAAACCGTGTTTATACAGATGTATGTGGTCCTTTCAGGACAAAAACTCTTGGTGGATCTGTTAATGTTTCTGGCATCAGTGGTGCACTTTATTTTGTTACTTTTATAGATGATTTTTTTAGGAAAGTTTGGGCCTATGCTTTGAATACCCAAGATCATGTTACTAATATCTTTAAAGAATTTCTTGCCAAGGTTGAAAGGGAGACATAAAGACAATTGAAATATATAAGATCAAATAACGGTGATGATTATACAGGATTATTTAATAATTACTATAGGTCACATGACATCCAACATGAGATGATAGTTCCTGATACACCTCAGCATAATACAATTGCAGAGAGGATAAACAGCACCATCATAAAAAAGATCAGATATATGTTTTTACAAGCCAAGCTATCCAAAAAGTTTTGAGATAAGGCTTTGAGGACTATAGTTTATGTGATCAACTTATCACCATGTATAGCCCTAGATGGTGATATTGCAGAGTATATATGGTCAGGGAAATATGTTTCTTACAAACATTTGAGAGTGTTTGGTTATGGTAAGACTAAAGAATGTATTTTCTTGATTACTCACATGATCAGTTTGGTTACGGGCTTTGGGATCCAAAAAAGTAGGTGTTTAGAAGCAGAGATGTGGTCTTCTTTGAGGATCAAACATTTGAGGATTTGAAGAAGAAGATATTAGCTAAGACTTCTACAGAAGGATTAGCATATTGTAACCCAGTTACTCATCAAGTATATTAGGGTGATGGAGGAGATATGTAGAAAAATGGTGTAGAGCTTGATGTTGATCTACTTGCAGGACATGTTGAGCAAGAAGAAGTTGGAGAGCAACTTCCCGTAGAACCTCAATTGAGAAGATTTTCTAGACAACATCAATCTTCCAGAAGATACTCTACAAATGAGTATGTGATGCTTACTAACGCAGGTGAACCAGAGAGTTACCATAAAGCAGTTGAAAGTGAGCAGAAAAAGAAGTGTTTAGTTGCTATGCAGGAAGAGATGGATGCTCTTTAGAAGAACCGCACTTATGATTTGGTGCTACTACTAAATGGAATGAAGGCCTTTAAGAATAAGTGGGTTTTCAGGATGAAGACTCAAGAATATTGTTCTCAACTAAAGTATAAAGATAGATTGGTTATGAAAGGCTTTGGTTAAAAGAAAGGTATTGACTTTGAAGAGATTTTTTCTCTTGTTGTTAAAATGTCTTCTATTTGTGTTACTCTTGGTATTGTTGCTAGCCAAGACTTGGAGATTGAGCAGCTAGATGTGAAGATAGCTTTCCTTTATGGTGATTTGGAGGAGAAAATTTATATGGAGCAATTAGAAGGCTTCAAAGTCAAAGGTAAAGATAACTTTATCGACAAGTTGAAGAAGAGCTTGTATGGGCTAAAGCAAGCTCCAAGATAGTGGTACAGAAAGTTTGATTCATTTATGATAGAAAATGGATACAAAAGAACGGCTTTACATCATTGTGTATACATCATATGGTTTGGTGAGAATTTTATTATTCTCTTACTTTATATTGATAACATACTTATTCTTGGGAAAGATATATCTACAATTAACAAGTTGAAGAATGAATTGAGTGAGTCTTTTGTAATGAAGGTCATGGGGCCAGCAAAGCAAATACTAAGCATACAGATTTTCCGTGATAGAAAAACCAAGAAGATTTGATTGTCATAAGAGAAATACATCGAGAAGGTATTGGAAAGATTCAGTATGAGCAATGCAAAGCTAGTTGGTTCTTCTCTTGCAAGTTACTTCAAGTTGTGCTCAGAACATAGTCCATCAAGTGATGAGGAGAAGGAGAAAATGCAAAAGGTTCCTTATGCTTCAGTAGTTAAAAGTTTAATATATGTAATTATGTGTACAAGGCCGGACATCACATATATAGTGTGTATTACTAGCAGATTTCTTGTAAATCCAAACAAAGAGCACTAGACAATAGTGAAGTGAATTTTTAGATATCTTAGAGGGAGCTCTAAGGTTTGTTTAAGCTTTAGAGGTGGACCACCTGGGTTTACAGGTTACACAGATATATATATGGCAAGAGATATATATATACAAGAAAATCCACATCATATTTTGTACTTAATTTTGCAAGGGAAGTTATGTTATGACAATCCAGATTACAAATGTGTATTGCTCTCTCCATCACAGTGGCAGAATATATTGCTGCTATAGAAGTTTGCAAAGAAATATTATGAATGAAAGAATTCTTACAAGAATTGGGGCTGAAATAGAAAAATTATGTGGTGCATTGTGACAGCCAGAGTACCATCCATTTGTATAAGAACTCAACTTTTCATTCCAAGTCAAAACATATAGATATCGGATACTATTGGATTTGAAATATATTTGAAGAGAAGCAGTTGCTGTAATATCCTTTATTTCCGAAATTTATGTACGGACCTATTTGTAAATCGGAGGACCTATATATAAATATAGAAATTTTAAGGACTAAACTATTAAGTTGTAAAAAAAAAGGAGAAGAAGAAGATAAGTAGAAAAGAAGGGAAGAAAAGGAGAAGAGAAGAAGAGGGAGAGAAGAAGAAGAAGAAGAAGAAGAAGAAGAGAGGAGGGTGGTTGTGGCAAGGGCTGCAATAAGGAGGTGTGGGGGCATCGAGGAGAAGAAGAAGAAGAAGAAGAAGAGAGGAGGGTGGCTATGGCAAGGGCTGCAGTAAGGAGGTGTGGGGCATCGGGGAGGAGAAGGGAAGAAGAAGAAGAAGAGGGAGAAGAGAGGGAAGAGGGAGAGGAGCGAGAGGTGGTAGCAGCTAGGGCTGTAGCACCTCTATTTCCCGCAGGTGGAAATAAAGGAGAGGATGTGTGGGGCGTCGGGGAGGAGAAGGGAAGAAGAGGAGAAGAAGAAGAAAAGAGGAGGGTGGCTGCAGCGAGGAGGTGTGGGGCGTCGGGGAGGAGAAGGAAAGAAGGAGAAGAGAGAGAAGAGGGAGAGGAAAGTGAGGTGACTACAGATAGGGCGACACCACCATTGTTTCCTACACGAGGAAACAGAGGAGGTGTGGGGCATCGAGGAGGAAAAGGGAAGAAGAGGAAGAGAAAGAGAAGAAGAAGAAATGGGAGAAGAGGCTATGGCACCTCAGTTTCCTGCAAGAGGAAACAGAGGAGAAGAGAGGCAGTGCGTCAGGGAAAAGAAGGAGAGGAAGGAGAAGAAGAGAAGAAGAAGAAGGGAAGGAGAGGGAAGAAGAGAAGGGAAAGAAGAAGGGGCTGCAGCTGCAGCGGTGGTAGTTGCAATTGGAAGAGAAGAAGGAGAGGAAGAAAAGAAGGTGAGGAAGAAAAGAATGTGAGAAAGAAGAGAGGAAGGGGAGCTATGGCTGCGGTTGTAGCAGCTGTGGTTAGGAAAGAAGAAGAGGAAGGAAGAAGGGAAGGAGACGAAGAGGAGAAGGGAAAGAAGGGGCTGTGGCTGCGATAGTGGTAGCTGCAGTTGGAAGAGAAGAAAGAGAGGGAAGAAGAGGAAGAGGGGAATGTGGCTGCGGTTGCGGTAGCTACAGTAGCAGTGGTGGCTACAGTAGTTGCTTTTGGGAAAGAGAAAGAAAGGAAAGAGAAAAAAAGGGCTACAGCCGTGATTGTGGTTGCGACGACGGTTGCAGTGGCGACTACATCTGTAGCATTTGTGTCTGTAAAAGAATAGGAGGAAGAAGGTAGTTCGGTGGAAGGGGTTGAGACTGTGACAACGGCAGCTACGTTTGGGAAAGAAAAAGAAGGAATGAGAGTAAGGGAGAGCCGGTGACTGTGCCCTTATATTCTGCACAAGTTACAGTTGTGGAGGAAAAAAGAAGACAGATATAGAAAATGGAATAGGGTGAGGAAACAGAGGAAAAAAATAGAAGAAGGATTCAGGCATACACCTTCTTTGGATCTTCGGATAAAAATCTTCGTAAGGCAAGTGTTTCGATCCTTTCTATTGCAAGTGTTCTAATCTTTCCTATTGCAAGTGTCCTGATTCTTCCTTACTATGATTTTATCTCTATATTTGCTTTGAATATGAGGAACTTTGAATTGTTCTAGCCTTGCATTTGATATATCTCCTATTTAGACATAATAATTAGAATCTGTGAAACTTCTGAGATTCTGACCTTTCTACCTTGTTATGGTTATAACTTCATGCACTAAACTCTAATTTAGATAAAACTTATTTGATCAGAATATAGACTCAAAACCTTTCTTTTGATAGCTTATTTTAAGAATTCAGAGTAAATTTGCCTGCCCAAACACCTATTTTAAATGAGCCTACGGATTCTGCAAAATAGGGATCGTAATTTCTGATATTTTGATACTAAATTACCTATAAGTCCCTATTGAAAACTCTGATTTATTCAAAAATTATTTTATTAGAAACTAGACTCATAGATCTTTCTTTTGATATATATTAAAAGATTTAAAGTCCAAATGTTTGCCTAGTTATCTATTGAAACCGATCCTATGAATTTTGTAAAATAATAATTTTATTTTCTGACTTTTGATTACTAAATCAATTATAACTCTTTGTTGGAAACTTTGATTTATATGAAACTTATTTTATTTAAAAATAAATTAAAAAATATTTCTAATGATATATTTCTTGAGTAAATTGGAGTACAATTGATAGTTTGAATCATTTGTTCAATGTGCCTCTCGAATTCTGCCAAAAATCGAGCTTTGGTCGATTTCGCATATCTAGTTTTATTCCTTTGAAAATTGATTTCATTTAGCTTTCTTTGTTTTATTGAGCTTTATATTATTACTTTGAATTTTTTTATACCTTGTTCTTAAATTATTTATATTTTTGAAACATATTGTGTAAATTTTATGTTGTATCATATTGACTTGTATAGGTACATATATATCCCATTGTTCTGCTTTTGCTTTTGATATGTGCCTATTCCAGTTTTATTTCTTTGGACATTGAATTTATCTAACCTTCTTAATTCAATTGAGCTATATGTGATTGCTTGGAGTCCTTGTATGCTCTTGCTTTCATTTCCTTTCAAATCTGAATACATTTATGAAAGATTATATTTGCATCGTATTGACTCGAAAGACACATGTACGTTTTGTTGTTTTGCATGTGCTTTCGATATGTGCTAATTTTATTGTTTATACTATCCTTTTGTACTCTGGTGTTTGTGGGATATTGTAAACCTTTGCCAGAAATGGTAAATGGAGTTATGCATAGAGCCCGCGATGCTCTGCCAGCCCGCTATGACTTCACTCAGACGTGAGTGGATGGAACTCCCAGATGATATCATATTATGTTTGGTGGTCATTCAGAAATACATATATGTTTAGTGGTCATTCAGAAATAAATATACCATATTATGTTATGGTCCTACTTCACCTTCTATGTGTTTGATATGATATCTAGAACTTTGGTTATGTGTTTTTATATGTGATTTGGATAAGAATGATATGAATGTAATGTCAAATTCGACATTTGAGCTTTTGTTTCGTATTTGTTCTTTGATATGCTCTAAAATGGTTCATATGCCGTTGATATATTTTGAAATATTTTACATACCATTGATATGTTTCGAAATATTTTATTTATTATTGATATGCTCTGAAACATTTCATACACCATTGATATGCTCCGATACATTTCATATGCCAATGATATACTCCGAAATATTTTATCTGCTATTATTATGCTCCGAAACGTTCCATATGTTATTGATATGCTCCGGAATATTTCATACATTATTAATATGCTCCAATTACTCTCTATTCCATTTGTTATGAACCAAATATGTTTTGAATGAAATGACATTTATGAATTTGTATCTAATGAGATGGTATCCTTGAATCTCTTGTATTTTGCCTTATATTGTGATACCTTATTTGTTTGAAACTATCTATTTTTGTTTTAGATATATTTTGTCACTTGCTAAGCTTTTTAACTCACTTTATTGTTATAAATTTTTCAGGTTAGCTTGTCACTCTTTGAGATGTTTGTATTGGGCTGAGGCAGTAGAGAACTATTCAGAATTATGGGCAAATCATATTGGTAGATATATTATGGTTATTGTTGAATAAATATATTTTGTATGTAATAAAATATTATCGATGAACCTAAATGGATATGTCGTGTAAAAGTGTTAAAAGATCTCCCGTATTTAGAATTTCAGAATGTTGAGTTTAGTTTACAATGATATAAACTGGTGATAAATTGGTTGGAGTTCTGATTGTATAAATTGTATAGTTGTAGATTTATAAGTGTTATTAATGTTTTGTTAAGTTGGTTTGAGTTTTCATAAATGTGAATTATCGAGTGATGTGATATATGATTATAAACTATACAGGTTTTATGGATGTGAATTTGACTGAATGTTTCTCAGCATCCTCAAATGTATATTTGGATCCTGGTTTATTAATGAAAATTTTAAATATTATCGATTTTTGAGGGGCATGACAGAGGTGGTATCAGAGCATGGTTTGAGGATCACTGAAATATTTGATATGTTGACTTGCAAAATATATTAAAGTTTAGTAAACTATAGTGATCGGTCAAAATTTTCTTTGATGCATTTTAGGAATCTAGGATGATAAGGATATTTGGTCCTCATACTTCATTTGCTTCTGATTAATTAAGGGGGATGAAAGGGTTGATCGAGGATATTAAATCAGAGTGGCGCAGCGAAAGCATGGTGAACCTAATCCATTGGTGGAGTTTTGATCTTTCCCTCATCAAGGGAGTAAATCCAAGTGAACAAGAATATCCTTTGAGATTTAGAGTCGATGAAGAGCTCATATGATTAAGATTTGATAATAACCCCAAAGCTCCTAGATTGCTTGTGGACTACATACTCCATTCTGACTAGGTTCGAGCTATAAGTCACTCAGTTGGTTCATTGCTCATATAACTCGATATTTATGTTTCCTTATTTGTCTTTTAATACACACTAAGGATGAGACTTCGATTTTTTTCTTTAATTGTGTCTTACCTCTCATGATGGAGGATATCGTCTTCCCAAATAATATTCAACTTGTATTTATCGGGAAATGTTATCAGTATCACTTCCAATTATAAATTTTTTAAAAAAATAAGTATTACTTGATTGTTGGGGAAGCCTTGCAGATTAGTGATGTTCGTCAGATAATAAAAGTTAGGATGAAACATTTCTTCTACAATCCCACCTGGTTTACACGGCCTGTGTATAACAACAGCCAAGGCTAATGTAACTAGAGATCTCAAGGGACCTATTCCCGTTGTTTGGATACCAACGTTCTATTGATTCGACTGACTTGTAGGGATTTGGCTAAAATTAAAATACACCATACAACATAGAAAGTAGACTTCAACGAGTACATAATTGGTTGCAACGTTGAAGTGTGATGTGGTGGTAGAAAAAAAGCTTTTGCCGTCGAATTCAACCATCGCATCTTCTGGCCCTGCACGACAAAATCCTTCAACAATTTCATTTCTGTATAATTGATATATATATATATATATATATATATATATATACCCAGAATTTTTTATATACTCTCTCATAATTTATTCGCCGCAAATTAAAATTGGGCCGGCCTCGTGACTTGGGCCTCGTAAATACCAATCACGCCGTCCCGGACTCCAGACAAGGCCGCCTCCTCATGGATCTCCTCAAGTCATTTGTCTAAGCTGAACCACGAACCAGGGAATGAGTATGATATTTTTCCGCGAGTGACGCCGTAACAACGTTGTCCACCAATGACGATACGTCTCCCCCAGCTTCGTGCGACGGGCGAGACATGCGACCGCAACTGGGCCGAACGATTGGATCGTATGTGACGCGAATATTCCGTCGCCGAGATGGACCACCGACCACGTGGTGGCCCGTCACGTCAACCAATTCCACCGTGACAATAAAGGAAGGGTCTGCGGAGTGGAGCAGCGAGTTGCGTCCGCAGCGAAAGAAGACAAAACAGTGGGTCATAAATTACACGCGCGTCGTGCGAGTTCACCGTCTCCGGAATCCTTTTTTTGCCTTTTGACTTGCCACCCCACCGAACCCAACCTTCCCAGAGAAGCCTCTCTCTGCGAGCGACTGGCCCAATCCGCCACTCACCCCGCTGCCTTCCTTCCTCATCCTAACCTATCTCGTCTGCTTTAAGCAAGCAAACCATCTCCTCCGCTTGGCAATTCCCCAAACGCGAACCAGAGGGAGAGGGTTACTTTGCGGCAGCGACGACAACGAGAAAGAAGGAATAGAGGAAGAAGAAGGATGTGCTGCGAGTAGCCAATCGAGGGGACTCTTGTTTTCTTCTTCTTATTATTATTCAATCGTGTGGGAGTGCAATTGCAGGTTACTGCTGTCGTGCATCTGTCCCTGCTGCCTGTGCGTGACCATCCTGGTGGAGTTCGCCATCGAGCTCATCAAGGCGCCGCCTCCTCATGGATCTCCTCAAGTCATTTGTCTAAGCTGAACCACGAACCAGGGAATGAGTATGATATTTTTCCGCGAGTGACGCCGTAACAACGTTGTCCACCAATGACGATACGTCTCCCCCAGCTTCGTGCGACGGGCGAGACATGCGACCGCAACTGGGCCGAACGATTGGATCGTATGTGACGCGAATATTCCGTCGCCGAGATGGACCACCGACCACGTGGTGGCCCGTCACGTCAACCAATTCCACCGTGACAATAAAGGAAGGGTCTGCGGAGTGGAGCAGCGAGTTGCGTCCGCAGCGAAAGAAGACAAAACAGTGGGTCATAAATTACACGCGCGTCGTGCGAACCCAACCTTCCCAACAAATCCTCTCTCTGCGAGCGACTGGCCCAATCCGCCACTCACCCCGCTGCCTTCCTTCCTCATCCTAAACTATCTCGTCTGCTTTAAGCAAGCAAACCATCTCCTCCGCTGGCAATTCCCCAAACGCGAAACCAGAGGAGGAAGGGTTACTTTGCGGCAGCGACGACAACGAGAAAGAAAGGAATAGAGGGAAGACAGAAGGATGTGCTGCGAGTGCGACTGCGAGTGCCGGCCGCTGGGCTGGACTGCTGGGCCTCCCCTTCGCCTTTCTCTCTCTCCTCATCTCCATCGTCGGCGCCGCCATCTGGATCGTCGGGTATGTCAACATCCCTGCTCGTTTCCACGCCTTTTTAGATCGATATAGTTGTTCAGATCTGTGGTGATAGCCAATCGAGGGGACTCTTGTTTTCTTCTTCTTATTATTATTCAATCGTGTGGGAGTGCAATTGCAGGTTACTGCTGTCGTGCATCTGTCCCTGCTGCCTGTGCGTGACCATCCTGGTGGAGTTCGCCATCGAGCTCATCAAGGCGCCGCTCCATGTCATGAGGTGGTTCACTTCCCAGATCCCCTGCTAGTATTCTTTGATAGATCGGTCCTCCATAAGACGGATGTTGTGCTTCAGAAGATTCATAATACACAGAGAGAGGTGGAGGAGGAGGGGGATTGATCCGTGTTTGCTGCAGATGTTGATTCGTCTTCCATGTGATGTTTCTTATAATCATTCATCGGATACTCGCCCTTTTTGCTTGGATTCATCGATGCTTTTGGGTTTCCTCCTGCGTCTCAAAACACAACCACTACATATGCATGCTATATGTCAAAATTCGTTTTCTTCTTCTTTCTTCTTCTTCTTCTTCTCAGGTTGTTTATTTAGATTAAAAAAGAAGCCCAACCCACGGATTCTGTATTGGGATTAACTGCTTCACGGGCAGAGGGCAGAAGAGGGGATAGACGTGTCTCCTTGGTGCCATGATGATATCGCCTGTATTCTCGTAGAAGAGAAGAATATGTAAAGATCATCCATCGTTCGGCCGTGCCATCAGATTCACCTCCGGAGGATTAGATTTTACATATTCGATAGCTTTCGTCTTTCGTGTATAATTGTCCAAAGTCATTTTCACTTGACCATTCCAATTGATGGACACATTGTGTGAAGGTAAGGCAGCCTTGTGTTGCGAATCACTAATATAATAGTATAACGTCTCTCAAAAAGATGCGCCTCTCTTTTATTTGCCAAAGCCAATGATGCTTTTGGCCTCAGGGAACAATGATATGGTATGCTTTCTTTCCCCAAACCCATTGTTGCCCCTTAAAAACAAGACCAATATTCGATAATTCAATTACAAGGTTATAGTAGATGCCAGTGATTGTAATGCTTTATATTTTTAATTATAATTAAACTAAATAATATATACATATATATATATATATATATATATATATATAGTACTAGAAAAATGAAAAGAGAACAACTATTTCAATCGAATCTATGTATTTACATTCCTTGAAATGGAAACAAGTCATGTACTTCCTATAAAATAAATTATAATCAACAATCATCAGGTCGACATCGGATGAACCATCCTTAAGACTTTTATCCTCGTCGAGAGAAAAGCATTTACTCACATGGTAGAAAGAATTTTTGTATTTTCTTAAGAGTCGAATAACGTAAAAAGGTCTGACCTTAAAAAAAAAAAAAATAAAAAATTTGAAAGTACTAAAAAAAAAGCACAAGCACACGCACACCCACACCGACACCCACAGACACACCCACACCCACACGATTTGGGCGGTGCCCTTTGTAAATAAGTCACTTCCGTCTTTGACCCGGCTTCTCCATTCGCGCACCCATAGATTGCTTGGCCTCCTCTATTCCACCCTCCCTGTACAAACCTCCGGCGACCATCATAATCATCATAACCAAGAATCTAAATCTGCACTCCAAAAAAATAAAAAATAAAAAGAAAGAAAAAGAAAATTGCATGGGCAGGAATCCGAGATGTGGCCAACAGGTCCTCCCATCCAACTGTTTTTAGGGATAATCAAAAGGAGCCAGTCGCCCAGCTATTGGTACACGCAGACCACAGACATCAGGACGGCGGCGATTCGATCGCGGACGAAGCCGCTGGCTGAGATGGCCTTGCAAGGTTTGCGTTGATGTGGCACGTAGGACACAACTCGCTCCCTCCCTCCCAAACAACACAAACGTCACCTGCAAATGAAAGAAACCGGAGAGCTGCATTCTGCTGATGTGTTCGCCGCCGGATGCCTGCGAAAGTCGTTGAAAAGTATTAACACTTGGAAGTCAAGGAGGAGACGTCGTAACACTATTCCATCCGACAGCTAACAATTACCTGCTTCCGCGAGCAAAGAGCGGTTTGCATTTCTCTTTCCTCAGCCTTGTTATTTTATTGCCTGCAGTTGGCTTCGTCAGGTGCGCACCCACGTGCTCGTGGATAATCTAGTTTATAATCGCTTCTGTATAATTGAAGTGTATCTGTCACCTAATGCTGTGTAGTTTGTAAGCTTATTGGTTCGCTTCTAGACGACGCGTCGGATGGATATTCCCAAAGTCCCCAAATGCATACATAGTTTGCCCCTGGTTTGGGTTCTCCAGTATCACGGTGCGTGTTCCTGCTTTCGGACCCCAGTTTTCTCGTACCCTATCCCGTGTTCCTGCTGTGAGACCACTGATTTCCCTCGCCGTCCGCTCTTCTCCTCGCCCTCCTCTTCCTCTGCTTGCTTGTAAATAAGAACCTCGCTCGACTCCCCGCATCCCTCCCACATCACAACCGGCGAGCGACACCTCTAACAAACAAACAAGCAAACACCTTCTCTTCTCCCACCACAACTACCGGCAAATGCAGGACGGACTGGACAACGGCGGCCGAGCCGGGCGGCGGAGCCCCGGGACACTGGGACGGCACCTGGCCCGCCGGCTGGTGCAGGTCGGCGTCCGGGACGTGTTCGCCGTCCCCGGCGACTTCAACCTCACGCTGCTCGACCACCTCATAGCTGAGCCCCAGCTCAACCTGGTGGGCTGCTGCAACGAGCTCAACGCCGGCTACGCCGCCGATGGCTACGCCCGCGCCAGCGGCGTCGGCGCCTGCGTCGTCACGTTTACCGTCGGCGGCCTCAGCGTCATCAACGCCATCGCCGGATCCTACAGCGAGAACCTTCCCATCATCTGCATCGTGGGCGGGCCCAACTCCAACGACTACGGCACCAACCGCATCCTCCACCACACCATCGGGCTCCCCGACTTCTCCCAGGAGCTCCGCTGCTTCCAGACCGTCACTTGCCACCAGGTTGTTCTTTCTGCTTCTTCTGGTTACTGAGATCTCATAAAGCAAATGCGTGGAACTGATACGACTGCTTGTTTATGCGCTCGTATTTTGTAGGCGGTGGTCAACCATATGGATGAAGCTCACGAAATGATCGATACCGCGATCTCGACAGCTTTGAAGGAGAGCAAGCCAGTGTATATCAGCATCAGCTGCAACTTGCCTGGGATACCGCACCCTACCTTCGTGAATGAGCCGGTTCCATACTTTCTCACGCCCAAGTAGGTCTTCTTTAGCTTGATCTCTCTGTTATTTGTGTTGTTGTGTGTATATAGAAATGTTAATTTATGTGGCGGAACAGTCTTATTTTTATTGCGTTCAATCAGTATGATCGAAGCGAAACAACTGTCACGTCTTTACGATTTTAAGCATAAAGATGATGTTTGACCAAATATTATTCCTTTACGAAGGGTATATATAGAATCCCTGTAGTTGTAAGTGGCATTGGGTTTTTTCTTTGTTTAATTTTGATCTGTTGATCATCTTTCTTGGGTTCATTCCTACATTTGATTCATTATCAATCTGCAAACAAGTATACCTGATACAACCGCAACGCTACACCATGAGAAGAGTACTATAAGTTCAGTTCTTTTATGGAGTTGCAATGAAAACTAAGATGGTTGATATATAGTGTCTTGAGCTCTTTGCAAATTGTGCAATAAGTTTCTGTTCTGTGCATGTATGTTTGTTTATTGATAGCTAAGAATGGTTTAGTTAGTCATTGGTAGAACCAGTCATACTCGGATTCAGGTTTTATTTGAATTTGAGTGTCAGTTGTATTATTAATATCTATTGATAACCAAGATACTTTGGAAAAGGAACATGTAGTCAACAGTATGAAGGTATTGCTGATGTCCTAAGAATCTTCCATAAGTACAATGGCTAATAATTCTAATAAGAATATCCAGTTACAGGTAAAGAAAAACATATCTTTGTTGTGTGGTTTTTCCTTCTAGTAAAATCAAATAGGTCAGAAGTTATGCAGTATAGTTTAAGTTGGATATTTTACATATACTGCAGATACCACTCTGTAAAGTAAAGAAGTTTTCCTTTTTTGTGTAAAACTGCTGAAGAATATAATTGTTTGACCCCTGTATGTTCACTCAGTGTCTGATTTGGAGGTTTATTGAGATTAGGAAATGATCACGAATCAGATCAAAATGAAATATCTATTTTTTACTTGTATATTACTGAATTTAATCACTTACTAATTGTGAAAAACTGGAAACTTAAGATGTATAGGGAGTCAATCTTTTATGCATGTTGTTAATATCATTTTAAATATGCTAAATGTGGGCAATGATTCATCAATTTCTTCTCTCAATTTTTGTAAAGTTTTTTTATATGTTTATTCTGAAACTGTCAATTGTTGGTTGTGGAATTCTAGTGATGGAAACTGTGTAGGGTCAGAACAGAACTAAATTCTTTTTATCAGTCTGCTAGTGTCACATCATTTTAACTACATAATACTGTTCCTATTATTTTAAATGATCTATGTAGGAAAACAATAAATAAGCCCTATGAGTAGAACTGATATATTGACACTTTGAAAACCCAAAATCTTTGTTTTCACTTAAAATTCTTGCACTATCGTTACAATAAGTGCATACTTGTAAAGTCGATACAATGGAGATTGGATAGCCAATGTCGTGCAGCTAACAGTTATGGTCTGGATACTTGATTATAATGTCTGTCGTATGGTTTTGTTATCATAGGTAGTGATGAACAGACTGTCATGTCTATTAAGTTGATCATGTGACATCTTGTGTACTTAGTGGGTTCATGCTATCTTTAAAGATCAGCGAGTGACATCCTACATATGGTCTCTGTAATGCATTATTTTGTGAGATAGAAAAAGAATAACTGCAACTTCAAGGGCATCTCTAGTATTTGTGTTTGGAAATGACAGACTTGTATCCTTTGCAGGGTGAGCAATCAATTGGGACTAGAGGCTGCTGTGGAGGCAACGGCACAATTTTTGAACAAGGCTGTGAAGCCAGTTTTAGTTGCAGGTCCAAAACTGAGGGTGGCAAAAGCCCATCAGGCCTTCATGGAGCTAGCAGATGCATGCGGCTATCCAATAGCTATTATGCCATCAGCTAAAGGGATGGTACCCGAGCACCATCCTCATTTCATTGGTACTTACTGGGGTGCAGTTAGCACCAACTTCTGTGGTGAGATTGTGGAATCAGCTGATGCATACGTCTTTGTTGGCCCGATATTTAATGATTATAGCTCCGTGGGCTACTCATTACTGATTAAGAAAGAAAAAGCAGTGATTGCACAACCCAACCGAGTTGCTATTGGTAACGGCCCTTCCTTTGGTTGGGTTTTCATGGCGGATTTCTTGACTGCACTATCTCGGAAGCTCAAGAAGAACACTACTGCCTTGGAAAACTACCACCGGATCTATGTCCCACCCAGTAGGCCTCTCAAACGAGAGAATGATGAACCTTTAAGGGTCAATATACTTTTTAAGCACATTCAGGCATGCCTTCAATCATTGCTCTTGCTACTAACTTTTTATTCATCCAATTTTTTTTCCTTTAACATGGTAGAAAAGCACCTTTCTCTTTACCCTCTTTGCTCACAAGAAACTTGTAACTCCTACTAGGTTTGACATTGTACTGCTTGTTCCATTTGTGCAATTGATCTCATTACTTTTTCTTTCTTGTCAAACAGGATTTGCTGAGTGGAGAGACGACTGTTATTGCAGAGACTGGCGATTCATGGTTCAATTGCCAAAAGCTTCGCTTGCCAGAGAACTGTGGGTAAGTGAGTTTTATTGTTAGGTTGTTGCTAATTGCCATATCTCCCGATTATAAGTCACCAAATGGCTTGACTAAAAGGCAAATTACACAGGTATGAGTTCCAAATGCAGTATGGATCTATTGGATGGTCAGTTGGTGCCACTCTTGGATATGCTCAGGCTTCCAAGGAAAGGCGTGTTATTGCTTGCATAGGGGACGGAAGTTTCCAGGTAAAGTGAGAGAGTGACTACCTGCATGGTCCATGGTCCATGTGAGAAAAAAAGGTTTTTGATAAAAAAAAGTTGATGGCTAAACTTGCTTTTGCATTAGGATTGTCTTTTTAACGAGTGGGGTCTTTCTTCTTTCTGGGTTAGTGGTATTTACAATTTGGGCTCTTATAGTCCACCTAGTATTTGTTCCTGTGTGGTCAAAAGAAGATTCGAGGAAATATGGTCCATTTGCTCATTCAGTAGTCACCGGTTAATTATTTCCTTCATTCTATAGGTTACAGCTCAAGATGTATCAACAATGATCCGGCATGGGCAGCGGAGCATTATATTTCTCATCAATAATGGTGGATATACCATTGAAGTAGAGATCCATGATGGGCCTTACAATGTGATTAAGAACTGGAACTACACTGGATTTGTCGATGCCATTAACAATGGGGAAGGCAAATGTTGGACTTGCAAGGTGAGTTTGTGATGACAAAATGGTTGACTGTTTTTATGCCTCTTAGGTACTAAGGTTTTTTTGACCATGTTTATGGTGTGAGGTTGACAAAGAAAATTGTGCGGTAAACTAATTATTGTAGGTGAGGACCGAGGAAGAATTAGAAGAGGCCGTCGCCAAAGCCACAGGAGAAATGAAGGATAGCTTATGCTTCCTTGAGGTAATTGTGCATAAAGATGATACAAGTAAGGAGCTACTGGAATGGGGATCGAGGGTCTCGTTCGCCAACAGTCGCCCACCTAACCCACAGTAGAGAAATTTGTATGGAACAACGATAAGAGTCGATGACTGACAATTACTGTCTTAAATATCCCAATGTCGTAATAAGGAAAACCAAATAAATTATATGTTGCAATTGGAAATTTGCATTCCATTTCGTGTTTGAGTTGCATATCAGCTGTCGATTCTAATTGGCCATTGCCTGGGATGTTCCTTACTTTGGGATGCATCAGCAACCTGTTGCGTTCCAAGTGGTTTTTGCACTTCAATTCTCTTTCTCATGGACGGAATATTCTTCGACTTTTAATCTGAGCTGTTGTTTCTGCACCATCACAATTATTCGTCCCCTTTGCCGTGGCCACTAATGTTGGCCTCAAAACTTTGGATCCTCTGCTTGCTTTTCCTGGCCATAACTACTGGTTTGTTCATGGTTTCCCCACCTCGACTGCGACTTCCTCCACCGATACAAATCGGTAATAATGGATGCTTAAAACTGTGCTTCTGCTTCGATAATGCATACGAACGTTGACATCACCGGTGAGCTTTTTGCACTCAACCGAACGAGTCTCTTACTTTAGTCATCATTCAACTAATTAAATGCCACATAATAGGGGGCTCGGCAAGTCCATGATGCACTTGAAGCCAGCACAACCTCTTCTCTCTCTCTCTCTCTCTCTCTCTCTCTCTCTCTATCTAACTACGAGAAAAAATAATGACGTCATGCCTTACGTACTACGATGATTGCATCAGAATCCGACTCTTTTCCCGGCCTCGGACTTACGACTCAACCGTGAGTTGGCAGAGCCAACCCAGCCGCCCACTCGCGGGTTTGTGCCGGACATGTCAGCTGCTTCTTCACGGAAACGTCGAGGACTCTCAATGGTTCCATCTTGTGACCGCATTCGCATAATAATTACATGTCGATCAATGCCCAGTAATTTAGACTGAACTGAAAATAAATGTACGTAGAAGAAGAAATAGCATATTTACATCATATATATATATATAGGTTAATTAAGGATATGTAGATATTAATTACATTGTGCACAAGATGCCGCATGCTGTCGGTCTCGCTTCGTCTTCGACAGCTGTAAACTGTATCTTTCTACGCTGCAAGCGAACTCGCAGCGAGCGAGGCCTCCGAAGCTTCCAGAAACCAACCGTCGCTCAGCTTTAAAAGGCCTCCTCTCCCATGTCATTGCCGTCCGCTGTTTTCTGTTTCTTTTACGATTTCCTTCCCATCCGATTCCCTTGGTCTGAGCGATGAGGAGCTTCGTTGTCAGATCCATCGAGTCCGCCCTCCGGCGCCGCGGGGCTGCCTCATCTAACCGCCGTCTCTTCTCCTCCGACTCCGCCCCCGAGCGCAAGGTTGCCATCCTCGGCGCTGCCGGCGGGATCGGCCAGCCCCTTGCCCTTCTCATGAAGCTTAACCCCCTCGTCTCCAACCTCGCCCTCTACGATATCGCCGGCACCCCCGGAGTCGCCGCCGACGTCGGCCACATCAACACCCGCGCCCAGGTCTCCTCTTCCTTCCCCCATCCTCCACTACTTCTAGATCTTACCCCTTTTGTCTACTCACCCTTTCGATCCTGTTTATCATGAGTGGATCTGATCAGATCTAAGGGTTTTCGGTCTGTTTCTTGATGGATCTCCAGGTCGCCGGCTATGTGGGCGAGGAGCAGCTCGGTAAGGCTCTCGAGGGCTCCGATGTGGTGATCATCCCGGCCGGCGTGCCAAGGAAACCCGGCATGACTCGTGATGATCTCTTCAACATCAATGCCAGCATCGTCAAGTCGCTCTGCACTGCCATCGCGAAGTACTGCCCCAGCGTATGTCTTTCTGTCGTTTCAACCCACACAATTTTCTGCTCTCTCTATTCCATTCCGTGCACGCCTTCGTCCCAACTAATTGGAATTCTCTAGTCCATCCGTGGAGCTGATTCTGCTGTTGTTTTTTTTTTCCCTAATCGGATCAGGCTGTTGTTAACATGATAAGCAACCCAGTGAATTCAACTGTGCCAATTGCATCCGAGGTGTTCAAGAAAGCGGGAACATATGACGAGAAGAAGCTGTTCGGTGTCACTACTCTCGATGTTGTCAGGGCCAAAACTTTCTACGCTGGGAAAGCGAAGGTTCCGGTAGCTGGTAATGCCTTCTTTTCCCTAATAGTTGTTTTGTTCTTTATTAGCTTAGAGAATGTCTGCAATTGATCGGTGAATTATTACTTGCAGACGTTAATGTTCCCGTTGTTGGTGGGCATGCTGGCATAACCATCTTGCCTCTGTTTTCCCAGGTAATTTCTGTGGATTCGAGATCCTCTAAACTTTTCTTTTGAATGTTAGTATCTTTTGTGCTTCTATATATGTCTGAGCAAATAGAGATATATGCTTAACAACAAATTTGTTGACAGGCAACTCCTGCTAGTAATGATTTGGCCACCGAGGACATCAAGGCTCTCACGAAGAGGACCCAGGATGGTGGTACGGAGGTTGTGGAGGCAAAGGCTGGAAAAGGCTCGGCAACATTGTCTATGGCGTAAGTCTGTGGGATATTTTTCAACTATATTGTTCTGACTCTTCTTTATTTTAATGTATCAATACATGTTAGCTTATTCCATGTGATATTTATTATTATTGTGTTAGTTTCTTGCAAACACTGTCAAATTTAGGTTTGATATTTATTTATTTATTATTGCTTCTTCCATATGATATGTAGTCCACATTTGTACAGATTTATCTTGTTTTTGCATTTTTGAACAATTAGATCTTTGGTTTGATCTAAACTCCCGAGGAGATTTACTATTAAGTTCTGCATAGCCGTGTTAGATGTTTCTTGTACTTTTAACTTCGTTTCTTATGATGGTTCTGTTGAGACATCAAATATCTTGTAACTAAATGGTGACAGGCATCTGTTTCTTATGATGCATAAGCAGACAAAATACTTTATCCATTTAAAATTAAAAATTTTGTTCTTTTCTATAATTTGGAAATAGAACATTACTAAGTTTACTGGTAGTAGCAGGTGAATCAGTCAAATGTGTCAGATAACAACTTCAATATAGTGAGAGAACATGTGGAAGACCTAGGACTATCAAAATAGGGAGAATAGATACATTGACCTTATGGTTGTCAGATGATATGGTGGTCTTAATTATACATACCTGATATACATGTTATGCTGCTCGCTAGTATTATAGAAAAAACTTCGTCAAATTATCCTTTTTTTTTACTAGAAGAGTCATCATCCACAATAGTGTCAATGAATGGCATCTAAGCATCCCAAGGTTATATATATCTCAGGGATCAAGAAAACTAAAGGAAAATTTTCTTTAGAATTATGGATATTGATAGGTCTCGTACAAAAAATGAATGTGATGTTTGACACTAGAGGAGATTGATTATATATATAATTTGTTGTTTTAGATATCCTTAATTTTAGTGCTTTTACTCTGTCATCTTGCAAGTCATAAGTTCATTAAAGGTATCATCATTTCTGGGATTCTTTTAGAAATTTAAATAATTTGAATTCGGGGCTCAGGGCTCACTATATTAGTGACTTGTTGCCCCATTCTCTAAGTAAATCATTTGATGGAGGTGTTTAAGGTGGTGGGTATTAGGACCATTAGGAACTGGACTTCTCTTGGTCCATGATCCATATACATGCAATAATATCCTTTAAATGGTTGAAAACAAAATCCAATTCTCTCTCTCTCTCTCTCTCTCTCTCTCTAAATGCATGTGCTTCAGCAGCATATTTGTTTGCTGCTAATATAGTAAATACATAGTTTCTTAGATTACTAGAAATAATATTGGATGAGCAGGACATTTTTACGACTCTATGCTTGAAGCCTGTAATTTTTGGACACAACATGACTTGTCTTGTTAGCATCTATTTTGTTGTTCATTGCTTAATGAATAGCTTGATGCAGATATGCAGGAGCTATCTTTGCAGATGCATGCTTGAAAGGTCTTAATGGGGTTCCTGACATTGTTGAGTGTTCATTTGTACAATCAAGCATCACAGAGCTGCCATTTTTTGCTTCTAAGGTGATTTTTTCAAGCTTATGCCTAACTCTCTAAATAGATGAAGAATTTTCTTAATATTGTTCGTTGATGTTAAATTTTTTTGATTTGACAAATCCTCATTATGCTTTTCAGGTAGATGTTAAGCATCTACAAAGATACACTTAAGATCCTTACCTTTAGTTTTACAGCTTTTACTATGTCACAAATCAAATCTTCTATAATCTTGGGGGTAGAATAATCTTATATTTTGCAAGACCAGATGCTTTTCTTAGAATTTTTAAAGAATCTGTTAGAATTCCTTTCTATCTTTATATGCAGTTGATATTGTAGTTCTTATCCGTAGCCATTATGCCTGACATCTGCTACGGCTGTGATGAGCGTGGAAAGTACACTGTTCCTTATATTTATTTACTTGTGATTAATGTCATTGCCTTTTTAGTTAATTTGTGCAATATAAGTTATTCTTTTGTAATATATGGTTTAAGTATATGGCAGTTAAAATGTTAATTGAGACAATATTTGTATACTGAATTACAAGTCTCATCTTTTGAAAAAGAAGATCGATGACTCGTTTGATGTGCTTTACCTATGACCGATGGATTCTTGTAATTACAGATCTTTTTATACTTGCATAATGCTGTTTTAATCTAATGATATATGGTGCAATTTGAAAGAACCATCATTTGTCAGGAAACCTATGAAGTTGATTTGTATAGGACCTTGTGGTGTAGAATAAGAGTCAAAATATGGGTCCAACTAGCTGGTGCTTACAAATCTTTTGACTAATGAGCAATGAATAAAAAAGTAAATGTAATCATAAGGAAGTTAAAACCATTTTTTATTCATCCTTGCTTTTATTTGGAATTTTCTGTTTGGAATTTTCTGTTTCTACCCTTTCATCCATTTTTCCTTGAGAATGCTCACATAATTGTGAATTTCCTAATACTAAGAATGATTTATACTTGGGAAGATAATTGCTGTACATGCCTTTCTTGGTGTGTTTTTTTCTTTTGTAAATTTGTTGCATCTTATTGTTATGACCCACATATTTTTCAGAATTGAACATGATTTTGACCAGAAAATTATTACATTTAAGTGAAGTTAGCATTGGTGATTCCAGTCCTTTTTTGCATTAGTGAAATTAGTCAGGAAAGCCATGTATTGGCCTATCATCATAAACTTTTGTTTCCTTTCCTAGTGAAAGGCTCCGCTAATGTGGGTTCTGTTTTGTTTATCAAAATATTGGTGATTTGGTTTGGTGTTGTTGAATTTGCTCACTTTATTAATTTTGTTTTATTGCTTACTGTATATGCTGGTTGATTATTGTCTTGAGCATAAAACTTTGTCATCCTACAGGTGAGGCTCGGGAAGAACGGAGTGGAAGAAGTATTTGGGCTCGGGTCATCTCTGTCTGATTATGAGAAAGAAGGATTGGAAAATCTTAAACCTGAGCTTAAGGCCTCCATCGACAAGGGAATCAAGTTCGCAAAGGACAACTAGTGACCTTTTATTTCTGACTTCTTTATAATCGACCATCAAAATTTTGTCAAAAGGCCTTTTTCTTTTGTCGCTAATTATGACGGCATTGAAACTTTGTTATAATAAGCCATGCATGCTAACTGTGATGAAAACATATTCGCTGACCAACAAATTGCCCATGGTGTTCAGCATATGCTTTTGATTTAATGTACACTTCGTTCGAATGAAGCAAGCCAATATCACAATTATTCTTTTAGCATGTTTTATGGCTTTGGTTAGTGCCTTGTTGTAAGTATTCAATAATAGCGTATTGTTTATGCATAATCTAAATCTATTAGATGAGATTTACGCTTTTCTCAACCAACATAGTACGAACCTTAGAAGGCAATGGTGAGTCTAAATCAAGTTTGGTACAAAAAGAAAAAGATAAGTCTAAATCAACTTCAGCTACGGAATAAATGTAAAATATTACTTTAGCGCAGGTTTACAGCAGAATAAACTTGAAATCACATAAAGCGCAACCAGTCCTGTCCAAGTTGGATTTATTGTATGCATGCAATCTTCTGACACTTCTAACAAGCAGAACACATCCGAGTCAGTACGCACGCAACGACGCATCCATCATAAAATTTTTGTGCGCTTGTTGGCATATCAAATCTGCAAGAGCTTTCATCAAGGACTTGGGCTCAAAAATGGCCCCCACCTTAGGATCATGTATAGAATCTACAGGGACCTGCAATGGCATCCAAAAAACGAAAGCTCAGCCTGAAATCTGTTTAAGCATAAACCACCACGAACAATTTAACAATAACAATAAGATAAATCACACACACACACACACACACACACACACACACACACACACATATATATATATATATATATATATATATATGGGAGAGAGAGAATAGATATAAAAGTTTCTCTATTTAGGCTTATCCTAAGTTTTTTACTTTTCTCTCTCTCTCTCTCTCTCTCTCTCTCTCTATATATATATATATATATATATATATATATATATATATATATATATATATGGGAGAGAGAGAATAGATATAAAAGTTTCTCTATTTAGGCTTATCCTAAGTTTTTTACTTTTCTCATTTGATGCTCCTATTTCATATAATCTTATAATATCAGTAATGCCCCTTGCCACTTCCATTCCACATATATATATGTGTGTGTGTGTGTTTGTATACATACACTACACATATATATATATATATATATACATATATACATACATACATACATACATACACATATATACATATATACATACATACATACATACACATATATACATATATACATACATACATACATACACATATATACATATATACATACATACATACATACACATATATACATACATACATACATACACATATATACATATATACATACATACATACATACACACATATATATATATATATATATATATATATATATATATATATATATATATATATATAGACATGTATACATACATACATACATACATACATGTATACATATATGTACATGTATATGTACATGTATACATACATACATACATATATATATGGGAGAGAGAGAATAAATATAAATGTTTCTCTATTTAGGCTTTTCTCAAAAAGTATCCTAAGTTTTTTACTTTTCTCATTTGATGCTCCTATTTCATATAATCTTGTAATATCAGTAATGCCCCTTGCCACTTCCATTCCACTTTAAGGTCTTGTCACAAGATCCCATCACCTTCTGTCATATCAATCATAGGCCCCCTAACGTTTTATGATCGTTAACCTTAATAGAGGGAGAGGAGATTATGGTAGAGCTTCCCCTACCTTCTCCCCCGCATGGCTCATCGTGTCAAGTGGCACTTGCATGAACCCACTAATCGCTCCACTCCCTTGTGCACCACCATGGAAGGCATCTCCCTCGCAGTCGTCACCGAGCAGCTCCTCGCAAAAATCCTTGCAGCATCCTCTTCCCTCCTATCCGTCAACACTTCTTACGGCCCCACCTAGTTGACCACTAATGGTCGGCTATGGTCTACATACCCAAGCGACGTAGAGGGTAGGCACGTGACTAGGTGAAAGTCAATGAGGTGGGGTAGACCCCTCGTCGTCGTTTATGACGCCCACAACCTCACCTCTAATGTTGCCAACAACTATCCCATCCCCCTCCAATGGTGAGAGGGATTACAAGTATCATAATAAATAGGGGTATCAAATGAAAAAGGTGAAAAATAAAAGAAAAATCTTCCTAGAAAAGCCCCAAAAGAGGAGCTTGTTTAGGAAAATTACCTAATAGATTTTATATCAAGTTTCTGGTCAAATTCATGCTATAATTTCTATTAACACTTCTTATATTAGTATAATGAGAATCAACACAAGTGAACATTGGATCACATTTTTCCAGTAATAGCATAGATAGAATAAGACACAACACTAACCATAAACCAAATAATGACAGTGAAACAAATTTTGAGCAGGGTCACTCCTCTGAACCTTCCTATTCAAATAAATCTCTGGCTGCAGCTATTATCTATTTCTTCCATGTTCTATGAACGCCTCTATCGACTAAAAATCAAAAGTTGGTCTAAACAAATAAAAAGCTTATGGGGACGATATATTCCAAGTAGTCGATGTTTGTCATCTATGTAAGTATTTTTAACTTCAACGATAAACAGGATTTTGGTGACCAACAAGTCTTCCTTTGCTGCATGCTAAATATTAAACTAAAACCCACAACGTAAACAGACAACATGACAAATATGGTAAGCAAAGTACCGAGACACCAAAGACAGTGCATATATGGTAGAGATAAATATCAAAGTTTAAGTTCTGTCAAATTTGTGGTATCCTCAATATAGTCCCTTTTGTTCCTCTTTTCATATCATTTAAAACATCGTTGAGTCACAATACTACTAGTACATGTCTAAAGGAATTGATCTTGATAACGATGCAGTGTGCAAATACCAGAGGAGAAGATTCAGAACATAAAGCACCCATGCTAATGATACCAAGAGCAGAACAGGATATTAAAATAAGGGACATACAACCACCATCTCTAAGTAAGCATAAACTTAACGTCATAAAGTGAAATTAATAAATTTATTTATTGTTCCTATTAGTTGCATAGTAAGATAGGAATTTATATAATTAGCATGGATATGAGTATTTTTAATATAAAAAGGAATTGTATAGCTTACCACATGAAAAATCCCTTGAGTAGCCAAACATTGAACATCTGTAAGGATTTGACCATCACGAGGAACCAGCAAAGCATTGATGTAATCACTAGCCTGCACAAAAATAAACACAAAACACTAAATTTTCTGCAAGAAAAAGGTGCTGCTTCTGAATTTGATAGATTGACACTGCATCAGGATGATTATCACATATTTGAGTTGTACAAAGTGTGTTGTTGTATCATGCCTATGAAACATGCAGAGTACAGCCAAGATTAAACAATAATCATCAACCAATGGTTGCTTCAAATAGCATAAGGCAGAAATTCATGAACCATGGAGACAAATATGGGATAATATGGCTATGATACATAAATGGATACGGACATGGGCAGTACGTGATACAAAATCAGAAAGTAAGATATGATATGGAAAGAACACCGAGGACTTTAATTTCATCTGGACTTGTCTGGATTGGTATCTATTGGTCCAGGTGTGAACTGAGATGTGAATCACTCCATTTCAGAAGGCTAGTTGAATAGATAAATGAAACTAGAATATTGGCTGAAATATCGAATTAGAATAATTTGATACACTTACAGTGTTCTTTAAACTTTTGCCAGGGTCTCCATAAGTTCGATTTAGAGCATCTGTGATTGCAGTCACAAAGCCAGAAGCAGATAATCCAGTAGTTTCTCTATCATGTGAGCCATTCAACAAAAGTACCTATATTCAACAGAACGTGCATTATGAGTGCTAAAAACTGAAGTATTTTGCACATCAAATTACTCTTCATATTTATTGCTGATAAGAAAAGCACAAGATGTCAGCGTGTCCCTCATGATGCAGCAAAAATCGATTATTGCAAACAAGACAGTTCTATAGATACTAGTTTCAATGTACAATTGGATGCCTCAACAAACTGGAAAATAGGATCTTTAGCCAGAATGAACTGCTACAAGTTAGCTTCATATGATCGTTAAATAAATCATAAAAGTATACACTCAAAGTTCCATATCAGTAACGCAAAGAACTTATGTTCAACTAAATGGGGATTTATAACGTTCACACACTCTTCGGAAAAGAAAATTTGTCATTTATAATAAAAAAAATACATAAATGATTAAAGATATTGAAAAGTTGGTTAGGGGCAAAAGCAAAAGAATATTACACATATTTACACTTTAACTAGAAACATCTAGATATCTATAGCAATAAATTACATTGTACTTTTCAAAGATCACAAGAACTCTTTGAAGATAAGGGAAGTAGTATTCATAACATAAGATCCTATTGGTTACAAACTACATGAATATAAGCTTTCTAAAATATTCCAATATATTCAACTACAAGCTTTTTATTCCGCAGCATGCTCCTCTGCTGGTATCATGCCAAAAATTGATCAGCACATTCAGAAATTGCAATTCATGCTCCAATGTTGGGCATAAACAGGCTCAAAACCTAGGTTACCTGGATCCCTAGTTTCACCGGTTTCAATGCCATGACAAGGGTAACTACATGACACCTAGACATGCATCCATGCATTGAGATTTTCACAAACGATATTATGGTTACTCCTTGCATCAGACATTATTAACAGCACCTATGAAAATAACTCAATAATAAAATAGAACTTAGGCCATACTTGAAAGTCTAACCAGGCTACCTCCTTGGTCCATCCTAAGCAGGACATAAAAATGAGAGGGATATAAACATTGAGCAAATTAAAGCAAGAAAACAGCCAAATGATAATAGCAAAATATTCTAATATATGGGGAATAAGAACTTTTAGGTTTAAAAAAATAGCACCTTGGGAATAGATCTGGAAGCAATGATCTCACCAATACCGTGTAATACCTGTAAAAATCTTAAATGTTACAAACTCCATAAAGATGTCTTCGTGTCAAACCATCTATTGCAGAAATTGCATATTGTAGAACAAGGACAAGTATGAATTATACTAACATCATGTTGTACACAAATGAGATGCCCTCTTTCACTTAAAACAATTAGATACTAATCCAGAGTACATCCTTTCAAAGATTACATTTCTGCATCCCTGGCTGTCCATGGCAGCCATAATGCCTACATAATCATGCAGGAATGGGGCTTGCCATGACATTGTTTTCCAGTGCCAATACCCCACTGGCAAAATGTGGAGCTTTTAGGCAATTAAACATTAGTGACAACGCTCACAATACCCAACATGCTATCAGAGAACCTTAATGAGGTGTCTAGACTGAATAGAAGTGCTCATAATTATACAACAGTAGTACAATTTTTTTTTCTTAATATAGAAATTGGAAAGTATCAACCAGACAAATCCAGTCCAAGGACAAACCACTTATCAGGGTAAAACAGTCAGGTTGTTTGTATGAGGCTTGAAAACCTGTTGGAAGACAATGTATTAGCTTGGGCTTATTAATGGACCTGTAATAATGATTAACAAGAATCTTGTCTAACACAAGAAAGTTCTCATATATATAGTGGACACAAGTGGTAATGTCTCCTCCAGTTCCATAGGATGGCATTCAATTCATTATATTCAATTCTATAGATATGCCACTTGAAACTTAAGCTTGATGCATTTACACATCAATAGAATCTTTAATGAAGATTAATTCAAAGAAGGATGAACAAAGCCATATAGAATGGAAGTATAAAATTTTAGTGTTGTTGGCACCTGGCCGTACAGGTTTGTGATATCAACCCAAATGAGAAAATCTGAATTAGTAATGAGATATTACAAATTTATAATATCATTGATTGACAAGCCACCAGAGGCAAGATGTGGAAGATCTAATAGGAGTGTAGCCATACCTATATGCTTAGTGAATGTATTTGAGCTATATAAATAATTAAGCATAAGCAAAATTTTCTCATGACGTAAAACATGGTATGATTATCAAAATATTCAAATATGATGCATTGTTTTGTATATAAACAAAGTTAAAAAAATATTATTACCAATGATGGACATATGGAAGTGAAGAGAGAGCCCATAGCATAAACAATGCAATCCACTTTCTTCAACTGCTCCAGAACTGTAGGGTTAGCCGCAGGGAAAACCTACACAGGGAAGGCAATGGTTATGTTGGTGATAATTTGTTAATGATATTGTTGTTGTTGAAAGTTTAGTTGGGATTTATTCTAAAAGCAAGTTTTTGATATGACAAGAAATATGGTCATAAATGGAACTCAGTGGTGGAAAATATCCATTTAGCTGATCCCAAATAATTATTGCAAAATTCTTATATTGACCACCTGTTACAAGTTGTAACCAATAATTATCACAACATTATTTTCATGGGACAACCTAAAAGCAAGTGTAATAGTAGCTGGTTGAAGTAGCATTTTAGAAACTTCTACACATCATGCTTTTGCAGGACAAGTGCATGCTAGTCAGCAGGACAAGTAGTCTATTGGTGTAAATGTTACCTAGAATTGATTTATTATAAAGATATGTTTGCCTTTCCATAGCAATATTGTAAAGTGATAAACACATCTAACTCTTGTCCTGTTGGGAAGAGAGAGTAGTTGCAATGAAGATCAAGAAATAGTTAGCTCATCTACAACGAGGAGAAACTTTTTACCTGAGTTCTGTCCATGTTGAATTTGGCTTGAAAGGCAAGAAGGTTCCACAATGGTTAAAGTCAATGATAATTGGAAAAATACTTGATGATTATGTTTTTTATCATAGAAAACTAAGAATTGTGTACTTGACAGTTGTTCCTAACTAAAACAAACAGCAGTACAAAATACAGCTAATTAAACAAATAAAAATGGCCCTTATACTTCCAAACTGAAAGCTACTATATCCAATACCAAATTATATTCAACAGATAAAAGAAATCAGAACATATCAATTCATGGAATTAAACTGTTCAATTGTAACTACAGAGAACATATAACTCACCTCATGCAACAAGTTGCAACCCTCACTTGACATGTAAAAAACCCGCTTAATTCCAGAAGGCAGCCTTAACGTTGAAGCACAATCCTATCCATAAGTGTTATACATAAGCTAATGCACAAACTCCACTAAAAGTTATTTGAACCAAATCATGTAAAATAAAGAAGTTGGACCATGGAAACATCTTTAAGACATACTAGTTTACAGCAAGTAAACTTCTGCTATGATTAATTAAAAGCCTCAAACCTATTGATGCAGAACTGTTAATGGACATTATTTATTACAACACACAAAGCAAAGAATAAACCAGATGGCAGAAATCCTATCTCTATTACATAAATGAAATAGAGATAGGATGTGAACATCAATCAGCGGCACTGGTAAGAAACAAATTGTTATCTTCAGGTATTCCATCAGTCAAGGAATTGATCTTCATATCAAGATTTCATAAAAGATGAATCTCAATTGAATTTCTAGTCATTATCAAAGTTATGATCTAGCTCAATAAATATAGAGGATAATGGTCAGAGTCTGTATTTCTTAATTCCTCTAATTCTATTTTTCCTTTTCTTATTTTGATGAAGTACATGCGAAAAAAATTGAAGCATTAATTGATCAAATGAAATTTCATTTTATTTTCATTAGTGTGTTTAAGTGGTTGTATGCCATGTTCCCCTTCCCTTCATGAACATAGAAACTTGAAATAAATACAAGGTTTATTTCTTCATATTCAATAATATGGATTTCCATGTCAAATAATCCTTCATACCAAATGCACTAGAGGGTTGTTTCTTCATCCTTCATGAAGGGTCCTAGTTATGGACACCTATACATGTCTCATAAGAAGACATACATGCATGTGTATAATAAATGGAAAAAAAGAATTTTAACCATTTTGTTAAACGTCTCCATATAATCCCATATGGCTAAGCACAAACCTTAACTTGGAACCTCTCATGTTATATGTCTATTCACTCCCCTAACAATAATTTTGATCATTCATATTGACACAACTGAACCACCAACCTCATCCTAGCTACATCAAGTGGGACTATCACAAATTTATCACTCACTAGTAGCAGAGGAGAAGAGAGAGGAGAAATGAGCACTTAAGCAACAAGGTTGTAAGAGGTGGGATAAATAAGCAAGGTAAATGGTAGAGCACAAATCTAAGAAGAGATGCAGAACACAATTTGTCGAAGATGGAATGGTTGAAGGAGTTTTCATGTGCTCAAGGAAAGAATGAAAAGCAACACAGAAGAAGTCAAGCAATGGGAAGACAGTAGAGTAGTTAAAATCACTCAAGCAGTGATAAACATGAATATCATAGTTCTAGTAGCTAAGAACATGGAACAAGTGTTTTCATCTGAAAGAAAATAAACCAATCGCATACAACAGATACATCTGGCAAGATACTATTCAACATTGGCACATGCATCCTCTCTGTGGTGATCTATATAGAAGAGGAATTAAGTACATAAAAAGAGATGTGAAATTTTAACTTATCAAACCAAGGTTAAGATAAAGCCATCGGTTAAGCAACCCCCTTTTCATGAGCCAATGCAATGAATCCACTATCCCTTAAAAACTCATCATTAACAGAGAGAATAAAATGCAGCAAAATATGAAAAACAATGAAATAAAAGGAGTGATCAAAATGGCTAATGTATAACCACAGAAATGAATAATTTACATAATAACTTCTGAAGATAAAAAAGTTACACATGATGTTGGTGTAGGAAGTCACTGTAGACTAGAACATGGATGAATAGGAGAAAAGCACTGAACATACCACATATGCATATAATGAAAGGAAACTTTTGTTTAAGAAAACATAGTATTTTGCATGTGAAACAAAGGCAAAGTGAGTCAATGACTTGGCAATGATATAGCAATGGCAGCTTACATAATCAAGAGACTAAAACAAGGTTTTGTGGCTTTCATCAAAAGACATTCTATAAATTAATTAAGTATTGTTTAGAAAAATATTGACAATTTCTAAAAACCACTAACTTCATGATCTCTTAAACTGCAAGACAGGACGTGCTTTAACCTTTTCTACATGTAATAACTCCATATCTATTCAAATAACATTGAAGTATACAAGATCTCCTGTATAAGTGATAATATTTAAAAAGAAATCTATAAGTGAAAAGAAAAATCATCAGCAAAGAATGTGCACAGACCTATAAAGGCAATCTCTGCTCCATTAGTATACCTTGTTAATAGGTTCCATGCATCCATTAGTTGGGTGTGAAATTTCATTTTGACCACGAATAATAGTTCCATCCTGAGAATTGAAAATTACAGAACCCATAAAAAATAAATATTCATTACACCTGCCTATAAACTTCCTTCTTTACAGCAATAAGTTAGATCAAATTGCAGAACATAGAAGCATTAGTAAAATTGATATGATTTTCATTCCATAAAGAATTACCAAACCTGAAACTTTCACAAATGAGGAAAGAACAACTATAAACACCTAAATAAACATTTATCATCATATAACAATGACACTTAACTTCCTGTTGTCCTTTTCTTTTTCAGAGTTATGCATTACCGTGTACTCCCCATCTGGTCATGTTTATTCCCTATAGTCACAGAATGAGCTACTTTGTGACCTAGATTGCTAAAGCTCAAGTGACACAATCATGAAAAATCTCTCTATTAACAAGGGTAAGGCTGCATATGTTTGCCCTTCCAGATTTCCATCTCTGGATTATGGGAGTCTTGTGCATTGGGCTGCCCACTTTTAGATGTCCAATCTTCCAACTCCAGAAAATGCTAATCTAATGGAAAAATAATTATTGCATGTCCCAATAAACTAGAAGATATTTAAATCAGCAGTCATCTTTTCTCTCAGTTGTATTCCCAAAAAACCACTTACTTTTAATATTATGATACCATGATCTGAAATATCGCTATCTGTTTTAGTTACAACTTACCAAAGAAAAGGACCTCTCAAACAATACTATCAAACCAGTAAAAGATACTTATAATGTATTCTTCTTAATCTTCCAAACAGCCTTAAAAGGCTCCAAATCCAATATGCATAATTAAGCAAATAAAAAGACCACAATGTACCAATCTGTATGTCACTGCTTGTTTTATTTGCGCATGGACTGGGATATGATTGGTATACTTTAAACTGGATGAATTGGCATTGAGCTGGCCAATGTATTATAAGATCCAAACATTTTGGAAAATCTGGGTTGAAAATTGAAACTAAATACCCTTAAACCAAAAAAGAGCCATTAAGAGCATGAGGCTCCAATCAATGCAAGTTTAGATCAATGTATGCAGCATACACTGATAGGACCCTAGCAAGGTTGGGTCCTACTCAACCAAGAAGCACCTAATAAAAACTCTGTAAAATTATAATAAACTACACCTAGTCGTCTCTATCCTATCAAGAAGAGTGGCTAGGGTTTATATTTGGGCCTTTGGGCTTCCTAGCTGCCGCCCCCCTTTTACTGGGCCGATCGGCTAGGGTTGAGGGCAAAAGGGGTAACTCACTTAGGAAGCAGCCCCTAGGGCTAGGGTTTGGAGTCCTATACAAGCATATAGCCTCCATCTCTTTGAGAATAAGATCTATCTACAATTGTAGCCATTTGGCCAACTTCTAGGAGGGTGGAACCCTTATAGCATTCCAAGGGTTGATCCCCCTCAAAGATCAATCTGCATAGAATTCTTCTGGGATTCTATCATATGGTATTAGAGCAGCGATCTTACTGCTTTTGCTACTACCCCTGCCGCCCACCACCAGCCAAGCAATTCCCACAATTGCTCTTGACGTCACCATTTCCACCGTCATCTTCTGCCATAGATCAAATCAATCTACTATCGTCACCTCTAATTGCATTAGAGATCTGGTATTCTCCTATCACCAATACCTTTTGCAATTGTAATTTTCCATTCAATACCAAGAAGAAGTTTTTTTATCTATCCCGTGCTGCGAATTCCTTTCATCGTAAAAGTTATTATCATCTTTGCGAACAAAGGATTGCTACAGAAAATTTCAACCGCATATTGTTGCCTTTAACCAATCTATTTGTTATCCTTTTTGAACAAAATTTCTTATACGCTTCATAGATCGTCTTGACTTCCATCTAAGATTGATCTATTGAGGAATTCATCTCTAAAAACATTCTTGTGTTGCTGTAAATTTTCATTGCAAAACGCTGAAATTTTTCGACGAGAATTCTGCTATCGTAACTTGCACCGATTTCCTTGTTGTTATACTGCCGAAATCTTCTTGATCAAATTTGTCATCATTGCTGTTATCTAAACCGAGATTTGTTGTCAAATTTCCTCAAATCTCTCAGTTTTTGCTGGAATTTTCGTCGTGAAACCGTTGTTTCTTCGACGACAATTCTGCAATTACATACACCAATCCACTAACCCTTTCGGCCACCACTTCTCTCAACCGATACATGCCTTTAACCCGACAACAAAAGAGAGATCTTAACATTATAGATTTGAAGGCATATACTATGACATCTGAGGAGGCAATCAATGCTAAATTCGAAGCCTTCGAGATGCGAATAAAGAATAAGATTCAGACTCTCTTTACCGAACTCAGTTTAGGCCGACCATCGAGCCCGAAGAAATCACATCAATGAGAGAGCTCTGACCGAAGAAATGACTTCCAAGAGAGGGGAGGCTCTATGATCGATCCCTACTATTTATGTATAAGGGTGGATTTTCCTGGATGGGAAGAAGGAGACTCGATTGGTTGGATCTCGTGCACGGAGATGGCTGCCATAAGCGTGTATAGTTGTTGCGCTTTAACTTCTCCCCGGATCTCCGGCTTCAAGCCCTCAATAAAGGTCTTCAATAGCTGTTTTTCATACCAATCATGAGTTTGATTAGATAACCTTTCAAACCTGGTTTGGTACTCCTGAATGGTGGAGGTTTGTCGGATCTTTACAAGTTATCCGTTAGTGTTCTCGTAATCGGTTGGTCCGAAGCGGATCAGTAGTCCTTCTTTGAATTGTCACCATGAGAGGACTCTATGAGTGTGTTCAAACCAGTCAAACCACTGTATGGCATCCCCTTCAAGATGTAAAGCTGCAATTTCCACCATAGATGCATCCGCGGTTTTGTGGTATTGAAAATATCGCCCCGCACATGAGATCCAACCAATCGGGTCTCCTTCTTCCCATCTAAGGAAGTCCACCCTCATGCATGGATAGTAGGGATTGGTTACAGAGCCTCTCTCTCCTGGAAGTCATCTCTTCGGTCAGAGCTCTCTCTTTGATGTGATTTCTTCGGGCTCGGTGGTTGGCCCAAACTGAGTTCGATAAAAAAAGTCTGAATCTTATCCTCTATTCGCGTCTCCAAGGCTTCGAATTTAGTATTGATTGCCTCCTTAGATGTCATAGTATATGCCTCCAAATCTATAATGTTAAGATCTCTCTTTTATTGTCGGGTTAAAGGCATGTATTGGTTGAGAGAAGTGGTGACCGAAAGGGTTGGTGGAATGGTGTCTGTAAGAGCAAAATTGTCGTCGAAGAAACAACGGTTTCACGACAAAATTTTCAACAAAAACTGAGAGATTTGAGGAGGGGATTTGACAGTAAAATCTCGATTTAGATAACAACAATGATGACAAATTTGATCAAGAAGATTTCGACAGTATAACAACAAGGAAATCAATGCAAGTTACGATAGCAGAATTCTTGTCGAAAAATTCCAACAGTTTATGATGAAAATTTGCAACAACACAAGAACATTTTAGAGATGAATTCCTCAATAGATCAATCTTAGATGGAAGCCAAGACGATTTATGAAGTGTATAAGAAATTTCGTTCAAAAAGGATAGCAAATAGATCGGTTAAAGGCAACAATATACGATTGAAATTTTCTGCAACAATCCTTCGTCCGCAAAGATGATAACTTTTACGGCGAAAGGAATTCGCAGCACGGGATAGATAAAAAGACTTCTTCTTGGTATTTTGAATAGAAAATTGTAGCAACAAAAGATATTGGTGATAGGAGAATACCAAATCTCTTGATGCAATTGGAGGTGACGACAGTAGATTGATTTGATCTATGAGAGAAGATGACGGTGGAGATGGCGACGTCAAGAGCTATTATGGGAATTGCTTGGCTGGTGGTGCGCGGTAGGGGTGGCAGCAAAAGCAGCAAGATCACTACTTTGATACCAGATGATAAAACCCAAAAGGAATTTTATGTAGATTGATCTTTGAGGGGGATTAACCCTTGGAACACTATAGGGATTCCACCCTCCTAGAAGTCGGCCAAATGGCTGTAATTGTAGATAGATCTTATTCTTAAAGAGATGGAGGCTACATGCTTATATAGGGCTCCAAACCCTAGCCCTAGGGGCTGCTTCCTAAGTGAGTTCTCCCTTTTGCTCTCAACCCTAACCGACCGGCCCAGTAAAAGGGGGGCAACGGCTAAGAAGCCCAAAGGCTCAAATATAAACCCTAGTCATTCTTATTTATAAGATAGAGGTGGCTAGGTAGGGTTTATTACAATCCCATAAGTTTTTTATTAGCTGCTTCTTGATTGAGTAGGACCCAACCCTGCTAGGGTCCTATTACAACATAACCATCATTTCGACTCAACGAATGGAAAAAATTTTACACAAGGTAAATAGTGACTTTTTGACGCATCTCTAACGGTAACCAGAGGGGAAGAAAATAGAAATTGAAGATCAAAATCTCGCCCAATTGCTTACTGAATTTGCCAACATTTTTGCTGAACCACGCGGTCTTCCTCCTACTCGGCAATATGACCAATGGATTTCAATTCTTCCGAGCAAACCACCAGTGAACACTCGGCAGTACAGTTATCCTCACCTCCAAAAGGATGAAATTGAAAAGATTATAAAGGAGATGCTTGAAACATGGGTGATTCGGTCAAGTTGTAGCCCTTATTCCTCACCGGTGCTACTTGTACGTAAGAAGGACAGAACTTGGCGGATGTGCATCGACTATCGAGCTTTAAATGATATCATCGTCAAGGACAAGTACCTAATACTAGTGGTGGATGAACTTCTTGATGAGTTAAAAGGAGCTCGAGTCTTCACGAAGTTGGACCTCCGATCCGGTTACCACCAAATTCGGTTATGTGAAGATGACATTCCAAAAACTGCATTCCGCATACATAACAACCATTATGAATTCTTGGTAATGCCTTTTGGACTCACTAATGCTCCTTCAACCTTTCAAAGTCTCATGAACGATATTTTTTGGAGCTTTCTTCGTAAATTTGTGCTAGTATTTTTCGATGCTATTTTCATTTACAACATTTACGAGTTGTTTTGAGACTCACTTTCAGCATTTATGGGTTGTTTTGACGATCCTTCGGGAGAATACTTTTTTGGTTAAGCAACCAAAGTGCAGCTTTCTCCAGCAAAAATAAAGTACCTTGGGCACATAATATCAGAAGGAGTGGCGGTAGACCCAACAAAAATTGAAGCAATGTAAGGCTGGCCGAAATCTACAAACTTGAAATTACTACGCGGGTTCCTTGGACTAATGGGCTACTACTGAAAATTTGTGAAGGACTATGGGAAGATCAGTACACCCCTCACTTCTCTACTGAAAAAAGATGCATTCCAATGGTCGGACAAAGCCTCTGCTGCCTTCGACAAACTTAAGGCAGCCATGATGACGACGCCAATGCTAGCGCTACCAGATTTCAGTCGACCCTTCATCATTGAGGCCGACGCATCTAGAGTCGGCATTGGAGTCATTCTTATGCAAAATGGTTGACCACTCTGTCACGAACGGTCGTTTCGCACCCGCAACAACTTCGTTCAACGAACCGTTCGTCGCTCACCCCAACATGTACAGCTGCTTGGCAGTATGTTTTCTCTTGGTTTTGGGTCATTTTGCTTGTAAAAATGTAAGTTCGAACACGCTGCAGCGTTACAAAGCGACCGCTCACCGAACCGAGCAAAACAGCCCCAAAACAGCCCAAAACAGCTCCGTTTTCGTGTGCCGCGGGCTGATTTCTGGAATCTGCCTCCGCTCACCAAAACGTCAACCATCTCAGCCCCTAGGAACCCCCCGGGTGGCACAGGGCTGGATGGGGCTTCGGTTATATACCGGGCGTTGAACTCTCTTTCGCAAGTTCGCACGTGACCTTTACGGGGACTTGTGTTCGCGCCCGGGACCAGGTGAGCGGCTGTTTGTGGGCTTGCAGCTGTTCGTTCATCCTTGAAAGCCTTGTTTTTCTCCCTCTCCCTCTTTTCTCTTGTGCACACAAGGTGTTCGTCGAATTGCTTGTAAAGCTTCCCCTTTTCCGCGAGACTTCGGGACTTGTCCATCGCTCGTTCTTTCGAACTAACCAACTTTCTCTTTTACAGGTCCTTCGGGACCTGCGAGAGGTTACAAAGTGGGCTGATCCTTGCGGAGCAAGATCGCAAGGGCGAAGCGCGACTTAGGCAACGCAAGCTAAGTTCGCGTCCTCGCCACGAGGGTGACTCGGAACTTGGGTAACGCAAGCTAAGTTCGCGTTTTAGCCGCAAGGGTGCCTCACGCCTTAGGCAATTCCAGCTAAGGCCGTGACAACTCGCACACACCAACAAGGCGTTGTCTCTCTCCCATAAAAAAATGTCAATATATGATAAAGAGATGCTCGCCATTGTGCACGTAGTAACAAGGTGGAAACCCTAACTGATCGGCCGACGATTTCAAATTAAAACCGACTATAGAAGCCTCAAGTATTTTTTGGAGAAGAAGATCATCCCCTGAGCAGCAAAAATGGGTAATCAAACTTCTAGGATTTGATTATGAAATTATTTACAAAAAGAGGAAAGAAAACGTTGTTATAGATGCACTCTCACAACTACCTGAGCAAGCTAAATTTTCAGCCATCTCTCTTCCTACCACCGACTTCCTCGAGGACATTAGGGAGGAATGGAAGAAGGATCCAGAGATCAGCAATATCATAAAAAATTAGAGGATCCAAGCGCAACAGCCCACTACACTTGGGATTTGAGGGATCTACGTTACAAAGGTCGCATTGTACTTATACCTGACTCCCCTTGCATCAAAATCCTACACGAAATACACTCCACACCTTCAGCAGGGCACTCCGGATTTCTAAGAACCTACAAAAGAGTGAAGCAAATTTTTTATTGGAGAGGGATGAAAAAAATTATTTCTGAATATATGGCACAATGTGATGCATGTCAACAGCAAAAGGGTAAAATAGTGGCGAGTCCAGGGAAGCTACAACCGCTACTCATACTGGATTCGGTGTGGACTGACATCTCCATGGACTTCATCGAAGGGCTGACACCTTCTAAAGGTAAAAGCACAATCCTTGGTGATTGATTGACTTACAAAATATGCTCATTTTTTTGCTGTACGAAATCCCTACATTACTGCTAGTATTGCTCAGATTTTCATAGAAAATATTGTTAAATTGCATGGGATGCCAAGGTCCATTGTAAGTGATCGTGACAGGATCTTCACCAGTAAATTTTGGACCGAGTTATTTCAGTGACAGGGCATCAAACTCAAGATGAGCACAGCATATCATCCACAAACTAACGACTAAACAGAGGTGGTAAACAGGTGTTTAGAGACATACCTTCGGTGTTTCACTAGTGACCGGCCAAAGGAGTGGGCAAAATGGGTTCCTTAGGCCGAATGGTAGTATAATACTACATATCATTCATCTACAAAATGTACCCCATATGAAGCACTGTATGGTCGACCAGCCCCTGTGATTCCAAAGTATGTAATTGGCTCGACTAAGGTAGATCAGGTCGACCAAGATATAATTAACAGGGACAAACTCCTACAGCTACTAAAGGATAATCTCTCTATCGCTCAAGCTAGAATAAAGCAGCAAGCCAACACACGACGAAGCGAAAGAGAATTTTCAGTAGGAGATTGGGTTTATCTTCGCCTATAGCCATACAAGCAACTCTCCATCAACACACGAGCCTCCAGGAAGCTATCCCCACGTTTTTATAGGCCCTATCAGATCACAGAATGTATTGGAATCGTGACGTATAGACTTAAATTGCCTGAGGATGCCAAAATTTACCCTGTATTCCACGTATCATGCTTGAAGCCCAAGTTGAGAGAACATGAGTCACCCCAGATCCAACTGCCCAACACCACTGATGATGGAGATATTCAAGCCCAACCACAAGCCATCCTCGACCGCAAAATCATAATGCATCGCCGACATCCCTCTACTGAAGTACTAGTACATTAGAATAATTTATCACTCGAAGACGTCATATGAGGAGCTGAAGACCCGGTTCCCTGAGTTCATAGAACCTCAGCCTTGAGGACAAGGTTTATTTGGAGAGGGCGGGCTTGATTGGGCCCCAACAGGGTTGGGTCCTACTCAACTAAGAAGCAGCTAATAAAAACCCTGTGAAATTGTAATAAACCCCACCTAGCCGCCTCTATCCTATAAAGAAGAGTGGCTAGGGTTTATATTAGGGCCTTTAGGCTTCCTAACCGTTGCCCTCCTTTTACTGGGCCGGTCGGCTAGGGTTAAGGGCAAAAGGGGTAACTCACTTAGGAAGCAGCCCATAGGGCTAGGGTTTGGAACCTATATAAGCATGTAGCCTCCATCTCTTTGAGAATAAGATCTATCTACAATTGCAGCCATTTGGCCGACTTCTAGGAGGGTGGAACTCCTATAGCGTTCCAAGGGTTGATCCCCCTCAAAGATCATTCTATATAGAATTCCTCTGGAGTTCTATCATTCACCTATAATACAGGTTGTCCCAAGAGCATGAACTCTAACTTAAGTTTCAAAGACCGAAAGAAGCAACCTTGACATGGTGCAAAGCTTGCCCTCTACCTTCAATTCAACCAGTCAAAGGATTATAGATACCCCATGATCACAAGTCACAGCCCACTCTCTCATCATTCCCCCTTCATTGCTAAAAACCCTGACAAGGTTGCAACAAGGGATAAAATTAATGAGAAGAACAGGAGAAGATGGAAGTGGACTATAAGAGGTGGTGGTGGTCGTGGCACTTAGTTCTTCAATCTCTGTTGATGCAGTCAGAACGGTGGGAAATCAAGATCTACTACTTATCTTTTCTTTTTTTTCTCTCGATATATACTAGCTTGTACAATGAGCCCATATTCACCCAACAGGCAGCTGATATGGGTTCTGGTATTAAGATTTAAAATCTTGGCAAAAATCACCACAAAAGACCATTACAGCAAAACAGGAGACAAATAATAGGCCATCATAATAGTCTCTAGATTTGGAAAAAGGAAGATTAGCATGAGAATACCCATAGTTCACAGCCCAGTGTTAGTCTATCATTGGTGGAAATCACAGGAAGAACTAGACTTTCTGTTGGAATATCTGAAACACGCGAAAACAAAAATATAGCAGCATCTAAAGACTGAAAGAATATCCGGGCTCCAGCAAAAAAGAAATTTCCAATGCTGCAAAAACAAATTCATCTGTTATGTCAAACATATAGAGTTAGCTACTTGAACTAACTAGTAACTGCTTAAAAGTCAAACATGAGGACAAATGTCAAAATTAAGGATTCGTTTGAACACCCTGTGAATATCATACCAAGCAGTGATGTATAAAGAACTTGTGCTGTTTCCACATGTAAAATCTAAAAAAACATTTAACTTATTAACCATGTTATAACTGAGAAATTCTTTATCCAGACTATCTTAAAGGAAAATTAATAGCTTCTAATGCTCTTTTAATAATAAAATCAATGGCATCCACATGATTCATATTTACTTTCGTTCTCATGGCAAGTTTCCCAAAACACTCAGCCAAGGGTACAGGATGTAGTATTTGATCTATCATTCTACTTCTCAAGGAAGGTGAACATGTGGGCCAAAACTTTGAGCAATTTATGTCAACCATGCATGTAAGTATCAGTTTGTACTCTACAATAAATTTCTCATGCCAGTGAAATACTTGCATGATAAAAAGGTGGTTACCTTGTGCATGTTCCAACCAACATCAACCTATGACAGCCACTAACAAGCATCATTTTGCAATTCAAGAATGCTGACATATGAACCAACACATGCTGGAAAATATAGGCAAATCTAGTTATAAGATGCCATTGAGTGACCAGCACGAGCATCATACATAGTGAATTATAAGATAAAATAAAGTTTTGTTACACTACATGCCTAGATCCAAAGATGTACTACTTCTAAACTCAAATTCCAAATAATTACCTACAACAGTTCATACTTTTAACCAGTATAAAGTTTCAAATTATCACAGACAGTGCTGAATTGCTAGTATGATGCCCTGACACAATGACTTGGTTATGTCTGCTCATGTTGATTTTGACTCAGGAGTTACATGAAAACTTAAAAAGAAATACAGAGGCAAGGGAAACAGTGTTGAACCTGTTGCCCAGCTTAATTATTATCGAACGAACAAGCCATTTCGGTTTCCAAACAATTCAAACTCAACCAAACTTCTTATATGAAATCATAGGGAAAAAGAAAAAGCCAAACTGAAACAAAAGATCTATTTTCACATAGATTGAATAAAAACATCATCTTTAGGATTCAGTGATTTCAATAGGCCCTCGAGCGCTCACCTAAGCGCTCAGGCGAGACGAGGCAAGGCTCGAGTGCCTCGGTTTATTTCCAGGCGGCGCACTTCAAAGAGGCGCTGCTTGGGTGCTCACCCGAGCCTAAGTGCTGGGCACTTCGGGCGAGCGCCCGGGTTAAACTAGGCAATCAAACCAGCGTTTTAGGTCTAGTTTGGTCTCCAGTGCTTTAGTTGGTTCAATCGAACCAACTAAAGCACTGATATCAGCCTTCCTCTCGTGATTTCCTAACCCTAAGCCTGCTCGTTGCTCCCGCTCCCGTTGCCACTGTCGCTGCTCTTGCTACCACTACCGCTACCGCTGCTTGCTTCTACTGCTGCCACTATCGCAGCTCCCATTATCGCTGCTCGCTACTGCCGTTGCCACTGTTGTTGCTCGCTGCTCCCACTCCCGCTACCACTGCCACTGTCATCGCTTGTCGCTCTCGCTCCCGCTGCCGTTGCTCGCTGCTACCACTGTTGTCGCTCGTCACTCCCGCTGTTGTTGCTTGTTGCTACCGCTGCTGCTGCCACTATCATCGCTCGCCGCTCCTGCTCCCGTTGCTTGTTGCTACCACTGCCACTACTCTCAGTCAATGACCTCGATCTTCCTCTTACTCACTCTTCTCACTTCGATAGTTTACTATTAACAGTATACTACTAACTGTATACAAGTAATAGTATTTTTATTTATTATATTAATAATATATTATTTGATTTTAATACTATTAATTTAATTTTTATTTATTTTAAATTATTGTTATTGTTATGAATTTGAGACTTTTTGTAATGTAATATTGTAATTTTACAAGATTACTAATTTACTATTATATGTAATATTGTAATTTTACAAGATTTACTTAATTTAATATTATATTTTTATTTATTTTAAATTATTGTTATTGTTATGAATTTTGAGACTTTTTGTTAATGTAATATTGTAATTTTACAAGATTTACTTAATTTAATATTATATTTTTATTTATTTTAAATTATTGTTATTGTTATGAATTTTGAGACTTTTTGTTAATGTAATATTGTAATTTTACAAGATTTACTTAATTTAATATTATATTTTTATTTATTTTAAATTATTGTTATTGTTATGAATTTTGAGACTTTTTGTTAATGTAATATTGTAATTTTACAAGATTTACTTAATTTAATATTATATTTTTATTTATTATATTAATAATATATTATTTTGATTTTAATACTATTAATTTTTATTTATTTTAAATTATTGTTATTGTTATGAATTTTGAGACTTTTTGTTAATGTAATATTGTAATTTTACAAGATTTACTTAATTTAATATTATATTTTTATTTATAATATTTATAATTATATTATATTTTATATTTAGTGCTTCGCTTCACTCGGAAGAGCGCCTAGCGCCTTGGGCATTTTTGGACCTTGGGGCCTATATGCTTTTTAAATCATGGTTAGGATTATCATTTTTCTTTGGAAATTTCAGAGTGGTTTTCAGATACTATAGTTTACCATCAAAGATGTCTAAGAAGGGCAAGACTAGTGGTTTCCAACGTGGCCAATTAAAGCCCAAATGATAAGTAACCATTGTCTAGTTTACTTCTACATCAATACATAACTTAGAATTCTATCTAACCAGCAACTCATTCATTTCCTACTGTCTTCCTGACAGGATAAAAGTTGTGACTGCCTCCCAGTTTATATACCGATCAGATCTGATCAATTCATCCCACATGTGGCCAACTAAATGCTGCATAAATATTGAAATGGTACTGACATTTAATACATACACATGTACATTCAATATGTTGTTCTTCCTCAACATCTTAATCAAGCTACCATAACTTCAGTTATATAGATCTAGCAAGTATGCATTAAAGCTCCAATGACTGTCATGCAAATTGGTGGGAAAACATTGTGTTAAATAAACTCTTCAATAAACTGATTCCATGGCGGAAGGCTGTAACAAACATCAGTATAGCTTCAATAAAAAATAAATGAGCTAAAATCTGCAGAATTTCAGGCACATTTGTAGCAAATACATACACGAATCAGTACATTGAATTCATCTAAAATCAAAGTCCAGGTATTATTATGATCCAATTGCTTAAGTCCACAGCTAGTAATAATTTTACTTGATTTTCACCAACAAGAAAATAAACTAATCACATCAATTTAATCACATCAACCACAAAGCATAAAGCAGAAAATAAATTTAGATTGTTCAAAGTACTATTCATTGGCAAAACCTGACATCAAAATAACAAATGACAAAAAAAGAATCTTGTTAGCATTTAAGGCAGCACCTGCCATTGCTGAAACAGAATGATTCATTAGAGCGTTGAAGTATCTGCATAAAGAGAACTACAGTAAGTTCTTGAAGAATCAAAATATACCAAAGAATTAAGTCAAACAAGACATCATCAAGGCCATAGACTAAAAAATTAAACTCAAATTGGCATCCTATCACTGCAGTGATAAGATCATGGTTTTGCAGCAATTAAACTATCTAGATCAGGGAATGTGAAACATGACAGGTAAAACCTCAAAGAGCAAAAAATGAAGTATTAAAATTAATTAATGATATGCCAACACTTAACATCATAGCAGGAAAATTATTGTTGGTGAGAATGTGAATAAGCTAAATCCATAGTGTTTGAATAGAATTGGATGAACATCTGTCTAAAACAACAGGAAATAATGTCGACTGACCCTTTGTTAACACTCAGAAGATGTGTGACTAGCCACATATACAAAGTTGGTATCTGAATGTCACCTGATATTGGAAAAAAGCTAGAAATGCACGAATTGTTTCACCATAAGGTCGTGATACACCATCCCATAAACAATGCTCTCCTTCGACAATCTGGTGCCTGTCAGATTGTCAGCTCAGCACAAGATTATTCAGTACCACCACTGATGTAGCAAATTGATAAAAGATGTTCAGAAACAATTACTGATCATTTGAAAATAGGTCGTATGCCAGGTAGGAAACATGTTAAGCTAACAATGGTGAATGAATCTGAAGATGTTGCACATTAGGTTGAATTATTATCTAAATTGAATCTGGATTGGTTTTTATTGCTGATAAATTGAACTTTAGAATCCGAAGTCATCTTTCATGTAATGGAGGTTAGTTCAGATCCTAATCTGTGAAAAGAAAATATATGAAATCATTAGTCTCTGTGTTTAACTGCAGTACTAAAATAAGGAAAATACAAACTTGTCAAATAAACACATGTATAAAAAGATCAAAGGAAGTTCAAGTGGATCCATCTATATTTGGGACATCCTTAAGATTGACAGAAAGAAAAAGAAAAAAAAAGTTAAGCTACATAATTGATCACTGAGCCAATAAGAACTTCATCTAGTGAAAATATACACAGAGCTAGAAGCTTCATATTTAGTCTTAGATCTGTTATGATATAACTAATTGATGTGATGATAAGGATATAGCACATGAAATTCATGTTAGCCTGCTCAATATAACTAGCTTATCAAGCTGAAAGACAACCTTACAATGACCTCAGATAGAAATAGAAGAACGTGAAATAACCAGGAATCTACCAGCAACAGATACATATGTATAGTTTACTATGGTGCAATCAGATCTAAAAGGATGATTACATGCCATTATCTTGAGCATCTTTTCTCATTGTAGCATAAATATTAACATAACTTACCATTCTGACTTAGCTTCTGCTGCGTCAAGAGACAAACGGTGACCAAGCAACTTTCGAACAGCAAGCGCTTCAGAAGTGCTTTCATCAGACAATCTCAAACATCTCGACCGAATGTCCCCAACAGCTGGTCCACCTATGAGACACACGCAAGATCTAAACATTCGATGCCTTAGCACATAAAACAGAGGTAAAGCATCATATTAAACTTACCGAGCACGCGCACGATCTCGGCGGTACTCCCTCCATCATCGGATACAGGGAGCACATGCGCCACTCTGGTCGTTAGTTTCTTCAACTCTTCCACGACACCGTTAAACGCAGTGCCACCTGAAGCGACGCCAAGACCCGTACCAATTTGAGAAAGACTGCGGGGTTGTTACATGTATATATATTCCCCCGAGATCAAGACAATTCTACGGGGTTGCACACGAACGATAATCTAAAAGAGGAAATGCATAGGTGCCAATCGGTGAACCCCGCGATTGAAATCGCGAAAAGGAAAGGGAATGGCGATGTGCCCGGGAGGGGAAGAAGAGTAAGACCTGAGAAGACGAGCAACGAGGGCGGATCAATAAGGTTAGGACTGGAGGAAGGGGAGGAGGCGTCGGCGCCGCGAGGAGAGGTGCCGCTGCTGCAATGCGACGCGGCCATAGGGACGACGGAGGGTCTGGGAATAGATCTGGCGGCGACGGAAGGAGAGGAAGAGGGTGAGGGAAGAGGAGGACGGGGCGAGGAGGAGCGGAGGAAGGGCGTCAGCGACGGCGCGGGTCCTCCCAATAGGCCGGCCGCCACCATGGATTGTGGTTCGTCCGTCCGCCCGCTTAGATGCCGCTCGCTCTCTCTCTCTCTCTCTCGGAATCCCCGGTATCCCACTCGTTGCGGGATCTGCCGCGAGAGGATAGCCTACATGTGGAGTGTAGTGGTGGGGTGGAAGGGGGCCGGGGGGGGAGAAAGATTCCACCGTGGCCTTTTGCTCTTCCGAGTAGGACGACGCCCCGTGGGAACAGCACAACGTTTCGGTTTCTTCCATTTCTATTTCTTTTATGTTTTCTTTGGGGTCTCAATTTGGAGGCATAGAGTCCCCCTTGTATTCCTGTCTCGCGTACCGACCGGCGTCCGAAGGCACCCGTGCCGTGCCAAAGACGGTAGACTGAGTGGTGGGTCCACCGACGGGTGACGTCACCTGGCATGGTTGAAATGGCAGAATGGACCCACCACTGTTCGGCCCAGCCTTTAATAGATATATATTTGTGGGTCGGGTAAGTGTCTGTGGGCTGGGCTCATGGTGCACGTGCCCTCAAACTTTGGGCTGGGGATGCTTAAAACCCGTACTATAAACAAAAACTAATTCATGACGATCAGTTGATTCGACAAATACGAGTAGAATCTAAGCATATAAATTACTTATGGTCGCTGCGACATCGTTGTCACCTCGAGAAGGGGCATTAACAATTTTTAGAAAGTTAGCAATCGCTTTACAATCAAAGACATGAGCCAATCAAGGTAGTGTAGTGTTCCAAGAAATGAGACTAATATGAACATAAGAAGGTAGTGTAAGTGTGTCCAAGAGGAGACGAGATAAGGTGAACAGTGCATACCCGTGGCATTGTAGGCTAGGTCACATCCATAAGGGAAAGATTCAAAAGTTGCTAAAGGATGGATATCTAGATCCATTCAACTATGAGTCATATGCAACTTGCGAGTCGTGCCTTCATGGAAAACTGACTAACTCTTCATTCAATGGAACTGGAGAGAAAGCCACTGAGCTATTAGAACTCATACATAGTATGTATGTGGACTCATGCCAACTCATGTCATTGGTGGTTACTCCTACTTTATTACCTTTACTAATGATTTCTAAAGGTATGGACATGTGTACTTAATGAAATACAAGTTCGAGGCATTTGAGAAATTCAGAAAGTATAAAAATGAAGTAAAGAACCAGATTGGAAAGAGTATCAAGAGTCTTTGATCAGATCAAGGAGGTGAGTACTTGAGTACATAGTTCACTCAGTTCCTTAAGGACTATGGGTTTTTGTCCCAATGAAAGGGAGAATCGTACACTGTTAGACATGGTGTGGTCCATGATGAGTTTTGCTGACCTACATATCTCATTCAAAGAATACACTATAGAGATCGCAGCTTACCTTATGAATAGAGTTCCAACTAAGTCGGTAATGTCTACATCATATGAGATATGGAAAGGGAAAAAGTCTGATCTTAAGATTGTTAAGATTTGGGGCTACCGTGCCCATGTTAAAAGACACAACCCTGATAAGTTGGAATCAAGGACAGAGCAATGTAAGTTTGTGGGATACCCTAAGGAAACTTGTGGGTATTATTTCTATCATCCCGATAACCAAAAAGTCTTTGTAGCCAAGAGAGCGGTGTTCCTTGAGAAGGAACACATTCTTGGCAAGGATAGTGGGAGCATGATAGAGTTGAGCGAGGTTGGAGAACCTAGCCCAAGCACCACTCCATAGCCCAAGTTTATTTAGGTACCAAATACACAAGTTCCGACTTTATGCAGGTTCAATAGAGTATCCCATCCTCTTGAGAGATATAAGGGACATATTAGAGGAAAGGATGTTGAGGTGACTATTATGAGTATAGGCTTCGGGAAATGGCAAGAAGTCATGAATTCTAAGATGGATTTCATGTACTCTAACAAGGTTTGGAACCTAGTTGATGCACCCGAGGGTATTGTACCCATCAGTTGCAAGTGAATCTTCAAGAAGAAGATCAGAGTAGATGGAAAAGTAGAGACCTATAAAGCAAGGCTAGTGGCTAAGGGGTATCATCAAAGGTAAGATGTTGACTATGATGAAACCTTCTCACCCGTAGCCGTGCTAAAATCCATTTTAATTCTATTGGCTATTGCGGCACACTATGATTATGAGAACTAGCAGATGGATGTGAAAACTACATTTCCTAATGGTAACCTCGAGGAGGAGGTGTATATAATACAACTCGAGAATTCGTGTCCAAGAACTACCCAGATAAGGTGTGTAGGTTGCTTAGGTCTATTTATGGACTAAAGAATTCTATTGAATATTATAGTATACTATGATTATGAGATCTGGTAGATAGACGTGAAAATTACATTCCCTCGTGGCAACCTCGAGGAGGAGGTGTATATGATACAACCCAAGGGATTCATATCCAATGACTACTCAGATAAGGTATGTAGGTTGCTTAGGTCCATTTATGGACTAAAGCAAGCTTTCCAAAGTTGGAACATAATATTTGATGAGGCAATCAGATCTCATGACTTCGTTAAGAACAAAGATGAGCCTTGTATGTACAGGAATGACATCCTGTCATTCCTATCACTTTCTCGGGGTTATATATGGATGACATCCTGATCATTGGGAATGATGTAGGAATATTATCTATGGTAAAGACTTGATTATTTAGACACTTCCCCATGAGGGACTTAGTGGAAGCATCCTATATCTTGGGGATTTGAATCTATAGAGATAGATCCAAGAGGATTCTTGTCTTGTCCTAATCTAGGTACATTGATACCATTGTTAAAAGGTTTGGCATGAAAAATTCTAAGAGATGTCTCATACCGATAAGACATGGGATATCGCTTTCTAGGAGTATATCCCCAAAAATTCTTGAAGAAAGGATAAACACAGATATGATACTCTATGCCTCAGCGATAGGGTCTATCATATATGTCATACTATGTACCAGGCCTGATATAGCGCATGCTTTGAGTGTCACGAGTAGATATCAGGCGGATCCAGGTTTAGAGCATTGAAAAGTAGTAAAGTATATCCTTAAGTACTTGAGAAGGACTAATAATATTTTATTAATATATGGAGGTAGTAACCTCAGGATTGAAGGCTACACGGACTCGAGTTTCCAGTCCGATGTCGATGATTGTAAGTTACATTCGGGGTATTTGTACACCCTGAATGGAGGAGTAGTATACTGGAAGAGTTTCAAGCAAGATACTACTGTCGACTCAACCATAGAGGCGGAGTACATTGCTGTGATAGAAGCAGCAAAGGAGGGAGTCCGGATGAAGAAGTTCATCACAGATCTGGGAGTCATGCTAGATAGCGAGGAGTCGATTCCCTTATATTGCGACAACTATAGGGTGATTGCTCAAATAAGGGAACCCGGGTCTCATCAGAAGTGTGTTAGGGTCGGAGCGGCACTAAGAGGGGGGGGGTGAATTAGTGCAGTGGATTAAAACTTGTAAGTTTGAAAATGATTCCGTAAATGCATAGAGATTTCGATTCAACAATGAATGACTTGATAAGAGTAGCTCGAGTAAAGTGAGAAGATGATAACCGAAAGCTTGCTGCTATGTAAATAACGATTTCAGAAAGGTAAATACTCACACATTCAAGGAAAACATAAATTTAAAGTGGTTCGGTCAAATGACCTACATCCACTTGCGAAGCCTTCTTCAATGAGGCTCCCAACTTCTATTAGCAAATCACTTTGAAGGGGAAGGACAAATACCCTTCTTACAACCTTTTACAAGTGGTTCACACTCTTACAAATTTTTAAAGAGAAAGAAGGAGGTGAACACTTAAGCTATTGAAAACAAGATTTGCTAAAGACTTTGTTAAGGCTTTATCTCAATCTCTTCTCAAAAGGTTTTTTTTCTCTATTGAGAATTGAGGGGTATTTATATACCTCAAGAGGATTCAAATTTAGGCTCTAATTTTGAATTCCTTTGGGTTCTTGGAGTTGGCGGTGCTACCGCTTGTCAATGTCATATTGACCGTTTACAGTGGTGCCACCGCCCGACCTTTCGGGTGCTGGGTAGTGCCACCGCCCAGTCCAACGGTAACACTACCTGATCCTTTGGGTTCTGGGCGATGCCACCACTTAGACTATTTCAGCTCACTGGTTGGGCTCCAAACTTGGCCCAAACTAGTCCAAACTTGGGCCCAATTAGCCCCTAACCGAGTTATAGGATTAACCCTTAATCTAAACCCTAATTACATGCAAACTATGAAATTAAGACATAGTCCTAAGCAAGTTTTTAACTGGCAACATCGAGTTTCCTTCCGGCGAGATTTTTGGCGAACTTTCGATGGACTTCCGATACACCCTCGGATTTCTTCCGGCGGACTCCTAACAGGCTCCCGGTCTTGTGGCGAGTTCAGCGAGTCTTTGGCAAGTAGCCGAACCTTCTCAGTGATCTCCGCGAACCTCCGACAAACTCTCCGGCGGACTTTCGAAAACTTCGGCAAGTCCCCGATTTCTTCTCGGTTGGTTCCGGCAGCACTTCCGACGATTCTTCGGACTTTCGACGGACTCTCGAACACCCATCGAACTTAACTCCAGTAGACTTGCTTTATGTCTTCAAGCTATTGTAGTTAATCCTGCACAAGTAAAGCAAAACTTCGATCTAGACAATTACTCCTAAATAATTAATCAAGTTGTCCGGCATGTCATTGGTCCCTCGACGCTTCGTCCGATTCTTCGACGCATCGTCCTCTCTTACGGCCTATTGCCCAATCGGCTAGTTGACTCCGTAACTCCGATATCCTAGGCACAATACTCGCTCTTCTTGGCCCGATGCTCGAATCTACGGCCTGAAGCCTTCTGTCGATACGTCAACCGATCCATCGGCCCGACATCCAATCTTCTGACATGTTCCTTCGGCCCAACATGATTTTCTTGCTTTAATTGTCTCATCTTGATCGAAGTATCCTGCGTCACTCAAAATACCGATTAAATCAAAAATATATATTAAGTGGTTTCATCATCAAAATATGAGATTCAATAGTCTCCCCCTTTTTGATGATGACAACCACTTGATGACGGAGTTAGCCTTAACTCCCGGAGTTTAAACAAACTCCCCCTATCAATATGGCTTATTGATAGAAACTCTTGGATTCAAAAATCCAAGCTAACATGTCATAATCACATCATGCATGACATCAATATACTTCTCTCTCTTTGTCATCAACAAAAAGGAGAAGTTCCAACTATAATGTGTTTAAGATGTAAATTCAACTTATTGCATGAAAAACATAATATCAAGTTTTATCATCATGCAATTTGTAAGCTTGAAAATTTAGCAAATGCTACATCATGCAAGCTAGCAAAAATTTAGCAAGTGCTATATCACATTAGAATATGTAAGGTATCAAGTTTTAGATATGCAAGGTAGTAAGATAGCATGTCCTTCTTCACAACATTTTACAACATTTTAGAACATGCTAGCTAGCAGTTTTAAGATGTTCAAAAAGCAGCTCTTGCTTCTTGAAATATGCAAGTTGCAAGCTATTAAATTTTACTTCCTTTGCAATGTGCAAGTTTAGCATGTTTAGCATCTTGAGATAGCAACTGTTTGCTTCTGTTTAAGACTACAAGCTAGTAATTTTTACGATATGCAAGTTTTACTACATACAAGCTAGCAAAAATTTTGAAAGCAAATGCAAGATAGCTTTCTTATGTAAGCTCATGATTCTTGCTTCCTATTGCAATGTGTAAGTTGCAAGTTTTGCTTCTTGAGATAGGCAAGATAGTGATGTTCAAGAAGGCAACTTTTGCTTCTTGAAATAAGCAAGTTAGCATTCTTTGCTGGTTAAGATAGGCAAGCTAGCAAACAAGTTTTTGCATCTTCTTGACTTGTGCAAGTTAGCTAATTTCTCATTGAGATGACCCTTTACATCAATTCAAGATAGCACACTAGCAACTCTTTCTCCCCTTTTGTCATTGTCAAAAAGAAAGGAAGACCCTTTACATCAATTTCTAAATTATGACAAAGGTAAGTATCAATCTTATTTGTGCATCATTATGTTTTTAAATGAAAATATGCACAATTTCAAAACTTTACATTTGTATCCTTACTTCTTGCATTATACAAATAAATTAATCACTATGGGCATATAATACATGATACATCATTTTGGTAACAAATCATAGCATTTATCAATATTTTGATCATGATACCAAGCATTCATCATTTAGAGCATTCATGATACACATTTGTTGGTGTGAACAACTTTATGCCGTGGCCTCGGGGCCGACGCGGCTTGTTTTGGGTCCGAATGGCAGGGATCTCATTCAAAGTTTCTCGGGGTCGTTGATGTCGGATCGGGTCATAATGGGGCTTGTCGGGACGTTCCGTAAGGATCCCCCTCCTCGGCCTTGGGGGAAGTAGCTCCGTCTTCGTACCTGCACACAGGTCAGGTCGGAGCTCGGCCCGACCCCTCCGACGATCAAGTCAGATGAAGTAGAGAGGTCTCTTTCGTGTGTGTTCGATCCTCATATTTCTTCTCAAGGGCGGGGTTTATATAGGGTGACTTACTGTGTCTGATGTGCCTATTTTGTAGGGAGCAGGATCGTACTCCCGACCATGTCTGACAGCGATGTTGGCGTGGCATGAAGGATTGGGCCTGAGCAGGGCGTTAATGCACCTCGGCCGGCGTTCCGGTCCGTTTGACCAGGTGCTGCCGGGTCGATCGAGGCGTGAGGCATCATCTGGGATAGCTGACGTCAGCCCGGGTCACATCGCCATTATTGCCCCCATCAACATTATATACAATACATCACATATATCATCATAATAAAAAACATAAGTATTGCATGCATCATTCCAAATCATATATATTTCAAATCAAGATGGTATTAATTTGTCAAATTGCATCCTATCATGCATGATCATAACTTTTCATTTGTATGCATCAAAATAATATCAAGAGTATTTCATGCATAATACCAAATCATCATTTATAATTACATCAATATTCCAATTATTATTTCAATCTACACATCACGAGAACAATAAATTTGCACTATAGACAATCTCATATTTTATCATTCAAGCTAGCATATATTTTTGCAATTAGCAAGCTAACAATTTCCTTTTTCTTTTATAACAGTGATTCAATCATATCATGCGATAAACATATCATAATTACAAAGGAGTATTGAATCATAAAGAAAATCAATTTATGCACAAAATATTCCAAGCATTAAGGTACATTTTCTCAAATTGTATGAATCGAAAAATCAAGAGAAAACAGCTTAATTATTCATTTTGAAAAATGTTCTCTTTGATAAAACGAGAGAATCATGATTAACAAAAAAAATACTCAAGCTATAATTCTGAGAAATCAAGAGAAACCATGATTCATTTTAACAAATCTCCTCTTAAATAATAATGAAAGGAATTCTTAGGAGATCATGATATAGATAAAATTCATTCAATCTTGTAGAAGAATAAGATATTAATTCATGCATATAAAATTTCTTAATTCATTATGAATCATAAAAATTGTGGTTAAAAAAAAATCATGATTCATTTAGGAAAATTTCCTCTTTAGTACATGACAAGAAAATGAAATATAGCGATGATACCAATCATGATTCATTTGGATGGTAGATGGCAAAAAGAGACATTGATGGTAAAAGATCTCGATTTTTATAGTATGAATCTCAAGTTATAAATCTCAAAAAATCAAGATAAAGCTCATTTAAATTCAAATCATCAAATCAAAATTATTTTCAAGAGATTCATAAAAAGATGATAAAATAGATTCATCAAAGTCAATTAGATAGAGAAGAAGAATTTTCAAGAAAAATATTTTTCTCTATTTAGTTGTTTCATACAAGCATGCCTTTGTCCTTTTTGTGCCAAAAAAATATATATCATCAATCGTTTAAGATCAAAAAATAAGTTTCATCATAAAAACCATCAAGATCAATAAACCACAAAAATCATCATGTATAACTTTAAAATCTCATACATAAAATCGTCAAATCATGATATTAAAACTTTAATATTTTCATTACAACTTTATGCATCATTAAGTATACAATCGTCAAGCATGACACTTACACTATTTCATATAAGCACGCCTATTTCATTTATGTCGAATCAAAACATGCATCAATTTTTTTTTAACCGAAAAAACCACTTTTATTATTGTGAAAATCGATTATCCATAAATCACAAAAATCATTATGCATCATTTTGAAAGAAAACTCATTAAGCATGATCATTCTACATTACTTCAAATCAAACATGATTTCATTTATTTTCAAAATATTTATCATGATAGGACATACAAGGCAAAGAAATAATTAAACATAAAGTATATTCATCAATCATGGTTTCATTAAGCATAAGGTATTTTTAACCAAAATAATTTTGTTATTTGTTGTAGTCATGCATTTTTCCTTTTAGGTTAATCTATCTTTTCATGCTTAGTTTTCCATACAAAAGCCATGCATCATCATTAAGCATGATATTAAACTTCTTAATATTTTTATTAAGATATCAAACATGGTTTCAATTAAAATCAGAAATCATCACGATACACATTTTTTCTTCTCAAGAAAAACATGCATATGATCATTAGATTTAAATCTAACATTTTATTCTATTAACATAAAACATGCAATTTTCAAGCAAAATAATTATTCAAAAAAAAAGAAAATGCATCATGGAAAACATCAAGTAATTTCAAAATAAATTAAGGGGGTTTCGATTACCTCATCTTTGAAAGTTGTTAAGGCGTAGTTTGCCACCTTGCCTTTCTTGATTTTCTTCTCGTCTTCAAAGGAGCTCAATTCATCCCAATTTTTATTTTTTTTCTTGCGTTCAAAGCAAGTAGTTCTGTTCTTTTTACTTTTTAATTTTTGTTTCATTTGTAGTTTAGGTTCACCATCACTTGAGCTTATGCTCGAGTGGTCTTCATGTGTTCCATGTCCCAAATCCTTCCTGTCCTTTGGAAAGTTGTTCTCGAGTTCCCTTTTTGTCACATTGTTCATTTCGTAGGTCATTAAAGACCCAATTAGTTCTTCGAGAGGAAATATTTTAAGGTCCTTGGCCTCTTGAATTGCCGTAACTTTTGGATCCCAACTCTTTGGAAGGGATCTTAAAATTTTAGTTACTAGTTCAAAGTTAGAAAAGTCTTTACCAAGAGCTTTGAGTCCATTGATGACATCCGTGAAATGGATATATATGTCTCCGATAGACTCACTTGGTTTCATCCGAAAAAGTTCGTAAGAATGCACAAAAATATTGATTTTGGACTCTTTCACTCGACTAGTGCCTTCATGAGTAATCTCAAGAGTTCTCCAAATATCAAAAGTGGAATCACAAATCGAAACATGATTAAATTCATTTTTCTCAAGTGCACAATGTAAGGCATTCATAGCCTTTGCATTTAGAGAAAACATCTTCTTCTCCAAATCATTCCAATGGTTCATTGGAAGAGAAGACATTTCAAATCCATTTTCGACTATGTGTCATAAATTCAAATCCAAAGAAAGTAAAAAAACTCTCATTTGAGTTTTCCAATAAGTGTAATCCATCCCATTGAAAAAGGAAGGATAAATGAGAGAGCAACCCTCTTGAAAGCCGAAAAGAGTCATTTCTATTTAGGTGTTAAACCAAAGTAGAAAACTGTGGCTCTGATACCAATTGTTAGGGTTGGAGCGGCACTAAGAGGAGGGGTGAATTAGTACAGCGAATTAAAACTTGTAAGTTTGAAAACGATTCCGTAAATGCATAGAGATTTCGATTCGATAATGAATGACTTGATAAGAGTAGCTCGAGTAAAGTGAGAAGATGAAAACCGAAAGCTTGTTGCTGTGTAAATAACAATTTCAGAAAGGTAAGTACTCACACATTCAATGAACACACCAATTTAAAGTGGTTTGATCAAATGACCTACATCCACTTGCGAAGCCTTCTTCGATGAGGCTCCCAACTTCCACTAGCAAATCACTTTAAAGGGGAAGGACAAATACTCCTCTTACAACTTTTTACAAGTGGTTCACACTCTTACAAATTTTCAAAGAGAAAGAAGGAGGTGAACACTTAAGCTATTGAAAACAAGACTTGCTAAGGCTTTATCTCAATCTCTTACTTCTCAAAAGGTTTTTTTTCTCTACTAAGAATTGAGGGGTATTTATAGGCCCCAAGAGGATTCAAATTTTGGCTCCAAATTTTAAATTCCTTTGGGTTCCCGGAGCTGGCGGTGCCACCGCCCAGTCTGGCAATACCACTGCCTAATCCCTCGGGTTCTGGGCGATGCCACCGCCTAGACTATTTCAGCTCACTGGTTGGGCTCCAAACTTGGCCCAAACCAATCTGAACTTGGGCCCAATTGGCCCCTAACTGGGTTATAGGATTAACCCTTAATCCAAACCCTAATTATATACAAACTACAAAATTAAGACATAGTCCCAAGCAAGTTTTTAACCGGCAATGTCGAGTTTCTTTTCGGCGAACATTTCGGTGAACTTCCGGTGGACTTCCGATACACCCTCGGATTTCTTCCGGTGGACTCCCAGCATGCTCCCGGTCTTGTGGCGAGTTCAGCGAGTCTTTGGCAAGTAGCCTAACCTTTTCGGTGATCTCTACGAACCTCCGACGATCTCTCTGGCAGACTTCCGAAAACTTCGGCAAGTCCCTGATTTCTTCTCGGTTGGTTCCGATAGTACTTTCGACGATTCTTCAGACTTTCGGCGGACTCTCGAACACCCATCGAACTTGACTCCGGTAGACTTGCTTTATGTCTTCAAGCTATCGTAGTTAATCCTGCATAAGTAAAGCAAAACTTCGATCTAGACAATTACTCCTAAGCAATTAATCAAGTTGTCTGGCATGTCATTGGTCCCTCGACGCTTCGTCCGATTCTTCGGCACATCGTCCTCTCTTACGGCCTATTGCCCAATTGGCCAGTTGACTCCGCAACTCTGATATCCTAGGCGCAATACCCGCTCTTCTTGGCCCGATGCCCGAATCTACGGCCCGAAGCCTTCTATCGATACGTCGATCGATCCACCGGCCCGACGTCCAATCTTTCAACATGTTCCTCCGGCCCAACATGATTTTCCCGTTTTAATTGTCTCATCTTGATCGAAGCATCCTACGTCACTCAAAATGCAGATTAAATTAAAAACACATATTAAGTGATTTCATCATCAAAATATGAGATTCAACAAAGTGTTCTAAGGAGGTTCTAACTTATTAGAGATGTCATGACTCGAGGAGATGTAGTAGTGGAAAGAGTTTCATCTGAAGATAATATCGTAGATCCACTAACAAAGCTGTTGTCTCAGATTGTCTTTAAGCGTCTTAGGGGTCGGATGAGGATCACACAAATGTGATTGGCTTTAGTCAAGTGGGAGATTGCTAGTCATAGGTGCCCTGCAAGCCAATCATGTGAGTGATAGCATGTGTGACTTGACGCACGGTCTTTTTGCTTATTATATTTTGATGTCCTTGGATCTATGCAATAGGAATTGAATCATGATGAGATCATGATAATGAGATTGATTCACCTTTAAACACAGACCCTAAATAATTTCGGTCATAGGTTACTCGAGAGAGACATCGAGATAACTAGATAGACTAGTGTGCTGTATACCCGTCCATATGATGGATACAACTGGTCTCATAGCTGCTCATGTGGGGACACTAGAGATACAATACAAGTGCTCATTGGAGAATAAGTTCATTGATTGATCCGCTTACGGAATGTTAGGTGGTTGATAATGCCTTATTGTTAGACAATGATTCCATAGTCCTAGTGGTGTATTTGGTCCTTACACTTGAGATACTAAGGATGTCTTGTATGAGTACTCCATTCTTTGATACCGAACTTATAGGTCTAGAGATTCCAGATCTAGCATAATCGGTTATCGGGAGTGGTAGCCAACCTTACGTGAACTATTGAGTGTCGATAAAGGATCATCCACTCTCGGTATCATGAGAGGAATGTCCTATATATTCTTGCTCAAACAAATCCTTGGCTAGAGTTATTTGGATTGAGAGATAAAGAGTTATCTAGGAGAATTCGATTAGAGCGAGACTCGATTAGAAACCGTATGGGTCTAACGGCAACATACTCGGTATATAGTCTCTGGGATATTAGATTGATATGGGACTATAAATACATGGTAATTAAGTATAGATAAGTCCAATGGATTGAATTCCCCTATATTGTTTAGGGCCTACGGCATAGTGGCCTAGTATGTCCGCAGTCGATCAGTCGAGTGAATTATTATGGAGATAAGAATTCACTAACCTAGAAGGAGTTCTAACAAGTATAATTCACGGCTTACTTGATATTGGGCCTACAGGGTCACACACATATAGTAGGCATTGCGATAAGTAGAGGTTTGGATATGAGATATCCATTGGAGCCCATATCTTATTAGATATCTAATAAACCCCTGAATTATTGGATCGTATGGATGAGATCCAATAAGAGCCAATGAGAGATTATAGGATAAAGATCTACTAATCTAAGGGGCTTGGGTAGTTGGATGGAAATCCAATACCCAATTAGGTTGGATCCATTATGGTTAAGTTGATATTAGACCTTTATAAATAGGAGGGAATCAATGGTTCATAGGCTAGAGCCTTTTTGATTTGTCTCTCCTATTCTCCTCCCCTTCTCCTACTCAGAGTAGGTCTAGAGTTTTAAGGAGCATCGTCGTAGCTCTACTATGTGGATTACCACTAGAGAGGAGGGCACTTAACCTCCTTCACCCTCTCCTAAAGTTCTGTAGGGATTCAGGGATATACGATCTCCCTAGGTAACATAATCTTTAATATACCTAGTTTTTGTTTTTATGGATTTTGTGCACCAATCTTCGCACGACGACGAACACATCTTTGGGAATTGGGGATTTTATATTTTATGTTCTTCCATTACGCATGTGATGTCGCCCCCACCAACATATATATCACTATGTATGAGTTTTAAAAACTCAGTGGCTCTCTCTACAATTCCACTAAAAAGAAAGTTAGCCAATTTTTTATGAAGATAAGGCTCACAAGTTGCATATGGCTAATAGTCGAATGGATCTATATATTCATCTTTTAGCAACTTTTGAATCCTTCCCTCATGGATATGACTTAACCTACAATGCCACAAATATGCACTGTTCACCTCATCTCGTTTCCTCTTGGACACACTTACATTTATGATATATGGAGTAGTGTTTATAATAAACAAACTATTATGTAATATTTCTCTCGTAATGATCTCATCATCTAATATTATTGAACAACCACTATTCTCAAAAACGAATTTATATCCACTAATTGTCAAACATGAAATAGAAATAATATTTTTGATAATATAAGGAATAAAATAACATGCATCTAATGCAATAATAGCTCCACTAAGTAGATTTAGAGTAACCTCGTCAATAGCTATTACAGTAACTTTTGTTCCATTGTCCATCTTGAGGTCCATCTCGCCTCTCATCAATCTCCTATGTCTTGCCAGAACCTGCAACGAATTGCAAATGTGATAAACGCTACCGGTATCTAATACCCATATATTATCATAAGTGTATAACAAATGGAGACTGATAATGAATGTACTTGAAGCTTCTCCAAGCTTCAGTTTCACCCTCTCGTAAGGTTGACTACCACTCCCGATGACTGACTGTGCTAGATCTGGAATATCTAAACCTATAAGTCTGGTATCAAATAATGGAGCACTCATACAGGACATCCTTGGTATCTCAAGTCTAAGGACCAGGTACACCACTGATATTGCAAAATCATTGTCTAACAATAAGGCATTATCAACCATCCAACATTTTGAAAGCAAATCAATCAGTAAACTCATTCTCCAATGAGCACTCGTATTGTATCCGTAGTGTCCCCACATGAGCAGCTATGAGACCAGCTACATTCTTCATATGGACAAGTATACAACACACCAGTCTATCCAGTTATCTCGAAGTCCCTCTCGAGTAACCTATGACATGGATTATTTAGGGTCTATGTTTAAAAGTAAATCGGTCTCATTATCGTGATCTCATCATGATTTGATTCTCATTGCACAGATCTAAGGACATCACAATATATACATGTGTATATGTAACAATCAATATAAAGTGATAAAATACTAAAATATAATAAGCAAAAAGACTACGTGTCAAGTCACACGTGCCATCACTCACGTGATTAGCTTGTAGGGCACCTATGACTAGCAATCCTCCACTTGACATAAAGCTAATCACCTATGTGTCTGATCCCCATTAGACCCCTGTGATGCTCAAAGACAATTTGAGACAACGGTTTTGTCAATAGATCTGTGATATTATTTTCGAATGGAACTTTTTTTACTGCTATATCTCCTTGGGTCATGATATCTCTAATAAGTTGGAACCTCCTTAGAAAACTTCTGATGAGACCTGGTTTCCTCCGTTTGAATAATCGTCCCATTGTTATTGCAATATAAGGGAATCGGCTCCTTGCTGCCTAGCGCGACTCCTAGATCTGTGATGAACTTCTTTATCCAGACTCCTTCCTTTGCAGCCTTTGTTGTAGCAATGTACTCCGCCTCTGTAGTTGAGTCAGCAATAGTATCTTACTTGGAGCTCTTCTGGCACACTACTCCTTCATTCAAGATGTACACATACCTTGAATTCAACTTGTTATCATTGACATTGGACTAGAAACTCGAGTCCATATAGCCTTCAACCCTGAGGCTACTATCTCCATATACTAGTAAAAGATCCATAGTCCTTCTCAAGTACTTCAGGATACACTTTATTGTTTTCTATTGCTCCAAGCCTGGATTCGCTTGATACTTGCTCGTGACAATCAAGCATGTGCTATATCAGGCCTAGTATATAGCATGACATACATGATAGACTCTATTGTTAAGGCATAGGGTTTCCTATCTGTATTCACTCATTCTTCCAGAGTTTTTAGGGATATACTCCTAAAAAGCGATATCCCTTTTGAGACATAGGGTATAAGACATCTCTTGGAATTTTTCATGTCAAACCTTTTGACAATAGTGTCAATGTACTGGGACTAGGACAAGCCAAGCATCTGTTGAATCTCAGATTTTGATGATGAAACTAATTGATTGTGTTTAGATGTTTAACTGCAGTTTGAGTGATGCAGGTCTACTCGATTAGGATTAGACAGTTGACGCAGGAGGAATTAACGTTGCGCTGGAGGAGATCACATTAGGATATTGGACGGCAAAATGCTTCGGACGTCGAGCATCGGGCCAAGGAGAGCAGAATTGCACCAAGGATATCAGGGTTGCAGAGGTCAACTGCCGATTGGGCAACAAGCCGCAAGAGAGGACGATGCGCTGAAGAATCGGACGAAGTGCCAACCAATGATGTGCCGGGCAATAGTATGTCAATTCGCATTAGAATAATTGTCTAGATCAGAGTAGAGTTTTGGCTTGTGTGTGCAGGATTAACTACGATAACAATGAAGACATAAAGCAAAACAAAGTGGCAGAGTCAAGCGCGAAGGATTCGTTGGGAGTTCGAGTGTCCAACGGAAGTCTGAAATTTCATCGGGAATGCTGCCGGAACTAGCCGAGAATGAGTAGGGAGCTTGCCGAAGGGTTTTTGGAAGCTCACCAGAAGGTACGTCGGAAGTTCACGGAGCTCACCGAGAAAGATTGTAGCTTATCAAAGAAGCTCGTCGGAACTCACCAAGATCAAATCGTGAAGTCTAAGAGCTTGTCGGGAGTCCGTAGAATGGTTTCCGAGAGTTTATCGGAAGATCGTCGGAAGTTCGCCGGAAGAAGTCTTGACTTACAGACTTTGTAATAGCTTAGGAAATGTCTTTAAATTTATAGTTAGCATGTCAATTAAGGTTAGGATTAGGTGTTAATCTTATAACCCAAGTAGGGGCCAATTGGGCCCAAGTTCGGACTAGTTTGGGCCAAGTTTGGAGCCCAACTAGTGAGCTGAAATAGTGTAGGCGGTGGCACCGCCAGATTAGGTGGTGGCACCGCCCAGAGCCCGAGGATAAGGCGGTGGTACTGCTGGACTGGGCGGTGGCACTGCCCAGTACACTGTTAGTGTCAGAACTGATAGGCGGTGGCACCGCCACTGACAGGCGGTGGCACCGCTAGCTTCGGGAACCGAAGAGAATTCAAATTTTGGAGCCTAAATTTGAATCCTCTTGAGGCCTATCCTATAAATACCCCTCAATTCTCAGTAGAGAACACAACTTTTGAGAAGCAATAAAAGCCTTAGCAAAGTCTTTAGCAAGTCTTGTTTTCAATTGCTTGAGTGTTCGCCTCCTTCTTTCATATTGAAACTTTGTAAGAGTGTGAACCACTTGTAAAAAGTTGTAAAAGGGGTATTTGTCCTTCCCCTTCAAAGTGATTTGCTAGTGGAAGTTGGGAGCCTCATCGAAGAAGGCTTCGCAAGTGGATGTAGGTCATTTTGACCGAACCACTTCAAAATTGGCGTGTTCACTGGTTTGCATTTATTTATTGCACTTTACCTTACTGCAAATCATTATAAGTGCTTTACTTCCTCATTACTTTTGCTGCACACATTTACAAACACGCTTTCAAGTTAAACACTTCCGAGTTCAGTTTTTATCGTACGAAAAAGTTTCCAAAACCGACGTTTTAATCCACTGCACTAATTCACCCCCCCCCCCTCTTAGTGCCATTCCGATCTTAACAATTGGTATCAGAGCATGGTATTTCTCATTTCGGATTTACACCCGAGAGAAATGGCTCTTCATGGCTTTCAAGAGGGCTTTTCGGTTGTTCGTCCACCGTTGTTTAACGGATTGGACTACACTTATTGGAAAACTCGAATGATAGTTTTCTTGATTTCTATGAATTTGGATTTATGGAACATTATTGAAAATGGTTTTCAACTTCCCTCTAAACCGATGAACGAATGGTCGGATTTGGAGAAGAAGTATTTTTCTTTAAACGCAAAGGCTATGAATGCCTTATTTTGCGCTTTGGATAAAAATGAGTTCAATCAGATTTCTATGTGCGAAACGGCTTTTGATATTTGGCGAACACTTGAAATCACGCACGAGAGAACTAGTAGAGTCAAAGACTCGAAAGTTAACATTTTATTGCATGATTTTAAGCTTTTTCGAATGCAACCAAGCGAGACTATATGCGATATGTACACCTGTTTCACGGATGTCGTCAATAATCTAAGAGTTCTTGGTAAATCTTTTTCAAATTTTGATCTCATAAGTAAGATCTTAAGATCCCTTCCAAAAAGGTGGGATCCTAAAATAACCGCAATACAAGAGATAAAAAATTTAAATGTTTTTCCATTAGAAGAATTAATCGGGTCACTAATAACCTATGAAATGACACTTTTGGAACATTTTGAACCCGATGAGCACTTGAACCACCTTCCAAAGAATAGGAAGGATTTGGAACTCCGAACAAATGAATACCACTTGAGCGATGACTCATCAAGTGATGAGGACAATGATGAACTTGAACTTCGAACAATAAATCTTAATAAGTTCATTAAACAAAAATCGAAAATAAACAATGAACTTGAACGGAGGAAGAGACCAAAGAAGAGGAAGGCAACCAAGGATGAATCAAGAACTTCCAAAGGTGAAACGGCGAATTAGGCTTTGATGGGGTTCGACTACAAGGTTAGTAACTCAACTCTCTTGAATTATTTTGAAATTACTTGAAGTTTTTCATGAGTGCTTAATTTAGATAGTAGGAATAGGAAATAAAAAAATTATTTTTCAAAAATTATATCATGTTTCTCTTTTGAGCATCTTTGAAAAATTAAAAATTTTGATCATGAAAGGTATATTGCTAAGGTTTCATGCATGTTATGTTTTGAAATGTTGAATGATATATGCAACATTAGGGATGATAATTATATGATATGTGATAATGCTTAGGATTAATCCATGCATGTGTATCTTGATGATTTTATGTCATGCATGAGTTTTTGAAGTAAATGTTGATTTGAAACTCTCATTTTAGATTAACATGTTTTTGGTCTAATCATTTTTATGACGAATTAAGATGACATTCTCATGACATATTAAGATGACATAGTGCATGTACATCTATGTATGAATTTCTTAATAGTCTTTTGATGATAGATGTGATATCATGATGTGTTTGGTCTTGACGGCTTCATGACAAAACTTATGTTTTAATTTTAAATGATGATACATGTTTTCACAGAAAGACTTGAATACCCTCATATGAAATCAATTGTATGAAATGGAAATGAATTTTCTATCCTATTGAGATTAATGAATTTATTTTACTAATCTTGTGAATCTCATAAAAATAAACATGATGAATATTTTGAAAATAAATGAGTGTATCATACATTTAGTCTTAATGATTTCTCTTGAACATACTTTTTGAAATCATACTTGATGATGAATATCAAGATATTAAAAGGATGTTATCATGGAATCATGCTTGATGATTTGTTTTATGAAATTTACCTTTCCGTCTTAAATGTTGACACTTGTTTTATTAAAGGTAAAGGCATGCTTATAAGAAGCAAATCACACGAATAGAAATTTATAAAAACGAAATGCAATCCTCTATCTTATCGACTTTTCAATAAATCTATGCTTGTCATGTATAAATTTATTGAATGTGACTTTGATGATGATTTCATATTTCACAAATGCTTGATTCATACTTATGACATGAGACACATTTTAAATATGAATTATGTTTAATGCTTCAATCATGTTATATCTCCCTTAATTCATGTTGTTCTCCTAGATTTATTTACCAAAGAGGAGAATCTTCCGAATGAATGAAATGATACAAATGAATCACTTATCGATATATCTTTTGAAATATCTTTTTGATGTGATGTTGATAATTTGAGATGCCTGTTGGAATTCATGAGATGAGATAATTGAATCCTAGACTTACTCTTTATATGGCTTGAGAATAGATGTTTAAAATCTTGCTTGTTTTGTCTTTATGTCTTGAACTTTCATGCTTATCTTGATTTGGCATATAAAGACTAAGGCATTCTTAGATGAAAAAGAATCACTTAAAAAATACTTTTCCCATCTGATCGAGATTAATGATTTCATGATATTTTGTGAATCTCGAAATTGATTTTGATAACTTGATTATGAGTTTCAAGTTAACGATTTGATTTGAATGAGTTTTATCTAAATCATAATCTTGATCTTGCAAAATTAGAATCACAAATAATATCTTTTGGTATTCATGAATTGATACTCACAATATGAAAGTATTGGTATTCATGAATTGAATTTGATTGAAACATTACATGCTTAAATTAATTATTCTCCTATGTTTCAAAAATTCTTTAAATGCCTTATTTGATGATTGAAAATTAATTTGCTTTATGATAAATCTATGTATACCATTTTGAATATCTTGAAAGTAATGTTGAGATTATTATTAATTTGACGATTTGAATTTGAATGAGTTTCTATTCGAATTATGATCTTGACTTCTTGGATTTACTACTTGAGATTTTTTTTAATCATAATCTCTTCTTTGTATACCTACAATTTTTGTTATTTATAAAAAGAAGAGATTTGATAAAATGAATCATTGTTGACTTAATGTTCGGTATCATGAATACTCTATTATCACACATTAAAATAGTGATAAATATTTTGAAAATAAATGTTTGTACCATGTTAGATGATTTTACATTTTGTGCATGATGAGTTATAGTGATGATTGAAACAATGATTGAAATGATATGAATGATGATTTGGAATCATGCCTATAATGATGAGTTTATATGTTTTGAAAATATACATGATGATTTCGTATTATGCATGCAATAATGATGCACGCAATAATGAAATATTCATGATAAAATTATTATTTTGATATTCATGACTTGAATCTTCCTTTATTTTCGGCAATGACATAGGGGGAGAAAGATTGCTAACTAAAGGCAAATGTTGGCTAGCTTGTACTCTTCCCTTCTTTTTGATAAAAACAAAGGGGAGAAAGCTTTTGCTAGTTAGAACATGCAAAGAAAAGCAAAGTGCAATCTTGTACAAGAAGCAAGTGTTGAATTGCCATGATTGAACTTAAGAATCTTTCTATGCTTTTGTGCTTATATGTTATGATGAAAATCTAGCTTCATGTTACAAAAACTTGCATATCTTTTAAATAGCTAGAGCTACTTCTCCTTTTTGTTGATGACATAGGGGGAGAAGTATATTGATGACTTCATGCATTGAATTAAATATTTTATATATATTTGCATGATGGTTTAAATGTTTTTCATAACATATGATGAATGTTGCTTGGATTTGGGTAATCCAAGTGTTCTATCAATGGCATATTGATAGGGAGAGTTTGGTTAAACTCCGGGGAGTTAAGGTTAACTCTGGTAGTCATCAATTAGTTGTCATCATCAAAAAGGGGGAGATTGTTGAATCTTAGATTTTGATGATGAAACTAATTGATTGTGTTTAGATGTTTAACTGCATTTTGAGTGATGCAAGTCTACTCGATCAGGATTAGACAGTTGACGTAGGAGGAATTGACGTTGCGCCGGAGGAGATCACGTTAGGATATTGGACGGCAGAAAGCTTCGGACGTCGGGCATTGGGCCAAGGAGAGCGGAATTGCACCAAGGATATCGGGGTTGCGGAGGTCAACCGCCGATTGGGCAACAAGCCGCAAGAGAAGATGATGCGCTGAAGAATCAGACGAAGTGCCAACCAATGACGTGCCGGGCAACAAAATGTCAATTCGCGTTGTAATAATTGTCTAGATCAGAATAGAGTTTTGGCTTGTGTGTGCAGGATTAACTACGATAACGATGAAGACATAAAGCAAAACAAAGTGCCAAAGTCAAGCGCGAAGGATTCGTTGGGAGTTCGAGAGTGCAACGGAAGTCTGAAAGTTCATCGGGAATGCTGCCGGAACTAGCCGAGAATGAGTAGGGAGCTTGCCGAAGGGTTTTCGGAAGCTCGCCGGAAGGTACGTCGGAAGTTCGCGGAGCTCACCGAGAAAGATCGTAGCTTGCCGAAAAAGCTCGTCGGAACTCGCCAAGATCAAATCGTGAAGTCTAGGAGCTTGCCGGGAGTCCGTAGAATGGTTTCCGAGAGTTTATCGGAAGACCGTCGGAAGTTCGCCGGAAGAAGTCTTCACTTACGGACTTTGTAATAGCTTAGGAAATGTCTTTAAATTCGTAGTTAGCATGTTAATTAGGGTTAAGATTAGGTGTCAATCTTATAACCCTAGTAGGGGCCAATTGGGCCCAAGTTCGGACTAGTTTAGGCCAAGTTTGGAGCCCAACTAGTGAGCTGAAATAGTGTAGGCGGTGGCACCGCCAGATTAGGCGGTGGCACCGCCTAGAGCCCGAGGATAAGGCAATGGTACCGCCGGTCTAGGCGGTGGTACCGCCGGTCTAGGCGGTGGCACCGCCCAGCACCCGAAGAGCTATGCGGTGGCATCGCTAGACTGGGCGGTGGCACCGCCCAGTACACTATCAGTGTCAGAACTGACAGGCGGTGGCACCACTAACTTCGGGAACTAGCCGAGAATGAGTAGGGAGCTTGCCGAAGGGTTTTCGGAAGCTCACCGGAAGGTACGTCAGAAGTTCGCGGAGCTCACCGAGAAAGATCGTAGCTTGCCGAAGAAGCTCGTCGGAACTCACCAAGATCAAATCGTGAAGTCTAGGAGCTTGCCGGGAGTCCGTAGAATGGTTTCCGAGAGTTTATCGGAAGACCGCCGGAAGTTCGCCGGAAGAAGTCTTCACTTACGGACTTTGTAATAGCTTAGGAAATGTCTTTAAATTCGTAGTTAGCATGTTAATTAGTGTTAGGATTAGGTGTTAATCTTATAACCCAAGTAGGGGCCAATTGGGCCCAAGTTCGAACAAGCTTGGGCCAAGTTTGGAGCCCAACTAGTGAGCTGAAATAGTATAGGCGGTGGCACCGCCAGATTAGGCGGTGGCACCACCCAGAGCCCGAGGATAAGGCGGTGGTACCGACGATCTAGGCGGTGGCATCGCCCAGCACCCGAAGAGCTAGGCGGTGGCACCGCCAGATTAGGCGGTGGCACCGCCAGATTAGGCGGTGGCACCGCCCAGTACACTATCAGTGTCAGAACTGACAGGCGGTGGCACCGCTAGCTTCGGGAACCGAAGAGAATTCAAATTTTGGAGCCCAACTAGTGAGCTGAAATAGTATAGGCGGTGGCACCGCTAGCTTCGGGAACCGAAGAGAATTCAAATTTTGGAGCCCAACTAGTGAGCTGAAATAGTATAGGCGGTGGCACCGCCAGATTAGGCGGTGGCACCGCCAGATTAGGCGGTGGCACCGCCAGATTAGGCGGTGGCACCGCCAGATTAGGCGGTGGCACCGCTAGCTTCGGGAACCGAAGAGAATTCAAATTTTGGAGCCCAACTAGTGAGCTGAAATAGTATAGGCGGTGGCACCGCCAGATTAGGCGGTGGCACCGCCAGATTAGGCGGTGGCACCGCCAGATTAGGCGGTGGCACCGCTAGCTTCGGGAACCGAAGAGAACCTAGCTTCGGGAACCGAAGAGAATTCAAATTTTGGAGCCCAAATTTGAATCCTCTTGAGGCCTATAAATACCCCTCAATTCTCAACAGAGAACACAACTTTTGAGAAGCAATAGATTGAGATAAAAGCCTTAGCAAAGTCTTTAGCAAGTCTTATTTTCAATTGCTTGAGTGTTCACCTCCTTCTTTCTCATTGAAACTTTGTAAGAGTGTGAACCACTTGTAAAAAGTTGTAAGAGGGGTATTTGTCCTTCCCTTTCAAAGTGATTTGCTAGTGGAAGTTGGGAGCCTCATCGAAGAAGGCTTCGCAAGTGGATGTAGGTCATTTTGACCGAACCACTTTAAAATTGGCGTGTTCACTGGTTTGCATTTATTTATTGCACTTTACCTTACTACAAATCATTATAAGTGCTTTACTTCCTCATTACTTTTGTTGCACACATTTACGAACGCGCTTTCAAGTTAAGCACTTCCGAGTTCGGTTTTTATCGTACGAAAAAGTTTCCAAAACTGACGTTTTAATCCGCTGCACTAATTCACCCCCCCCCCTCTTAGTGTCGTTCCGATCCTAACAATTGGTATCAAGGCACGGTATTTCTCATTTCGGATTTACACCCGAGAGAAATGGCTCTTCATGGCTTTCAAGAGGGCTTTTCGGTTGTTCGTCCAACGTTGTTTAACGGATTGGACTACACTTATTGGAAAACTCGAATGAGAGTTTTCTTGATTTCTATGAATTTGGATTTATGGAACATTGTTGAAAATGTTTTCAACTTCCCTCTAAACCGATGAACGAATGGTCGGATTTGGAGAAGAAGTATTTTTCTTTAAACGCAAAGGCTATGAATGCCTTATTTTGCGCTTTGGACAAAAATGAGTTCAATCAGATTTCTATGTGCGAAACGGCTTTTAATATTTTGCGAACACTTGAAATCACGCACGAGGGAACTAGTAGAGTCAAAGACTCGAAAGTTAACATTTTATTGTATGATTTTGAGCTTTTTCAAATGCAACCAAGCGAGACTATATGCGACATGTACACCCATTTCACGGATGTCGTCAATAATCTAAGAGTTCTTGGTAAATCTTTTTCGAATTTTGATCTCATAAGTAAGATCTTAAAATCCCTTCCAAAAAGGTGGGATCCTAAAATAACCGTAATACAAGAGACAAAAAATTTAAATATTTTTCCATTAGAAGAATTAATCGGGTCATTAATAACCTATGAAATGACACTTTTGGAACATTTTGAACCCGATGAGCACTTGAACCACCTTCCAAAGAATAGGAAGGATTTGGACCTCCGGACAAATGAATACCACTTGAGCAATGACTCAAGTGATGAGGACAATGATGAACTTGAACTTCAAACACTAAATCTTAATAAGTTCATTAAACAAAAATCTAAAATAAACAATGAACTTGAACGGAGGAAGAGACCAAAGAAGAGGAAGGCAACCAAGGATGAATCAAGAACTTCCAAAGGTGAAACGGCGAATTGGGCTTTGATGGGGTTCGACTATAAGGTAAGTAACTCAACTCTCTTGAATTATTTTGAAATTACTTGAAGTTTTTCATGAGTGCTTAATTTAGATAGTAGGAATAGGAAATAAAAAAATTATTTTTCAAAAATTATATCATGTTTCTCTTTTTAGCATCTTTGAAAAATTAAAAAATTTGATCATGAAAGGTATATTGCTAAGGTTTCATGCATGTTATGTTTTGAAATGTTGAATGATGTATGCAACATTAGGGATGATAATTATATGATATGTGATAATGCTTAGGATTAATCCATGCATGTGTACCTTGATGATTTTATGTCATGCATGAGTTTTTGAAGTAAATGTTGATTTGAAACTCTCATTTTAGATTAACATGTTTTTGGTCTAATCATTTTTATGACGAATTAAGATGACATTCTCATGACATATTAAGATGACATAGTGCATGTACATCTATGTATGAATTTCTTGATAGTCTTTTGATGGTAGATGTGATATCATGATGTGTTTGGTCTTGACGGCTTCATGACAAAACTTATGTTTTAATTTTAAATGATGATACATGTTTTCACAAAAAGACTTGAATACCCTCACATGAAATCAATTGTATGAAATGGAAATGAATTTTCTATCCTATTGAGATTAATGAATTTATTTTACCAATCTTGTGAATCTCATAAAAATAAACATGATGAATATTTTGAAAATAAATGAGTGTATCATACATTTGGTCTTAATGATTTCTCTTGAACATACTTTTTGAAATCATACTTGATGATGAATATCAAGATATTAAAAGGATGTTATCATGGAATCATGCTTGATGATTTGTTTTATGAAATTTACCTTTCCATCTTAAATGTTGACACTTGTTTTATTAAAGGTAAAGGCATGCTTATAAGAAGCAAGTCACATGAATAGAAATTTATAAAAATGAAATGCAACCCTCACATGAAATCAATTGTATGAAATGGAAATGAATTTTCTATCCTATTGAGATTAATGAATTTATTTTACCAATCTTGTGAATCTCATAAAAATAAACATGATGAATATTTGAAAATAAATGAGTGCTATCATACATTTGGTCTTAATGATTCTCTTGAACATACTTTTGAAATCATACTTGATGATGAATATCAAGATATTAAAGGATGTTATCATGGAATCATGCTTGATGATTTGTTTTATGAAATTTACCTTTCCATCTTAAATGTTGACACTTGTTTTATTAAAGGTAAAGGCATGCTTATAAGAAGCAAGTCACATGAATAGAAATTTATAAAAATGAAATGCAATCCTCTATCTTATCGACTTTTCAATAAATCTATGCTTGTCATGTATGAATTTATTGAATGTGACTTTGAGTTCACAAATGCTTGATTCATACTTATGACATGAGACACATTTTAAATATGAATCATGTTTAATGCTTCAATCATATTATATCTCCCTTAATTCATGTTGTTCTCCTAGATTTATTTACCAAAGAGGAGAATCTTCCGAACGAATGAAATGATACAAATGAATCACTTATCGATATATCTTTTTGAAATATCTTTTTGATGTGATGTTGATAATTTGAGATGCCTGTTGGAATTCATGAGATGAGATAATTGAATCCTTGACTTACTCTTTATATGGCTTGAGAATAGATGTTTAAAATCTTGCTTGTTTTGCCTTTATGTCTTGAACTTTCATGCTTATCTTGATTTGGCATATAAAGACTAAGGCATGCTTAGATGAAAAAGAATCACTTAAAAAATACTTTTCCCATCTAATCGAGATTAATGATTTTATGATATTTTGTGAATCTCGAATTTGATTTTGATGACTTGATTATGAGTTTCAAGTTAACGATTTGATTTGAATGAGTTTTATCTAAATCATAATCTTGATCTTGCAAAATTGGAATCACAAATAATATCTTTTGGTATTCATGAATTGATACTCACAATATGAAAGTATTGGTATTCATGACTTGAATTTGATTGAAACATTGCATGCTTAAATTAATTATTCTCCTATGTTTCAAAAATTCTTTAAATGCCTTATGTGATGATTGAAAATTAATTTGCTTTATGATAAATCTATGTATACCATTTTGAATATCTTGAAAGTAATGTTGAGATTTTGATTAATTTGACGATTTGAATTTGAATGAGTTTCTATTCGAATTATGATCTTGACTTCTTGGATTTACTACTTGAGATTTTTTTTATTGATAATCTCTTCTTTGTATACCTAAAATTTTTGTTATTTATAAAAAGAAGAGATTTGATAAAATGAATCATTGTTGACATAATGTTCGGTATCATGAATACTCTATTATCATACATGAAAATAGTGATAAATATTTTGAAAATAAATGTTTGTACCATGTTAGATGATTTTACATTTTGTGCATGATGAGTTATAGTGATGATTGAAACAATGATTGAAATGATATGAATGATGATTTGGAATCATGCATATAATGATGAGTTTATATATTTTGAAAATATACATGATAATTTGGTATTATGCATGCAAAAATGATGCACGCAATGATGAAATATTCATGATAAAATTATTATTTTGATATTCATGACTTGAATCTTCCTTTATTTTCGGCAATGACATAGGGGGAGAAAGATTGCTAACTAAAGGCAAATGTTGGCTAGCTTGTACTCTTCCCATCTTTTCGACAAAAACAAAGGGGAGAAAGCTTTTGCTAGTTAGAACATGCAAAGAAAAGCAAAGTGCAATCTTGTACAAGAAACAAGTGTTGAATTGCCATGATTGAACTTAAGAATCTTTCTATGCTTTTGTGCTTATATGTTATGATGAAAATCTAGCTTCATGTTACAAAAACTTGCATATCTTTTAAATAGCTAGAGCTACTTCTCCTTTTTGTTAATGACATAGGGGGAGAAGTATATTGATAACTTCATGCATTGAATTGAAAATTTTATATATATTTGCATGATGGTTTAAATGTTTTTCATAACATATGATGAATGTTGCTTGGATTTGGGATAATCCAAGTGTTCTATCAATGGCATATTGATAGGGGGAGTTTGGTTAAACTCCGGGGAGTTAAGGTTAACTCTGGTAGTCATCAATTAGTTGTCATCATCAAAAAGGGGGAGATTGTTGAATCTCAGAATTTGATGATGAAACTAATTGATTGTGTTTAGATGTTTAACTGCATTTTGAGTGATGCAAGTCTACTCGATCAGGATTAGACAGTTGACGCAGGAGGAATTGACGTTGCGCCGGAGGAGATCACGTTAGGATATTGGACGGCAGAACGCTTCGGGCGTCGGTCATCGGGCCAAGGAGAGCGGAATTGCACCAAGGATATCGGGGTTGCGGAGGTCAACCACCGATTGGGCAACAAGCCGCAAGAGAGGACGATGCGCTGAAGAATCGGACGAAGTGCCAACCAATGACGTGCCGGGCAACAGAATGTCAATTCGTGTTGTAATAATTGTCTAGATCAGAGTAGAGTTTTGGCTTGTGTGTGCAGGATTAACTACGATAACGATGAAGACATAAAGCAAAACAAAGTACCGGAGTCAAGCGCAAAGGATTCATTGGGAGTTCGAGAGTCCAACGGAAGTCTGAAAGTTCATCGGGAATGCTGTCGGAACTAGCTGAGAATGAGTAGGGAGCTTGCCGAAGGGTTTTCGGAAGCTCGCCGGAAGGTACGTCGGAAGTTCGCGGAGCTCACCGAGAAAGATAGTAGCTTGCCGAAGAAGCTCGTCGGAACTCGCTAAAATCAAATCGTGAAGTCTAGGAGCTTGCCGGGAGTCCGTAGAATGGTTTCCGAGAGTTTATCGGAAGACCGCCGGAAGTTCGCCGGAAGAAGTCTTGACTTACAGACTTTATAATAGCTTAGGAAATGTCTTTAAATTCGTAGTTAGCATATTAATTAGGGTTAGGATTAGGTGTTAATCTTATAACCCAAGTAGGGGTCAATTGGGCCCAAGTTCGGACTAGTTTGGGCCAAGTTTGGAGCCCAACTAGTGAGCTGAAATAGTGTAGGCGGTGGCACCACCAAATTAGGCGGTGGCACCGCCCAGAGCCCAAGGATAAGGCGGTGGTACCGCCGGTCTAGGCGGTGGCACCGCCCAGCACCCAAAGAGCTAGGCAATGGCACCGTTGGACTGAGCGGTGGCACCGCCCAATACACTGTCAGTGTCAGAACTGACAAGCGGTGGCTCCGCCACTGACAGGCGGTGGCACCGCTAGCTTCGGGAACCGAAGAGAATTTAAATTTTGGAGCCCAAATTGGAATCCTCTTGAGGCCTATAAATACCCCTCAATTTTCAGCAGAGAACACAACTTTTGAGAAGCAATAGATTGAGATAAAAGCCTTAGTAAAGTCTTTAGCAAGTGTTGTTTTCAATTGCTTGAGTGTTCACCTCCTTCTTTCTCATTGAAACTTTGTAAGAGTGTGAACCACTTGTAAAAAGTTGTAAGAGGGGTATTTGTCCTTCCCCTTCAAAGTGATTTGCTAGTGGAAGTTGGGAGCCTCATCGAAGAAGGCTTCGCAAGTGGATGTAGGTCATTTTGACCGAACCACTTTAAAATTGGCGTGTTCACTGGTTTGTATTTATTTATTGCACTTTACCTTACTACAAATCATTATAAGTGCTTTACTTCCTCATTACTTTTGCTGCACACATTTACGAACACGCTTTCAAGTTAAGCACTTCCGAGTTCGGTTTTTATCGTACGAAAAAGTTTCCAAAACCGACGTTTTAATCCGCTGCACTAATTCACCCCCCCTCTTAGTGCCGTTCCGATCCTAACAGCATCCTCTTGAATCTATCTCCATAGATCTAAATCCCCAAGATATAGAATACTTCCCTAAGTCTTTCATAGTGAAGTGTCTAGATAACCAAGTCTTTACTGTGGATAGCATTCCTACATCATTCCCAATGATTAGGATATCATCCACATATAATACCAAGAAGGTGATAGCGCTCCCACTTACCTTCCTATATCACAAGATTTATTTTCGTTCTTAATGAAGTCATAAGATTTAATTGCCTCATCAAATCTTATGTTCAAACTTCGGGAAGCTTGCTTCAGTCCATAAATGGACCTAAGCAACCTACACACCTTATCTGGGTAGTTCTTGGACAAAAATCCCTCATGTTGTATCATATACACCTCCTTCTCAAGGTTACCATTAAGGAACACATTTTTCACATCTATCTGTCAGATCTCATAATCGTAGTGTGCTGCAACAACTAATAGAATTCAGATGTATTTTAGCATTGCTATGAGTGAGAAGGTTTCATCATAGTTAACACATTGCTTTTGATGATATCCCTTAGCCACTAGCCTTGCTTTATAGGTCTCTACCTTTCTATCTACTTCAAAGCATCAAAATTAAAATCATCATCAAACTCATTTTTCTTAAATTCGAAGACTTCATTAAAGACAACATGAATAGACTCTTCTATAACCAAGATTCTTTTATTAAAGACACAAAAGGCTTTTGAAATAGAGGAATAACCAAGAAAAATGCCTTCATCGGATTTTGCATCAAACTTTCCTAAGACATCTTTTTCATTCAAGATAAAACATTTATAACCGAAAGCTTTAAAGTACGAAACATTAGGTTTTTTATCATTCCATAATTCATAAGGAGTTTTTGAAAGTAATAGTCTTACTAGAATCCTATTCATGACATAGCATGTCGTATTAACGGCTTCGGCCCAAAAATATTTGGGTAGGCTATGTTTCTTTAACATGGCTCTTGCCATTTTTTGTAAATTTTTATTTTTCTTTCTACTACTCCATTTTGTTGAGGATTTCTTGGAGTAGAGAAATTATGGTTGTATCCATTAGATTCACAAAATTTTTAAAAATCATGGTTTTGAAATTCGCCACCATGATCACTCCAAATTGATGAAATCATAAAACCTTTTTTCATTTTGAACAAGTTTACAAAACTTAGAAAAATACATAAAGTAATTACTTTTGTGTGCTAAGAAGTATGTCCAAGTGTATCTATTATAATCGTCCACAATGACAAATGTGTATTTGTTACCTCCTAGGCTTAATGTATCAATTGGTCCAAACAAATCTATATGGATCAATTACAATGATCTAGAGGTGCTTATTTGATTCTTTAGTTTGAAACGACCTTTTATTTGTTTTCCTAGTTGACATGCATCACACACATTATCTTTAACAAACTTACTGTTATGAATACAGATTACAAGTTCTTTAAATGAAATTTGAGAGATTAGTTTCATGCTAGTATGACCTATTCTCCTATGCCAAAGCTATGCATCGTCATTCAAAATCGAAAAATACATTTCATTACAAAGATCATCAATGTCAATAGTGTATATATTATTTTATTTTAGGGTAATTATATAGGTGTTTTATGTAGTTGTTCAATAATGCAAGCATTGGATTCAAATCTAATGACATATCTTTCATCATATAATTGACTAATGCTTAAAAGATTATGCTTTAAGCCATCAACCAACAACACATTTTTAATCAAAAAGTTAGATTTGTTACTTATGGTTCCTTTGCCAATGATTTTACCCTTGTTGTTGTCTCCGAAGATGACATATCCTTCGTCTAGGCTAGTGAGCTTAGAGAATTAAGATAAATCTCTCGTCATGTACCTTGAGCATCTACTATCAAGGTATCATCTCTTTCTCCTAGCTTATGGTGGTAAATATTTCTACAAAAAAGGGTGATTTTTAGGTACTCACCTTGGGTGCTTAAAAATCGATTGACTCAACTTATCATTTTGCATGGAGTTTTTTATGATTTTTTTAGGAACCCAAATTAATTTGTGTGGACTATATCTCTTAAACAGACATTTATAAGCAACATGTCCAAATTTGTAATAAAAGTTGTATTTGTTTCAGGGTGAAACATGAAAAGTTTGGCCTTTAACAAAGATGATTGGATTTTTATAAGTGTTACTCACAAAGTCAATTTCATCTCTTCTATGAATATGATTCTTACTTTTAAGAATCCTGTTTAAGGATTTGCTACATATTTCAAATTTTTGTAAGGTTTCATTTAGTTGCAAATTCTCCTTTTTAAGCATTTCTAATTCATCACATTTTGTGCAAGGAGCTAAACTATCATCATGTTTAATTTTTAATCTATCAAAATTACTAACAAGAGAAGCATGCTCCTTTTTTAATAATTTATATTTTTACTAACTAATTTATATTCATCAAATAATTCATGAAAAGCACTTAAAAGCTCATCGAAAGATAAATTTACATCTAATAAACTACTTATCTTATCTTTGATAGCCATTAGTGCGTAGTTGACGATCTCCTTGTTGCTTTGTTCTTCGCCTTCGGAATCGCTCGAGTCCTCCCACGTTGCTTTGAGCGTCTTCTTCTTCTTTGGTTACTTCTTTTTTACTTGGGGATGTTCACTTTTGAAATGTCCTTACTTCTTGCATTTGTAAAATATAACTTGTTCTTTCTTGAGTTCAATTTTATTTTTAGTATCATTTTTAAATTTATTTTTTATAAATTTTTTGAACTTTCTTACCAAGAGTGCCAAGTCATCATCATAATTCTCATCACTTGAATTTTCTTTCAAGTGGTCTTCATGAGTTCTTAGTGTCATATCCTTCCTATTCTTTGGAAGGTTATTCTCAAGCTTTTCATAAACATTGCAAGTCATCTCATAGGTCATTAATAACCCGATAAGTTCTTCCAGAGGAAAATTATTTAAGTCCTTGACCTCTTGAATTGTTGTTGCTTTAGGGTCCCAACTATTTTGGAATGGATCTTAATATTTTATTAACAAGTTTGAAATTAGAAAAATTTTTACTAAGTCCTTTTAGACCATTGATGACATCCGTAAACCGGGTGTATATGTCTCCAATGGTCTCACTTGGTTTCATCCGAAACAACTCATAAGTATGGACTAAAAAATTAATTTTGGATTCCTTTACTCTACTAGTGCCTTTATGAGTGATTTCGAGTGTGTGCCAAATATCAAAAGTCATTTCACAAATAGATATTCGATTGAACTCATTTTTATCTAAAGTGCAAAATAATGCATTCATAGCCTTAGCATTTAAAGTAAAAGTCTTCTTCTCCAACTCATTTCAATCGTTCATTGAAAGAGAAGACTTTTGAAAATCATTTTCCATAATATTCCATAACTTAAAATCCGTAGAAATTAGAAAAATCCTCATTCTAGTCTTCCAATATGTGTAATCCGTCACATTAAATATGAGTAGACGTGTAATTGAGTGACCCTCTTAGTTGCGAGCAAATGCCATCTCTCTTAGGTTTCAAACCAAACCGAGAGTGACCTTGCTCTGATACCAATTGTTAGGATCAAAAGCGGCACTAAGAGGGGGGTGAATTAGTATAGCAAAAAAAATCATTAATTTTATAAATTTTTCATTCGCTGAAAATCAATCTCGGAAAGTACTTGACTTTAGAGTAAATGAACTAGTAATTAACTTAAAAAGTAATGGCAGTAATGAAAAGCAGAATGAAAATGAGCACACTGAAATTTATAGTGGTTCGGTCGTTATGACCTACATCCACTTTCGATTCCTCCTCCGTCAAGGTCACTAATGGTCTTCCATCAATAGACGAAGACCAACCACCTCTTTATAGCACTTTCTCCTTTCCACTAGTTTAGGAGATAACCTTTACAAGCCTCACATCTCTTCTTGGATGATTACAAAGCTAAAGAGAGGGAAGAGGAGGACTCTTCTCACTTTTACAATACTTTTAATACCCTAACACTTAGAGTTTCACACTTTGATTGCACTTTGTTACCCTTTCATGTAGAAAATGGTGAGTATTTATAGGCTCTCAATGGCTTCAAAATTGGAGCAAAAAAGTATCACATCCTAAATTTTCGGGGTTCTAATGGTACCACCGCCTGACTCTCTAATATCGGGCGATACCACCACCTAACAAAGCTCTTGGAGATTGAGCTATGGTGGTACCACCACTTGGCAGTTAATAACTTCCGGTGGTATCACCACCCAAACCACTTGGGAGACTGAGTCCCAAGTGGTGCCACCGTTGACCATGACTTCATGTGTTGAATGGGCTGTTCAACCAACCTGATTCAGTCATGGTAAGGGCCTAGTTGGCCCCTAACTAAGTTAGTGGGACTACCTCTCAATCCTAACTCAACTTATAGTCTAACTACAATAATTAAGACATTTAACTAAGCAATCTCTATCTAGTATGTCAATTGTTCTCTTGGTGAACTTCCGGCGAACTCCCAACGACCTCTCAGTGAACTTCCGATGAACTCTCGGCTAGCTTCCGGCAAACTTCCAGCACATCATCTGAATCTTCGATATATCATCCGATCTTTGACTCCGGCCTAACATCTGCTTTATGTCTTACCGATATCGTAGTTAATCTTGCACACTTATCTCAACATATAGATTAGATCAAATAATTTTTCAATTAATTTCATCATCAAATTCGAGATTCAATACCTATGACTAGCAAAGCCTTGGTGGGGGATATTTATAGCACCAAATGGCTTTAAAATGGAGCTAGAAAATTTAAACCATCGAAAATTTTAGAATTTGGATGATCTTGCAACCGTAACTTTTGACATTGTAATTTTGGACTTTTGAGCAGTACTACCACTACAAAATTTGAATTCCTGGCATTACCACCATTGATAGTGCTAACAGGCACAAAACAATGGTTGTCGGTTGTTTGTGCGATACCACCACCTGGGCTTGGCGATACCACCGCCTAGGCCTGCTCAAGGCTATTGATTTGGCCTTCTAACGAGCATAATTTAGACCTAGTCCAAGCCCATTAGCTTTATCGATAAGTTGTATGATTTTAGCCCAATACCAACTCAATTTGACCCCAAAAGACCTCAATCAAAACTTAAACAGTCCAATCACATATCTAGCACAATCATGAAGCCTTCAACACATTGTCCAGCATTCTAGTTGTTGAATCTCGGATTTTGATGATGAAGTCAATTGTCATTTGTTTATCTAATCTATATGTTGAGATAAGTGTGCAGGATTAACTACGATGACAGTAAGACATATAGCAGGTGTTGAGCCGGAGTCAAAACTAAGATCACGTTGGGAGTTCGAGAGTTCGTCGGATGTCCAGACGTTTCATCGGAAGTTCTGCAGGAACCATCTGAGAAGTCCAGGAGCTTGCCAAAGAAGCTCATCGGAACTCACTAAGAACATCTTCGCGAAGTCCAGGAGCTTACCAGGAGTTCGTCGGAGCATCGCCAAGGGTTCGTCGGATGTTCGCCGAAAGTTCGCCGGAAGCTCGCAGGAAGAAGCGATTGACGCACCGGAACACGAATTACAGTAATGATGTCTTAATTATCGTAGTTAGTATGTAGATTAAGTTAGGATTAGGAGGTGATCCCACTAACTTAATCAGGGGCCAATTGGTCCCTTAACAGACCCAAATTGGGCCGAATGGAACAGCCTCTTTAGACCTAGAATTCTTGGCCAGTGGTGGTACCGCTGATAGTTATTACTGCCAGTGGTGGTACCGACCCTATCAGGCAGTGGTACCGCCTAGTGTCAAGTGCCAGGCGATAGTATCGCCCAATTATGACAGTGGTACTGCCAAGACCCCAGAAATCTGAGAATGGATACTTTTGAGCTCCATTTTCACACTCATTGGGGCCTATATAAACCTCACCCTTTCCTGCATGAAAGGGTACCGAAAACTTGCTTTAATCTTGAGTATTTGAGGGCTTAAAAGTGTTGTAAAAGCTAGAGTTCTCCTTCTTTCTTCTAAGTGTTGAGATCATTCAAGAGAGGAGTGAAAACTTGTAAGGGTTGCCTCCTAAGCCCGTCAAAAGGAGAAAAGTTGTAAAAGGGTAGTCGGCCTTCACCTATTGAAGGAAGGCCTCTAGTGGACGCCGATGACCTTGTCGAAGAAGAAAGTCGAAAGTGGATGTAGGTTACGATTGACCGAACCACTCTAAAATCTCAGTTTGCATTTTCTTTGAGCATCATTCTTTACTGCAAACTTCTTTAATTATTTACTGCTTTCAAGCTATCTTTACACTTTTACTTTGCCTTTAAAGTTAAGCATTTCCGAGTTCGGTTTTCAACGTACGAAAGGATTTTCCGAAACTGACATTTTTATCCACTGCACTAGTTCACCCCCCCTCTTAGTGTGCACCCGATCCTAACAATTAGTATCAGAGCAAGGTTTACTCTCAGTTGGATTAAAACCCAAGAGAGATGGCATTTGCCGGAAACCAAGAGGGTCACTTTATTATACGTCCGCCCATGTTCAATAGGATGAATTACACCTATTGGAAGACTCGAATGAGGATCTTCCTTATTTCCATGGATTTTGAGCTTTGGAATATTATAGAAAATGGATTTCAAAAGTCTTTTCTTCCAATGATCGATTGGAATGAATTGGAGAAGAAGACTTTCGCTCTAAATGGAAAGGCTATGAATGTCTTATTTTGCGCACTAGATAAAAACAAGTTCAATCATGTTTCGATTTGTGAAACTGCATTTGATATTTGGCATACACTCGAAGTGACTCACGAAGGCATGAGTAGAGTGAAAGAGTCAAAAATCAATCTTTTAATATATTCTTATAAACTTTTTCGAATGAAACTGAGTAAGACCATAGGAAACATGTACACCCGTTTTATGAATGTCGTCAATGGTTTAAAAAGACTCAGTAAAAGTTTTTCAGATTTCGAGCTTGTTAATAAAATTCTAAGATCCCTTCTAAAGAGTTGGGACCCTAAAGTCATGGTCATTCAAGAGGCCAAAGATTTAAACAACTTTCCTCTTGAAGAATTAATTGGATCACTAATGACCTACGAAATGACATACAAAGCTCATGAAGAGTATGAGGACACCCTTCCAAAGAACAGAAAGGATATGACACTTAGAATTCAAGAAGACCACTTGAGAGAAAACTCAAGTGATGAGGACTTTGATGATAACTTGGCACTTTTAATAAGGAAATTTAAAATTTCATTAAAAGAAATAAATTTAAAAATAATATTAAAAATAAATTTGAACCCAAAAAGGACCAAGTAGTTTGTTACGAATACAAGAAGCCGGGACACTATAAAAGTGAATGTCCCCAAGCCAAGAAGAGAACACCAAAGAAAAAGGTGCTCAAAGCAACATGGGATGACTCAAGTGCATCCAAAGAAGTGGAGCCCAACACCAAGCAAGTTGCTTATTATGCACTAATGGCCATTGGAGAGGCGGTAACAAATTTAATTGATGCAGATTTATCATTTAATGAATTATTAAATGCTTTCCATGATTTATTTGATGAATGCAAAACAATTAGTAAAAAATATAAATTGTTAAAAAAGGAGCATGATACTCTTGTTAGTAATTTTAATAAATTAAAAATTGAGCATAATGAGAACACCAAAGAAGAAGGCGCTCAAAGCAATATGGGATGACTCAAGCGCATCCGAAGAAGAGGAGCCCAACACCAAGCAAGTTGCTTATTATACACTAATGGTCATTGGAGAGGCGGTAACAAATTTAATTGATGAAGATTTATCATTTGATGAATTATTAAATGCTTTCCATGATTTATTTGATGAATGCAAAATAATTAGTAGAAAATATAAATTGTTAAAAAATGAGCATGATACTCTTGTTAGTAATTTTAATAAATTAAAAATTGAGCATAATGATAGTTTAGCTCCATGTACAAAATGCCATGATTTAGAAATAATTCAAAAAGAGAACTTGCTACTCAATGATACCTTGAAGAAATTTGAGGTTGATAGCAAGTCCTTGAACATGATCCTTACCAATAAGGGTCATGTTCATAAAAGAAGTGGAATCGAATTTGTGAGGAGCTCTCACCATAATCCAACCATCTTCATTAAAGGCTCTATCTTGCATATTTCGCACCAAAACAAATGCAACTTTTGTTGCAAACATGGAGATAGAGCTTATCATTGTCCATTCAAGAAGGTTAGTCCACACAAATTGACTTGGGTTCCTAAAGGAACTGTAAAGAATTTCATGCAACATAATAAGCAATTTAGATCAGTTTTTGAGGCACCCAAGGTCAAATGGATACCTAAAAATCATCCTCTTTTTTATAAACATATACCATCACAAGCTAGGAGCAAGAGATGATATCTTGCTTTTTAGGTGCTTAAGGTTTATGACCAGAAATCCAAAATGACTCATAACGCTCTCTAGCTAAAATGACAAAAAGAGGATCAGTAGAATTAAAACTATAAATTACAAAATGATACTTATGTTCCATACGTTAATGATGTAATCTTGTGTGATAAACACTTAAGTTTGATCCCTCAAATTTTGAAACTTATAAACTCTTATGCATAAATTCCCCTTTACACATCCTTCGGATTTTCGAATTTATCAGATACATTCTTCCCTCAATTTTTCCGGATCCAACCATATCTTACATGATCATGAACTTACGGCTTGCGATGCTTGCATGATGAGTCATAAACATATTAAAAACATATAAGCTCTATATGACATTTGAGTAGAGTATGCATTTCACAAGATCGATCATGAATGTATAAATTTTCTCATCTTGTGATATGAATTTTTACATGATTATGTAATTAAGGTTGTGTGCTCTACAAACAAAAACTCCCTTCAAGTTGAAATCACCCATATCAGCCCACACACCCTGGTAAGCAGTGCTCACTACCTATAGGCGGTGGCACCACCAGCTGTCATGAGTGGTAGGCGGTAGCACCGCCCGCAACCTGCCCCCTTTTAAAATCGAGCTAGGGTCGGCGGTAGAACCGACCCCAACTCATTTTCCACTCACTCTTGCACTCCAAACCTCCTTTGAACTCCATTCTCTCCCTTTAGCTGCCCAAAACTCCCTATTTCCTGCAAGATCAAGGATCAATCCTACATCTTCTTGAAGATCTCAACTAAGGTATTCTCTAAAAGACTTTAATTCTCTTTTGTATTATCTTCTTTTGCTCATTATCTATCTTCATAATAGCAGTATTTATGGGTTCTAGAAGATCCTCTAGGGACAAAGGGAAGAGGAGATTAGAAGAAAACTATGATTCTATAATCTTTGAGTCAAATCAACAAGTCCTAAAATTTACATTCATAGAATTTAGATATGTTCATAAGGGAAAATATGTTGACTAAGATGAACTAAGTGATTTAGAACCTATTCAATGGTTTACAAATCTAAATCTACTTCCAATCCTACAAATAAGTGAACCTATCTACCCTAGACTTGTTAGGTTGTTTTATAACAATCTACATGTAGATGAAGAAAAAAGGGTGTCTACCTATCTTTTAGAACATCAAATATCCATTACAGATAGATCTATTTCTGACATAATAAGCATCCCGGTGAAAGAAGGATGTTGTTATTTTAAAGGAAAATGGTATAAGGATCGGAGTGGCACTAAGAGGGGGGAGGTGAATTAGTGCAGCGGATTAAAACGTCAATTTCGGAAAATCTTTCGTATGATAAAAACTTGAGTAAAGTGAAGAACAAAAACTTGCTTCTATGTAGACAATGATTGTAGAAAAATAACAACTCACACATTCAAGGAACACGCAGATTTAAAGTGGTTCGGTCAAAATGACCTACATCCACTTGCGAAGCCTTCTTCGATGAGGCCCCCAACTTCCACTAGCAAATCACTTTGAAGGGGAAGGACAAATACCCCTCTTACAACCTTTATAAGTGGTTCACACTCTTACAAAATTTCAGCAAGAAAGAAAGGGAGGTGAACACTCAAGCAATTTGAAAGTAAGACTTGCTAAGGCTTTGCTAAGACTTTCTTTTTCACTATATTGCTTCTCAAAAGTTGTAATCTCTACTGAGAATTGAGGGGTATTTATAGGCCTCAAGAGGATTCAAATTTGGGCTCCAAAATTTGAATTCTCTTCGGTTCTCGAACCCCCCCCCCCCCCCCCCCCCCCCCCCCCCCCCCCCCCCCCCCCCCCCCCCCCCCCCCCCCCCCCCCCCCCCCCCCCCCCCCCCCCCCCCCCCCCCCCCCCCCCCCCCCCCCCCCCCCCCCCCCCCCCCCCCCCCCCCCCCCCCCCCCCCCCCCCCCCCCCCCCCCCCCCCCCCCCCCCCCCCCCCCCCCCCCCCCCCCCCCCCCCCCCCCCCCCCCCCCCCCCCCCCCCCCCCCCCCCCCCCCCCCCCCCCCCCCCCCCCCCCCCCCCCCCCCCCCCCCCCCCCCCCCCCCCCCCCCCCCCCCCCCCCCCCCCCCCCCCCCCCCCCCCCCCCCCCCCCCCCCCCCCCCCCCCCCCCCCCCCCCCCCCCCCCCCCCCCCCCCCCCCCCCCCCCCCCCCCCCCCCCCCCCCCCCCCCCCCCCCCCCCCCCCCCCCCCCCCCCCCCCCCCCCCCCCCCCCCCCCCCCCCCCCCCCCCCCCCCCCCCCCCCCCCCCCCCCCCCGCTGGGCAGTGCCACGCCTAGCTCTTCGGGTGCTGGGCGGTGCCATCACCTGGCTCGGGTGTTGGGCGGTGCCACTGCCCAACCTTTTGGGTCCTGGGCGGTGCCACCGCCTACACTATTTCAGCTCACTAGTTGGGCTCCAAACTTGGCCCAAACCAGTCCGAACTCGGGCCCAATTGGCCCCTACTTGGGTTATAAGATTAACACATAATCCTAACCCTAATTAACATGCTAACTATGAATTAAAGACATTTCCTAAGCTATTACAAAGTCTGCATGTCAAGACTTCTTCCGGCGAACTTCCGACAGTCTTCCGATAAACTCTCGGAAACCATTCTACGGACTCCCGGCAAGCTCCTAGACTTCACGATTTGATCTTGGTGAGTTCCAACGAGCTTCTTCGACAAGCTACGATCTTTCTCAGTGAGCTCTGCGAACTTCCGACGTACCTTCCGGCGAGCTTCCGAAAACCCTTCGGCATACTCATTCTCGGCTAGTTCCGGCAACATTCCCGACGAACCTTCAGACTTCCGTCGGACTCTCGAACTCCCAATGAATCCTTCGCGCTTGACTCCGACACTTTGTTTCGCTTTATGTTTTCATCGTTATCGTAGTTAATCCTGCACACACAAGCCAAAACTCTACTCCGATCTAAACAATTATTACAACGCGAATTGACATTCTATTGCCCAGCACGTCATTGGTTGAAGCTTCGTCCGATTCTTCAACGCATCGTCCACTCTTGCGGCTTGTTGCCCAATCGGTGGTTGACCTTCGCAACCCCGATATCCTTGGTACAATTCCGCTCTCCTTGGCCCAATGCCCGACGTCCGAAGCATTCTGTCGTCCAATATCCTAACGTGATCTCCTCCGGCGCAACGTCAATTCCTCCTGTGTCAACTGTCTAATCCTGATCGAGTAGACCTGCATCACTCAAAATGCAGTTAAACATCTAAACACAATCAATTAGTTTCATCATCAAAATCTGAGATTAAACAATCTCCCCCTTTTTGATGATGACAACTAATTGATGACTACCGGCATTAACCTTAACTCCCCGGAGTTTAACCAAACTCCCCCTATCAATATGCCATTTATAGAACACTTGGATTATCCCAGATCCAAGCAACATTCATCACATGTTATGAAAAACATTTAAACCATCATGCAAATATATATAAAATATTCAATTCAATACATGAAGTCATCAATATACTTCTCCCCCTATGTCATCAATAAAAAGAAGTAGCTCTAGCTATTTTAAAAGATATGCAAGTTTTTGTAACATGAAGCTAGATTTTCATCATAACATATAAGCACAAAAGCATAGCAAGATTCTTAAGTTCAATCATGGCAATTCAACACTTGCTTCTTGTATAAGATTGCACTTTGCTTTTCTTTGCATGTTCTAACTAGTAAAAGCTTTCTACCCTTTATTTTTGTCGAAAAGAAGGGAAGAGTACAAGCTAGCCAACATTTGCCTTTAGTTAGTAATCTTTCTCCCCCTATGTCATTGCCGAAAAGAAGGAGAGGAACCAATGATTTAGACTTTTACATAAACTATGAATTTACATCAATCAATATTTCAATCATCACATGATACATACAAGATAACAATGCAAAAAAATCATGTCATGAAAGACATCAATTGTTAAACATGATATGATAATAGTCTCAAATTTTTCAATTTGCGATACATGTGATACATTGCGATACACTAAAAAATTTAATGCGATGCTTTTAAGGATATCAACCTATTTTTTATACAAAGCATGGCAAGAGCAATTATATTACAAGTTTTCTAAGTTTTGCATTTTTTGCTTCTTTCGAGATAGCAATTCTTTGCTTCTCTTTAGCTTGCAAGATTTGCAATTCATTGGTAGTGTTCATGATAGCAAGTTCTTTCAATGAAATGATCGAGCTAGCAAATTTTCCTTCCTTTGAAATATGCAGGCTAGTAAACTAACTCCCCCTTTATCATTATCGAAAAGAAGGGAGAAATCAATGGCAAAAAAAAAATTTAATCATTATACAAGCCATATTACAAAATCATGTCATGATATCAAGAAAAGACATGATTCATTCGATAAATCTTTTTAATAGAGCAAAAGAATTATACAACCAAGAATCATGATAAAAATATATCAATATCATAGATCAAGTCATGATTCGTGATTCATCATAAAGCAAATTAATTTTCAATCATCACATAAGGCATTTAAAGAATTTTTGAAAAATAGGAGAATGATTAATTTAAGCATGTAATGTTTCAATCAAATTCAAGTCATGAATACCAATACTTTTATATTGTGAGTATCAATTCATGAATACCAAAAGATATTATTTGTGATTCCAATTTTGCAAGATCAAGATTATGATTTAGATAAAACTCATTCAAATCAAATCATTAACTTGAACCTCATAATCAAGTCATCAAAATCAATTTTGAGATTCACAAAATATCATGAAATCATTAATCTCGATCAGATGGGAAAAGCATTTTTTAAGTGATTCTTTTTCATCTAAGCATGCCTTAGTCTTTATATGCTAAATCAAGATAAGCATGAAAGTTCAAGACGTAAAGACAAAATCTTATAAAACAACTCATCAACCAAGATTTTAAACATCTATTTTCAAGCCATATAAAGAGTAAGTCAAGGATTCAATTATCTCATGTCATGAATTCCAACAGGCGTCTCAAATTATCAACATCACATTAAAAAGATATTTCAAAAAGATATATCGATAAGTGATTCATTTGTATCATTTCATTCATTTGGAAAATTCTCCTCTTTGGTAAATAAATCTAGGAGAACAAAATGAATTAAGAGAGATATAACATGATTGAAACATTAAACATGATTCATATTTAAAATGTGTCTCATGTCATAAGTATGAATCAAGCATTTGTGAAATCCGAAATCATCCTCAAAGTCACATTCAATAAATTCATACATGACAAGCATAGATTTATTGAAAAGTCGATAAGATAGAGGATCGCATTTTTTTTTTTATAAATTTCTATTCATGTGATTTGCTTCTTATAAGCATGCCTTTACCTTTAATAAAACAAGTGTCAACATTTAAGATGGAAAGGTAAATTTCATAAAACAAATCATCAAGCATGATTCCATGATAACATCCTTTTAATATCTTGATATTCATCATCAAGTATGATTTCAAAAAGTATGTTCAAGAGAAATTATTAAGACCAAATGCATGATGCATTCATTTATTTTCAAAATATTCATCATGTTTATTTTCATGAGATTCACAAGATTGGTAAAATAAATTTATTTCCATTTCATACAATTGATTTCATGTGAGGGTATTCAAGTCTTTTGTGAAAACATATATTATCATTTAAAATTGAAACATAAGTTTCATCATGAAGCCGACAAGACCAAACACATCATGATATTACATCTATCATCAAAAGACTATCAAGAAATTCATACATAGATGTACATGCACTATGTCATCTTAATATGTCATGAGAATGTCATCTTAATTTGTCATAAAAATGATTAGATCAAAAACATGTTAATCTAAAATGAGAGTTTCAAATCAACATTTACTTCAAAAACTCATGCATGAAATAAAATCATCAAGATACACATGCATGGATTAATCCTAAGCATTATCACATATCATATAATTATCATCCCTAATGTTGCATACATCATTCAACATTTCAAAACATAACATGCATGAAACCTTAGCAATATACTTTTCATGATCAAATTTTTTAATTTTTCAAAGATGCTAAAAAGAAAAACATGTTATAATTTTTGAAAAATAATTTTTTATTTCCTATTCCTACTATCTAAATTAAGCACTCATGAAAAACTTCAAGTAATTTCAAAATAATTCAAGAGAGTTGAGTTACTTTCCTTGTAGTCGAACCCCATCAAAGCCCAATTCGTCGTTTCACCTTTGGAAGTTCTTGATTCACCCTTGGTTGCCTTCCTCTTCTTTGGCCTCTTCCTCCGTTCAAGTTCATTATTTATTTTAGATTTTTGTTTAATGAATTTATTAAGATTTAGTGTTCGAAGTTCAAGTTCATCATTGTCCTCATCACTTGAGTCATCGCTCAAGTGGTATTCATTTGTCCGGAGTTCCAAATCCTTCCTATTCTTTGGAAGGTGGTTCAAGTGCTCATCGGGTTCAAAATATTCCAAAAGTGTCATTTCATAGGTCATTAATGACCCGATTAATTCTTCTAATGAAAAATCATTTAAATTTTGTATCTCTTGTATTGTGGTTATTTTAGGATCCCACCTTTTTGAAAGGGATCTTAATATCTTACTTACGAGATCAAAATTCAAAAAAGATTTACCAAGAACTCTTAGATTATTGACAACATCCGTGAAACTGGTGTACATGTCGCCTATAGTCTCGCTTGGTTGCATTCGAAAGAGCTCAAAATTATGCAATAAAATGTTAACTTTCGAGCCTTTGACTCTACTAGTTCCTTCGTGCGTGATTTCAAGTGTTCACCAAATATCAAAAATCGTTTCGCACATAGAAATCCAATTGAACTCATTTTTGTCCAAAGCGCAAAATAAGGCATTCATAGCCTTTGCGTTTAAAGAAAAATACTTCTTCTCCAAATCTGACCATTCGTTCATCGGTTTAGAGGGAAGTTGAAAACCATTTTCAATAATATTCCATAAATCCAAATTCATAGAAATAAAGAAAACTCTCATTCGAGTTTTCCAATAAGTGTAGTCCAATTCGTTAAACAACGGTGGACGAACAACCGAAAAGCCCTCTTGAAAGCCATGAAGAGCCATTTCTCTCGGGTGTAAATCTGAAATGAGAAATATCGTGCTCTAATACCAATTGTTAGGATCGGAGCGGCAATAAGAGGGGGGGGGGGGTGAATTAGTGCAGTGGATTGAAACGTCAGTTTCGGAAAATCTTTCGTACGATAAAAACTTGAGTAAAGTGAAGAACAAAAACTTGCTTCTATGTAGACAATGATTGCAGAAAAATAACAACTCACACATTCAAGGAACACACAGATTTAAAGTGGTTCGATCAAAATGACCTACATCCACTTGCGAAGCCTTCTTCGATGAGGCCCCCAACTTCCACTAGCAAATCACTTTGAAGGGAAAGGACAAATACCCCTCTTACAACCTTTACAAGTGGTTTACACTCTTAAAAAATTTCAACAAGAAAGAAAGGGAGGTGAATACTCAAGCAATTTGAAAGTAAGACTTGCTAAGGCTTTGCTAAGACTTTCTTTTTCACTCTATTGCTTCTCAAAAGTTGTAATCTCTGCTGAGAATTGAGGAGTATTTATAGGCCTCAAGAGAATTCAAATTTGGGCTCTAAAATTTGAATTCTCTTCGGTTCCCGAAGCTAGCGGTGCCACCGCTTGTCAATTCTGACATTGACAGTGTATTGGGCGGTGCCACCGCCTAGTCCAGTGGTGCCACCGCCTAGCTCTTCGGGTGTTGGGCGGTGCCACCGCCCAGACCGGTGGTGCCACCGCTTGGCTCGGGTGCTGGGCGGTGCCACCGCCTGGCTCAGGTCCTGGGCGGTGCCACCTCCTAGTCTGGTGGTGCCACCGCCTACACTATTTCAGCTCATTGGTTGGGCTTCAAACTTGGCCCAAACCAGTCTGAACTCGGGCCCAATTGGCCCCTGCTTGGCACCTAATCCTAACCCTAATTAACATGATAACTACGAATTGAAAGACATTTCCTAAGCTATTACAAAGTCTGCAAGTCAATACTTCTTCCGGCGAACTTCCAGCGGTCTTCCGATAAACTCTCGGAAACCATTCTGCGGACTCCCGGCAAGCTCCTAGACTTCACGATTTGATCTTGGCGAGTTCCGATGAGCTTCTTTGGCAAGCTACGATCTTTCTCGGTGAGCTCCGCGAACTTCCGACGCACCTTCCGGCGAGCTTCCGAAAACCCTTCGGCAAGCTCCCTACTCATTCTCGGCTAGTTCCGACAGCATTCCCGACGAACCTTTAGACTTCCGTCGGACTCTCGAACTCCCAACAAATCCTTCGCACTTGACTCCGGCACTTTGTTTCGCTTTATGTATTCATTGTTATCGTAGTTAATCCTGCACACACAAGCCAAAACTCTACTCCGATCTAGACAATTATTACAACGCGAATTGACATTCTATTGCCCGGCACATCATTGGTTGGCGCTTCATCTGATTCTTCAACGCATCGTCCACTCTTGTGGCTTGTTGCCCAATCGGCGGTTGACCTCCGCAACCCTGATATCCTTGGTGCAATTCCGCTCTCCTTGGCCCGATGCCCGACGTCCGAAGCATTCTGCCATCCAATATCCTAACGTAATCTCCTCTGACGCAACGTCAATTCCTCCTGCGTCAATTGTCTAATCCTGATCGAGTAGACCTGCATCACTCAAAATGCAGTTAAACATCTAAACATAATCAATTAGTTTCATTATCAAAATCTGAGATTCAACAAATGGGACGATGAAACAATTGGGACCACTTATGTTGATGCCTTAGGAACAATTTTTGGCTCCCAACTTAATGATACTTCTAAAAAGCTGTGAGCATTTACTACCATTAAGCACCAAATTACTTCATCATATCTTGATTAGTATCATTCTCCCAAAACAATACCATCATGATGAAGTAAGCCAAATGGAACTAGGCACCATATATTGGATCATGAAAGGATATAACAACTGTTTTGGTTACCTTATCCAACAAAACATGATAGAAATATCTAAAAATGACATGATGCTTCCATATGGTGGCATAATCACTAGAATACTCCGTGCCTATGATATTCTAATTCTACCCAATGAAGAAGTTATAAAGCTAGATAGATTTAGTATCATAAATAAAAATCTACTTCCACGGATGAGATGTACATTTAGAGATGGTATGTGGGTTAGACTGCCTAGAAGAATCGATCCCCCTCAACCTGAACCAGAACTTGAAACACCAATCTTTAGGGGTAATCTATCTCCTCCAACCGGTCCCTTTGAAGAGTCACCTCCAATAGAGCAAGCACATTCTTCATCTATCGAAGGCATAAGGATTCGAATGGATCGCTTTGAACAAAGACAAGATCGACTTGAACAATGCCAAGATCAAGTCCTATCTGAGCTGCAGTAGATTCACCGACGATTTGACACATTGTTTAGTCATTTTAACTTTCCACCACCTGAATGAGCATATGTATATATTTAGAAAAAGTGGGCACAATTCCTTCTTGTCATACTATGTTGTTGTAAACCTTTTATGCCACTTACTTTGATGATCGTAAGTCCTTGATATGTTTAACTATTGGTATCTATGACTTGATGTATTTGTGGAGTTAGGAATATTAATTTGTTCAAATGCATGAATTTGTTTTCGGACTTTCTTGACTCTTTGATCAATCACTTAAAAATTCAATGCTGAAAATCTTATGATGCAAATTTTACATGATTATATGCTTCAATAACATGTTGAAAATTGTTTCTTGATGCCAAAAATTTTCATGATGATGAGCATGTTTTACCTTCATGATTGTGATTGAAAAGCTATAACAAAACATTATCCAAATGCATGTTTTTATTTCGAACATAATGTAGTTCTTGAATAGAGATTTCATGAGTCTATGCTATATCAAAGCTATTTCATATCCATGCTCCAACACTTAATAATTTTTACATGAAATAATTTAACAAATGCATCTCTCATGGATTTATCTTTTGTGATTCTTAATTAAGAAATAAATTTGATGATTCTTTCACATGAATTTCTTCTTGTTGAAGGAAGGATTTTTTTTTTAGATGAACACTTGCAAGGATTTAATTTCATATGTATATTTTGATCCTTGTGAAAAATGAAGCATGATTTAATGAAACTCTCTCATCGTTTTTAACTTCATTCAAAGTTGGTTCTGGATTTTCCTCTTTACTTTCCTCCTTCATGCAAAGCGTTGATGATAAATAAAAATGATTGAAAGCTATCTCTTTTATGTGAGAACTTGTGAATGATACCATGTCATGAATGATTGAAATATGATTGATATAATTTTTTTTTTTACAAAGTTGAAATATGACATGGATCTTTTTTTACCACACTTGCATACATTATTGAATCGTTCTCCTTTTTGTTGATGATAAAGGGGGAGAAATATATAGTAAATTGATGATAGAATGAATTACTATACATGTTTGCATTATGATAAGATATCTAGAACTTAACTTGTAATTTTACAAAGTTGATATCTTGTCATATGATGAAATTGCTATGATTGTTATCCTTTATATTTGAAATATAAAACTTGAAAATGGATGTCATGCCTTGACATCATTTTCAGAATTGCTATATCATGATAGGAATCATGATGAGAGTATTGATAAGTTTAAATGAACTTAACTTATCAATATATCTCTTGAATTCAAAGGCTTTGAATTCAAGAATGACTTATCTCAAGTATGGCATATAGATAGGGGGAGTTAAGGTTAACTCTGTCATCAATTGATTATCATTATCAAAAAGGGGGAGATTGTTGAATCTTGGATTTTGATGATGAAGTCAATTGTCATTTGTTTATCCAATCTATATGTTGAGATAAGTTTGTAGGATTAACTACGATGGTAGTAAGACATACAATAGGTGTTGAGCCGGAGTCAAGACCAAGATCACGTTGGGAGTTCGAGAGTTCGTCGGAAGTCTGGATGTTTCGTCGAAAGTTATGTGGGAACCATCTGAGAAGTCCAGGAGCTTGCCAAAGAAGCTTGTTAGAACTCGCCAAGAAGATCATCACGAAGTCTAGGAGCTTGCCGGGAGTCCGTCAAAGCATCGTCAAGGGTTCATCGGATGTTCGCCGAAAGTTCGTCGAAAGCTTACCGGAAGAAGCGATTGACGCACCGAAATACAAATTACAGTAATGATGTCTTAATTATCATAGTTAGTATATAGATTAAGTTAGGATTGGGAGGTGATCCCACTAACTTAATCAGAGGCCAACTGGGCCCTTAACAGACCCAAATTGGGCCGAATGAAATAGCCATTCGAACCCAAAATTCCTGGCCGGTGGTGGCACCGCCTAGGAGACTCAGTCTCCCAAGAATTTTGGGTGGTGGTATCGCCTAGTTATGGCGGTGGTACCGCTAGGACCCCGGAAATCCGGGAATGGACACTTTTGAGCTCCATTTTCAAACTCATTGGGGCCTATATAAACCCCACCCTTTCCTGCATGAAAGGGTACCAAAAACTTACTTTAATCTTGAGTATTTGAGAGTTTAAAAGTTTTGTAAAAGCTAGAGTTCTCCTCCTTTCTTCTAAGTGTTGAGATCATTCAAGAGAGGAGTGAAAACTTATAAGGGTTGCCTCTTAAGCTCGTCAAAATGAGAAAAGCTGTAAAATAGTGGTTGGCCTTCGCCTATTGAAGGAAGGCCTCTAGTGGACGCGGATAACCTCGTCAGAAGAGGAAGCTAAAAGTGGATGTAGGTTACGATTGACCGAACCACTCTAAAATCTTGGTTTGCATTTTCTTTGAGCATCATTCTTTACTGCAAACTTCTTTAATTGTTTATTGCCTTCAAGCTATCTTTATACTCTTACTTCACCTTCAAAGTTAAGCATTTTCGAGTTCGATTTTCAACGTACGAAAAGATTTTTCGAAACCGACATTTTTATCCGCTGCACTAATTGACCCCCTCTTAGTGCGCTCCTGATTCTAACACCGTCATGTTATCTGCTCATCCGACACTTCGTCCAAACCTCTGACACATCGTCCTTTACTTCAACATATCACCCAATTTATCGGCATATTAACTTTCCCATAATATCCAATCTTTTGGCGCAATATTTGATCCTTCCGGTATGATGCTTGAACTCATGACATGAAGTCCATAACACGTCGACCAATCATCCGACTCAATGTCTAATTTCTGTATGATACTTTTTGGCCTAACATCCGATTTCTCCTACTTTGACAACTTGCCCTATGATTGTTCGTGTCCTTGATTGAAGTATTTCTTACATGACTTATCTCAAAAATATATTAGTCCATAAACCTATCAATTAATTTTATCATCAAAATTTGAGATTCAATAATTTATTTGTTATATTTCCTTCTCTAATCTTCACACAATAGTTTTTCTTGATATGGCCTAACTTGCCACACTTATAACACTTGATTTTCTTTCAATTACACCATTGTTCGAAAAAGACTTTTGCTTGTTGTTAGCATCATTCTTCTCATTATCATTTTCATTATCATTTTTCTTATTTATATAAAAAAAATATCTCCATCTTCTCTTGAAGTAGAAACTCTCATCATTTGATAAGTTATGGATTCTTGAGAAACAAAAAGATTTCTTAACTCTACTAAAGATATGGTTATTGAACCCATTCTTGATTAGTTGTAACATAAGGAATATATTATTTTTTGAAAATAACGAATAATATAACGTTTCATTTATGCATCAGATATAAGCTCATCTAAATCTAAGAGTAATATCTATCACCTTAGATAGTATTCGTCAAATCATTTTTCAAATACTAAATTTGAACCATATTCTTTTTGTTAAGCAATGCATCAAGAGTGATCGAATATATATTTTTAAGATAAATTCAGCATTTGCATTTAAAGTCCTATATCTCTTCATAGTGTCTCCATCGTGTTGATGTTGCAATGACACCAACCACATCCTATAGATCTTCCCCCCATGAGATAAAATTCCAAACAAATTTTCCGATAGTTAGACTAATTAAGAAGTTCAATACCAAATCCATCAACTCGACTATAATATTCCATAGTCGAAAAAGGTTATATTTTTCACTAAAAAGATACTAAAAACACATATTACCACCTTTATAGCTCTCTAAGACCATGTGTAGAAAGAGATGATCACATGTAAGTGCAACCCTTTATCAAATAGTAGTAACAAGGTAATACTAGTCCAAGATCAAACCAAATAGAAGAAAAAAAAACTAAGGCAAAAAAAAAGGTTTATGAAACTTCTCAAAAAGAAAAACAATTAGAGATCTTGAATAATTCTTAAATTTGACTTTAATATTTGAAACTTGAATTGATCTACCACATATTTATAGATACAAAATACAAGAATCCGTAATCTCTAAAACCCTGTCTAAAATATATTTTAAACTAGAAATTTTTTATCCCTAAAACTCTATCTAATATCATTTAAAATATAAAATATTAATTTATAATTTTTTTTAAAATATACTTTTAAGTTCTCGACATCATCTGCTGTCTTATTCTTCTCTTTCCTCGCGTTCACTCTTCTTTTTTTTTCTTTTTTTTTCTTTTCATTTGCTTCTCCAACTCTTCTTTCCTTCTTCCTTTCCTCGTCCTCGTTACGGAAAGCTACCAGTTATAAAGCCACAGGAAGCAAAGGAGATGTCACTTTCTAAACCCTCTCTTTTTTAGCCACCCGAAACCACACAGGCTTGTGAAGTCACGGGAACCATTGACGTCCAAGCCAGGTTTGATGGCGTCGGCAACGAATCATGTGAAAGCAGTCCATAGCGTCGATAGTTTCCTCGGCAAGACATTTGCGAGTGACAAGCACCGCTAACCGTAACATGTGACCATTGACTGTGTTGTGATCTTATGTTATTAGAACCAGATTTTGTTTCCTTTCACCCTTTATTTGTAGAAAAAGAAGGCTTTCTTAGGGTGATAGGTTGATTTTAAGTGGGGCGCCGCGCCCTTCAAATCCAGCTTGCCATTTGATGCAAGGCGACACCACCTTCTCTGCCGCCCAGAATTGCATAGCTTTGCCAAATTCGGAGCACTCTCTGCTATTAGAGTCATTGTTAGATCCAATGATCACCCAGGCAATAGGAAGCTACGATGCTCGGGTTGCCCAAGTCAATCCCTGGCTTCCCGGTTCCCATTTCTCCATGATTTTACACTTTAATTCAGCAGACAACGAATTCTTTTCCTTAGTGGTCTTCGTCAAACACTTTGATGATCCATAATGTCAATCCAGATGTCCATTTACCCTCATGCTTCGTGTGCTGTGTATCAAACGTATATAATTCACACTCGTCGAGAACGGATCTCACGTTACGTGTGCGTCACCAATCCCCAGGAGAAGAAGATGCACGGAACCGAATCATTATCGTATTCATTCTCTTGCATGCGGACTGAGGGAAGAACTCCACGACTGAAGAGAGGCCAAATAATTTCTATGTTCCATTAATAGCGATAAACGAATAGGTAGATAATGGTAGGTAACATTATTCTCTTTGTGATTTATTCTATTCGTATGAACAAGATTATGTACTTTTATTAGATCAAAATCCTGGATGGATAGGAGTTTGAACTATATTGATATTTCCAAAGAACAAGTTTGGCTTTTGCGCTACTTATAATTGTTGGAGGATTATTATTATTATTATTATTATTATTATTATTATTAACTTTATGTACGTGATGAAATTTATTTTATTACACTCTGAATTCAACGGGAGAATAATAATAATCGTATGCACGGATTTTACGAAAAATAACCACTGGGGTTCGAAAGAGACGAAGAGAACAATTTCTGTAGAAGGTTGGATAGTGTATTTTCGATGTGAACTATGCACCAGTCAAAAAGCATATTTATAGATGTAAATATGCGTATTCCTTTTGCCACAAGAGAGTATATACAGAATAACACTGGTAACTCTCTCTATTCTTTGACAACTTCTACTTAGCAAAACAACTTACAGGTAAACTTATTACGACACACACGAAAACAACAAAATTGCAAATTATTCCATTAAATAAAAATATATAAATATGGTATTAGGAAAGAAGAAATTAAGGTATACATGATGACCATATTTGATACCCTCCCTTCATCGATATGTTTCCAAATCTATTTAACCCAATTTTGAAATCAAGGGAAAATATAAAAATAAATATACGAGTGTTGCAAATCAAAACAAACAAATAAATAAACGGAAATATGGTAATTAAAGAAGCAATAAATAGTTATCGTCTTGCCTTTTCTCGTCCGTCCCATCAACTAGTCTGCTGTCACACCAACTCCTCTGCAACTTTACCCCCAAGACAGCCGGAAAAGAACGGTTTCGGTGCACCAAAACCCTTACCCTCTCCATTTCTCCCCTCTCCTGACAACCCTACAAAACGCATACGGCCGCAGAGGATGATGCACCACCACCTCGTCTGTGCCAAGGCTGCCATAATCCGTCCCATTCTAGAGCCAGATCAGGATACTTCAAGACCTAAAAAGGATTGAGATGTGAAGTTCCGTCATGGCGTCCTCGAAGAAAGGATCAAACTGTTTAAAAACGAGAGAAAAGTCCAACATGCACTAACCAATCCCCCAACCAAAAGGAGAAGTGCTTCCTCTCCTAAGCATTGACTCCAGCTTCCGGAGGGGGTATCGTGCTCGCATGGAGTCCCTTCCACCTCCCCTCGTCAACCGCAAGTGGCTGCTCTGCACCCTGGGCTGCTTCCTCGGCTATCTCCTCATCTCCTACAGCCTTCAGAAAGTGTACCGCCCGAGCACGACCTTCGCATCTTTTCCTGACCTCGACGGCACTGCTCATCTAAGCAAAAAGCCCTCCACCGTGCCTTCGCTTGCAGAAACATCGGCAGAGACTTATGTAGAGGTTCCACCTGTCAGTACTGCCCCCGTGCCTTGTGAAGCTTTTGTGCAAGAGTTGGAGCCGACGCCTACTCCTCCATCGGTCATCGCGGCCATGTCCCCACGGGCAACCACCGAGGCGGATGCGTCTCCACAGCCCAGCGCGGTAGCAGGGATGGCCTTCTCACCATCCGACAAAGCAGAGCTTCTGTCTCCGGATTCTAGCCTGGTGCATGTCACGAATTTCTCGGGGTCTCCGATCAGGGCGCTTCCACCTAAGCAGTCTAATGATGTCGATGCAAATACTTCTTCCTACTCCTCACAAATTATCACAACCAAAGAAATCCTTACAGCCGAAGTGACGACACCGGCAGCTCGCGCCAGCGAAGAGGGAAACGTGGTGAAGGAGAAGAAGAAGTGCGACGTGTTCGACGGCAGGTGGGTGTACGACCGGAAGAGGTACCCGCTTTACCGGTCGCGATGGTGCCCCTTTCTCACCGACCAAGTGAGCTGCCAGAGGAACGGCAGGCCCGACTCCGACTACGAGCACTGGCGGTGGCAGCCTAATGGCTGCGACCTTCCGAGGTCAGCAGCTCTCATGCCATCATCAACTGCTACAGGGAATCTGCTCGGTTCAATTGCTTCTGGCTCATCTGCTGCGTTCTGCGATTCTGAAAATTCTTGCAATGAAGGTTTAATGGGAGCGAGATGCTGGAGAGGTGGAGAGGGAAGCGAGTGGTGATCGTCGGTGACTCCCTCAACAGGAACATGTGGGAGTCGCTCGCCTGCATGCTCTACTCGTCGGTGCGCCGGAAGCGCGCCGACGTCAAGTTGCACGGCTCAGATTACAAGGTGTTCCGAGCCCTGGTACGTTTCCGTACTTACTCTGCTTGCTCGATCAGTATCAATTTACCCGTACACTCGTATAAACTGTTCACTTGCTTAACGATGGATCTAATAGAATAGTACTTGTCATGAGGTCCTACATTTCACCTAAACAATAATAATAATAATAATAATAATAATAATAATAATAAAAAATAATAATAATAATAATACTAATAAATGTGCAGTCATTGCACCCAAAGCCAAAGTAGAAATAAAAGCTGAGTTCCTTCACTGAATCATTCTGAAATATATGCTTTGGTTCGATGTGAATAATTTCACTTGGAATAGTTTTTAGATGACTTGCAAGTTTTTATATCATCGAAGAATATTATTAGGACAAGTTTTTAGTAGACGACTTGATAGTGCTTGAAAAAAGTGGAACAGCAAACATTTTATTTAGAAGAAAGGAAGGTCGTGCATGATGCACCTAATTTGCTAACCTTAGAACACAGCACTAAGTAGCTGACAAGCTGGTGTGCACTTGATGTACCGCAAGTAAGTTCATCGACGCCCGAATCCATTGAATTTAACACGTAGCGTGGTAGGTTCGGATTTGGTGTACTTCTTCGAAGCAAAATGCCGTACGAGCGGCTCAATCATGGAGGGAGCAGCTAATCTGTCTTGACTTTGCGCACTCTTAATCTGTCTCCACTTGACTCTCGACACGCTAGAAGAGAGAGTTCTTGTAGGTCACCAGTCCCACCAGCCCAGCCCTCGTGAGACGTTGATATGAATCGCCTTCAGTTTGATCAAGTATCACGACGATGTTGATGGTAATGTATGTATGTATGTATGTATGTATGTATGTATTCATAAACTTGATCTTATCGGTTCTAAAATCCGCTAACAATTTAGATAATCGAATCCCCTTTCAAGCTTTTACTTGGGTACTATTAATATGCCAATCCATGTCTGATCCATATTCAATCAATCAATACTTGTGGCTGAGGTAGCGCCTGATACTTGAAAACCTCCAAGTTTTCTCTGCTTAATTTGTCACAGACTCTCTAATCAATTGCTGCAGATAAACTAATCGAGTAATGATTCGTCCAATGCCTAATGTCAAAGTTTAGGTTAACAATCTGTGTCAAGCCTTGTCTCGTAACTATTTTCCTGTCTTTTCCCTCAAGGATTATGATTGCTCGGTGGAGTTCTTTTGGAGCCCCTTCCTGGTTGAGCTGAAGGAAAGGGAAGACCATGCCAAGATCCTGAGGCTCGACAAGCTCCCGGCAGAAGAACGCCGATGGCTGGGTGCCGATGTCATGGTGTTCAACACCGGCCACTGGTGGACGCACCGCGGCAAGATGAGGGCGTGAGTAGTGTACACACTACCCTATCTCGTTCTCTCTCACACGCACATGACGGTACGAGCTTTGTTTAGGTGCATAACAACGGATGTGCATGCTGCATGCTACAGGTGGAACTACTTGGAGCGCAGCGAAGAGTTGATGGAGGACATGGAAGCCGAGGAGGCGTTCCAAAGGGCACTCCGGACTTGGGCGCAGTGGGTCGACCGAAACGTGGACCCGGGCAGGACCGCCGTCTTCTTCAGGAGCATCTCGCCCGAACACAAGAGGTGCGTACATCGGACCCACAATTCTTGTGCCCAGAATGCTGAGTTCCAAAGGCCTACAAGTCTGTCTATATTATGGCCGACTACTCTCTCCTTCCCAAGCTGTTGCATACAGGATGGCGAGCATGTTCTGAATCAATCATGTCATGGCTTGCCATGTAAGCACCTCCAAACAACAACATAGTTAAAACTTTAGTAAGCCATCTTCTGAACTGCTAGCTCCTGTAGCCAGCCTCCACAAATCTTCAGGAACAGCCAGCTCCTGTAGGACTTGCAACTTGGTGTCATAATTGCATTTCTGGTGCGTATACATGCAGGGAAAACTTACACTGGTGCTACAACCAGACCCACCCCATCACCAACGACACTTATCTGCAGCAGTTTCCGAGATCCATGGTGTCGCTTGTGGAGACGACCATCAGGAAGATGAGAACCCCGGTGACGTATCTGAACATCACACGGCTGTCGGAGTACCGGCGAGATGCGCACACATCCATTTACACATCCAGGCAAGGGAAGCTGCTAACGGTGGAGCAGAGGAAGGAACCCGCGAGATATGCCGACTGCAGCCATTGGTGCCTTCCAGGATTGCCCGATACTTGGAATGTTCTTCTCTTTGCTTCCCTTATCATGGGAACAACTCCCTCCATCATTTCATAGATCTTCTCATCGTGTAGTGCTCCTTCAGGATTGCCACTTAATTCTTTTCTGGACATGAAAAGGATCATATTTAAATTTAGGAGGTCAACCCAAAAGAATCCATGTAGCTAATTAAAAAAATATACCGAACGTACACATACAAGAAAGAAGAGTACGAAGCAAGGGATTGCTACCTTCACTTGCACAGGAAACATTAGTCGATCGGAACATTCCACGCATCTCTCTGTAAGTTAACCCTCCGTTCAATTTTTTTTATTTTTTTTTGGAGGAAGAAGGTATTTTCAAACGTGTCCCCATAAGATAGATATCCCCTTCCGCGGAAGAAGGTTTCGTATTAGTTTTGATAAGTTGTCTTGTTGTAGCTAGCAGTCTTCGGGTCCACGGATTTTGGTATACCTGTGAATATTAGTCCCATGGCATTCTACTCATTCGATTTCTTGTTTCACAATCAGCCATTTAAAGAAGATCAATAAGTGTTGGTGTAAAATTTTCCTTCAAATGATTGATGTTTTTCCTCTTTTTTTTTTTTCTTTTTTATTAAAAAACTCCTTTTGATACAGACACAAAGTGATAAAATCCATGTCATGTCATTTGGTTTTGTTTCTAAATCTCCCACAAACAACTGCCAAATTTGTTGGCCCATTTTCTTTTCATTCTTCTATGGTTTGCACCGTAGGTTTATAATATAAAAAAAACATTTTTTTTTTTGATCTCGTCATCCGGACTTTTTCGATATTTATTAGTGTGAGATTATTCTCTTAATCCTCTTTATTACGTTTTCACATATAAATATTTTTATAATAAGTATTAATTAGATATAGTTAAATTAATACAATCCGACTCGATTTGGTTGTGTCTCTGTTAAAAACTGCTCCACGAAAGAAGAAGAAGAAGAAAAAAAAAAGTGTGTGGTTGTCTCTGTTGAGAGTGCATTTGTTGCATAAATTAGTTTCAAATCAATCATCATATAAACTATTTAATATAATAATTTTTTTATTTTTTTTTTATTTTTTTTTTTAAAAAAGAATAGGACAGTGAGTGGTTCACCAAAGTTTAGCTTCCGTGTCAGCGTCGGATGAAGATGAAGGTCCGCATCACATGCCGTTCGTCTGCGATCCGCCGGGCCATATAGCTCCCCTGCAACGGCTTCTGGTCTAAACCTTCTGTCCCTTTTTTGTTTTTCCGTCGATCGTTACACGGAGATGGGTGCGGCCTAAGCAAACTCCACCAACTCCGCGCTGTGATCGGTCAAGCTTGTCGCTCGCCCGAACAATGGTTGCAACGTACTCCAATTAATTTGTATCGCCAAACACAATGTTGCGGTCGGTGCAACTTTTTTGTTTGAGCAAACCCACGGTTAAGACGCAGCGCTATAAACCGTGTCATAAAAGCACCGACCCTCCGCAGGGCTCGCACGCTGTTCCGGAAAAGGAGGCGTCCGCTATCCAGGAAGCACTATTGTGCTCGAGAAAAGCTATAGCGGTGAGGTTTGGTGCGTTAGCTCAACCTCTTGCCCTGCCCTTCTCATTTTCTTCTACTCTCCTCTTTGCCTCTTCACGCTCGGTGCTCCTCCTCACTCCTCCATGGAGCTGCAAACGCTGAATCTTGGCAGCCGGAGACCCCGATACCGCATCGAAACCAAGTCGTTGTCCTACGACCTCTCGACCGCCACACGGAACGTTCACCTGCGTTGCTGCGGCTTTCCCAGCACCTGCAGGTCTATTCTGAAGAACGTGAGCTGTGAGGCCCTTCCCGGTGAGCTCCTGGCGATCGTCGGCCCGAGCGGAGCTGGAAAGACCACGCTGCTCTCCGTTCTTGCCGGCGTTATACACCCGAGCCAAGTCTCCGGCGACATACTCGTCGATGGACGACCCATGGACGTGTCCCGCTTTCGAAGGGTATCCGGCTACGTCACGCAAGACGATGCGCTCTTCCCGCTGCTGACGGTCGAGGAGTCGCTGGCATACAGCGCCAGGCTGAGGCTCAACGCGACGGCTGGCGACGCCGCTGCCCGCGTGAGGGAGCTGATCAAAGAGCTGGGACTGGATCATGTGGCCGGTTCTAGAATCGGCGGCCACGGAACTGGCGGCATTTCCGGCGGTGAGCGCCGCCGGGTTTCCATCGGGGTCGACTTGGTGCATGATCCGGCGGTGCTGTTGCTGGACGAGCCGACCTCCGGGCTGGACTCGGCCTCCGCCCTCCACATTGTAAAGCTGCTCAAGTCCATGGCGTCAGTCCAGGGAAAGACCATTGTCCTCACCATCCATCAGCCGGGCTTTCGGATCCTCGAGTTGTTCGACCAGGTCTTGCTCATCGCCGGCGGAACCGTTCGCCACCAGGGGCCGATCGCGCTATTGGAGAGCCGTCTGAGAGAGGCTGGCCATCGCATTCCTCCTCATGTCAATGTGCTGGAGTTCGCCATGGATGCCATGGCTAGCCTGGACTCAGGGCCCACTACTCCCCAAGCAGAGGTCATCAGAGCTCCCAACTGCAGCACCAAAGAAGACAAAATCTTCTACGCCAATTCGCGGTGTGGCGAGGTTTTCATTCTAACCAGCCGGTTCTTCAAGAACGCTTCGAGGACCCGGGAGCTGTTCACCGCGAAGGTGATCCAATCCATCGCAGCTGGGTTCGGCCTCGGAACAATCTTCATAAACGTAAGCAACCTCCAAGCCCGGGTGGGTTTCTTCGCGTTCAGCCTCACCTTTCTTCTGTCGTCCACGAACGAAGGCTTGCCCATCTTCTTGCGGGAGAGAAGGATTCTGCAGAGGGAGACCTCGAGAGGGGCCTACAGGGTCTCCTCCTATGTCATAGCCAATGCGCTTGTCTTCCTGCCTTTTCTTCTAGTAGCCGCACTCTTATACGCCACTCCAGTGTATTGGTTGGTGGGACTGAGAAGGGAGATGGATAAGTTTCTCTACTTCTCTTTGGTGATATGGCTGGTGATGCTGATGGCCAACTCTTTCGTCGCGTGCTTCAGCGCCCTGGTTCCAACCTTCATCATGGGCAACTCCGTCATCTCGGGGTTGATGGGTTCCTTCTTCCTCTTCTCAGGCTATTTCATAGCCAAAGACAACATACCCAGGTACTGGATCTTCATGCACTACCTCAGCTTCTTTAAGTATCCGTTCGAGGCTTTCGTGTTGAACGAGTATGGTGGAGTAAGGGGAAGAAGAGAATGCTTGGAGTGGGAGGGAAAGTTGTGCGCTCTCGACGGAGGGATGTTCTTGAGGGAGCAGGGCGTGGTGGAGTCTCAAAGATGGAGCCATGTGGGAGTGATGCTTGCTTTCATATGCGGGTACAGAATCCTTTGTTTTCTGATCCTGCGCCTTAGATGCTACGATATGAGGAGATAGGGAGAGAGAGAGAGAGAGAGAGAGAGAGGACTTTAATGTCCCATCTTTGTTCTCTATGGCAGAAGAGTTTGCTAATTGTCTCGTCAGTGTTTAATATGTTCCATTACGTTTCCTGAGACGAGATTGGATTTCTGAAATGCTGCACGCTGATTCCTCGACATGACACGCACACTCATGTCGGCCCCGCGAATCATCTCGGAGTGTGTAAACAACTTAATATTACTTTGGTGTCTATGTACTTTTTTTCTTTTCCCACTAACAAGGCAGAAGAGTCGTTGCTCGTATACTTCACGAGTTATTGCCTTTACGAAGACGAAGGTCGATTCCAGTTGCATATGGTCATTAATTATCCACATATATATATATATATAATACTTTGCGATTTTCACAAAATTCAAGGTGCTCAATTGCCTTCCCAAATGAATGCTCTGTCTATCCAACTCAAGACCGGCGGAATTGATGCCCGAATGGTGTTTACGAACTGTGGGCCACCACCATTATTGGGCTTGGGCCATCTAATGCGGACTGTGGCCCATGTGATCTATGGGCCTGGAACAGCTCGAGTCCCCTCCAACCTGGATGGTGTTTACAGCAGACTTCCTCGTGGTCATCGGCGACAATGAATAATTGAATTCAGCCTTGTGGCGTGGAAAAGGGATGGTAGAGAGTCCATCTGCCCACCGCACCAAGTCAACCCATTTTGGTGTTTTTGTGACTCTTTCCAAGTCAAACCCCATCTTTCGCCCAAGAGGAGCACAACAGCAGTCGGTTGGCACGCAGCAATCGCATCGCTCCATCGTAGTACACCGGTCGAGGTCTGGTCCTCTGCACCGATTCAGGAAGGTCGATGGTCGCCCTGCTACCAACTGATGAGTGCGTGGTTAGCGCACCAGAGAAGAGAGAAATTGGTTTGGATTTTCCATGGAGGATCCGCAAGACCATTCCCAGTAAGTGGCGCCCACCTTCCTTTCTTCCGTGACCGCAACCTTAATGTCCATGCCATGCATGCATCGAGATAGCAGGAGTCAGTCTAGCCATGGAGGAAGGAAGAGTTACCAAGCTTAGCCCTGTCCCTTTCTAACTTGCTGCGCCAATATTTCACACCTCCTCTCCCTCACATCGATAGCTTTCTCTTCTGGACTCTGCCATCTGATGCCCACGGTTGCGAGCCAATCCTAATGCCACAACCTTGCACCCCCTAGATAAGAAGGAAGGAAGGAACTCCTCTTTCCGAGGATTGCTAGGACGTACTGCTGATAGGTTCCGCTGCGCGGAGGCGATGAGCTCCATGACACGAAGAAAACAGAGAAAGAGACCAAAGCAGAGATGCCTAGCTATGAAGTGGGAGCCGAATCCATATGCCCACAAACACAAACAGTCACCGTCTTCCATCGTCGTCGTCATCATCTCAGCTTCCCGCCTCAGTCGTGGAACCCGCTGCCTCGATCGGCATGTGGCGCACGTGCCAGACCAGAAGCCTTGACGTGCCCCCATGCAAACCCACATGCCGTTTCCACATTTCGGAGCCTCAGAAAGCTCTTCCTCCCAACCACGTGATTACGTCACGCACATTGAAGCAACCGAGGAAGTATCTCTCTCTCTCTCTCTCTCTCTCCTCCTTCTGGACGTGATTTATGCTCGCTCTGACTTCCATATATGGTGATTGCTGCTACAACTGATACAAATTGTTAGCGGAGAGCTGTGGTCTGGTATGCTGCATAAATTGAAGGCTCCCTGCGTCCGTACTGAGTTGTGCCATGCTGTGAACATTAGATTCCCTGCTTTCTTGGGAGACGAGTACATTTGTTTGGTGTCAGTCTCGTCTGATGCCGCTGGCTATTACTTTTGGATGGAATTGGCTCGTGTAATCAAATTTGTTTGCATCCCTCTTCTGTATAATCATGTTGGCATTTTGTGGAACGAGTGTGAATCATAGGAGGGCAAGATATTGTGATATAACAAGCGTTATACAAAGAATCAGCAGCGAATGGATCGAAGATAAGAAGACAACACGGTCGAAGGCTGAAGATGCATGCCAGGGATCATGTGCAAGTTAGGCCACTAATTTCTTTGAGATACTGTGGCCACAGGAACCATTGGATTTGTAAGCATGCGGTGAGAGAAAAAGAGGGACTGCGATGGACTTAAAGAAGTCCACTAATCGGAAGCCCTGTACAAGCCAGCCACACACCTCAGAGAGACCCAGAGAGAGAGAGAGAGAGAGAGAGAGAGAGAGAGAGAGAGAGAGAGAGAGAGCAGGGGAAAGCCAAAAGATTCTGTTCCTCAAAAAAACACAATAAATGAGAGGAAAAATATAAAATAATGAAAACGACCTGATAAAATAACAAGAGATTCTGATAAATCTCTCCTCGAGAGTTGAAGTATAGAATTGTTGTAGGAGGATCCTTCTTCTCTTTGGATCTACTCGAGCGTATTTATGAACCTCTCGTCTTCTTCTTAATGCGCTTAAATCTGTCTATGGAAGGGGACGCATAAAGCTTTTAGCACTTAAATCTGTCTCTGGACGGGGAAACATAAAGCTGTTATAACTCAAGAAATCCAATGCTTTAACCATGTGATTAAGGAGCAGGTTCTTGAATTGGCTTTAACTGCATGCCTCGAGGTAGAAAAAGAAAGCAGTACGGCTTCGGATAGAAACAGTGGCTTGCTTGGTGCTCTGTGTGTGCTCGTCATGGCTGGCGAAGCATGGATGTTGGGAGTCCCACAAGTTGGAATCTGGCTATTTAGTTCACTGCGTGGGAATTCATTGTCCCTATTGACTGCTTGGACATAGAAGAAATTAAGACTTCCATTCAATGCCGGCTTTGGATTCCTTTCGATGGCAGAGAATATTTAAGCCGAGGCTTCTCTCGACGTTGAAACTATTGGCGCTGCTTCATGACGCAAATCTCACCACCTGACGCAGCATAATATGGTAAGAGTGTGCTTGCAGCTTGCAGTGGTCGATGGGATTGTTCACATGGTTTCCGTGCCCATCTCACTGCCACATCTTCTCCTCATCCTCACCGGAAATACACCACGAATTTAAAAATAAGAAAGAAAAAAAAAATGGGGTCTCATAGGAGTGTCAAATTTAGATGGAAAGAAGGAATAGAGTTATCACACAAAAGAAGAATAACATAATATATTCTATATTTTACTCAAAATTCTTTATCACTTCAAAACTTTATATTTTTCATGACCCAATATATGGGGTTTGTATAGTCTCCAAAGATATATTACATTAATTATATTCAAAATGAATCATTCTCTTTCAAAAAACTCTTTTAAAAATCAATAACCAGTTTGCTTTGTCATTCCTGTTGAATTTCGGATTTTGATAATGAAGTCAATTATCATTTGTTTATATAATCTATATATTGAGATAAGTATGCAGGATTAACTACGATGACAGTAAGACATACAGTAGGTGTTGAGTCGAAGTCAAGACCAAGATCACGTTGGGGATTCGAGAGTTTATCGGAAGTCCGAACAGTCGTCGGAAGTTCTGTGGGAACAATCCGAGAAGTCCAAGAGCTTGCCAAAAAAGCTCGTCGGAACTCACCAAGAGGATCATCGCGAAGTCTAGGAGTTTGTCGGGAGTCTATCGGAGCATCGCCGAGGGTTCATCGGATGTTCGCCGGAAGTTCGTCGGAAGCTTGTCGGAAGAAGCAATTGATGCACCGGAACACGATTTGCAGTATTGATGTCTTAACTATCGTAGTTAGCATGTAGATTAAGTTAGGATTGGAATGTGATCCCATTAACTTAATCTGGGGCCAATTGGGCCCTTAACAAGACCCAAATTGGGCCAAATGGAACAGCCCATTCGGACCCAGAATTCCTGGCCGGCGGTGGCACCACCCAGGAGACTTGGTCTCCCAAGAGTTATGGGCGGTAGTACCGCCCCTGTCATGTGGTGGTACCGCCGGTAGTTATTACTGCCAATGGTGGTACCGTACCTGTTAGGCGATAGTACCGCCTGAGCTCGATCTATGAGCGATGTCAAGCAGTAGTACCACCCAGACTGAGCGGTAGTACCACCCAGTTATGGCGATGGTACCGCTAGGACCCCGGAAATCCGGGAATGGACACTTTTGAGCTCCAATTTCAAATTGATTGGGGCATATATAAACCCCACCCTTTCTTGCATGAAAGGAAACCGAAAGCTTGCTTTTATTCTGAGTATTTAAGAGTTTAAAAGTGTTGTAAAAGGCTAGAGTTCTTCTCCCTCTTTTCTTTCTAAGTGTTGATCATTCAAGAGATGAGTGAAAACTTGTAAGGGTTGTCTCCTAAGCCCGTCAAAAGGAGAAAAGTTGTAAAAGGGTGGTTGGCTTTGCCTATTGAAAGAAGGCCTCTAGTAGACGTCGGTGACCTCGTCGGAGGAGGAAGCCAAAAGTGGATGTAGATCAAGATTGACCGAATCACTCTAAATCTCAGTTTGCATTTACATTTTGCTCTTTATCTTAAATGTAAACTACCTTCATTGATTTACATCAACTACACTTCTGCTTACTCTTAACTTTAAAGATCTTTCCGAAATGGTTTTCGTACGAAAGTCTTTTTAACCAATGAAAGTTTTCCACTGCACTAATTCACCCCCCCCTCTTAGTGCTCTTGATCCTAACAATTATATAGACATTTAATCTATTTTTTTCCTTCTCTTGATGCAATGAACCTTTCTTTTGATGAAATTAATCTCTTTATGATACTTGAACAAGTTTAATTATAATATTCTCTCCCTCTTAAACTTGTTCCATCTAACATGTTAAGTTTCTTTCGAAGTTGTTGAAATATTTCAAATTTGAGAGGTTTTATAAGTATATTGATCACTTGTTCACTTGTCTTGACATAATATAGCTCCACTTTTTTATTTTTTATATGATCTCTTATAAAATAAAGTCTTATGTCGATATATTTCGATCTTTCATGATGGACTGGATTCTTAGCTAAGGTAATAACTGATTTGTTATCAACATAAATCTTAGTTGACTTCTCCTATGACATATAAAGTTTTTAGAGTAATCTTCTTAGCCAGATTACATAACAAACGCAAGAAATGCTGCTATATATTCTACTTCACAACTTGATAAAGTAATAATCTGTTGCTTTTTTGAAGACCAAGTAAATATAGCTTTACCAAAATAAAATACAAATCCAGTTGTACTTTTTCGATCATCGTAGCTTCCGGCCCAATTATTATCACTATATCCAATGAGCTCCAACCTTTTAGATGATGAATAGAGCATTCCATATTCAATTATTCCTTTAATATATTACAAAAAAAATTTAGCCACATTTAAATGAGATGTCTTAGGAGCTTCCATACATCTACTTATTAAATCAACTCTAAATAGTATATCAGGTCGAGTGCATGTCAAATATCTTAAATATCCAACTATACTTTTATAATAAGTTGGATTAATGTATTTACCTTCACATTCCTTAGTCAACTTGGTGTCATATTCAACACGTGTATCTGTTGGGTAACAATTTTCTATAGAAAACTTCTTTAGAACCTCCATTGTATAATTTTCTTATGAGATAAAAATTCCTCAATTGTCTTGTATAACTTCAATACTGAAGAAATAAGTCATTGGACCTAAGTCGATCATCTCAAATTCCTTCTTCACAAAGTGCTTAAAATTTTTAATCGTAGAACTACTATTGCCTATAAATATTAAATCATCTACATACAGGCATACAAACATGATATCTCTATGAGAGTTAGATTTTGTTTAGAGAGCATATTCATATGAACATTTAGAAAAACTATTTTAAATAAAATAAGCAACTATTTGAGAATTTTATGCTCGTGACGCTTGTTTAAGCCATAAAGAGCTCTTTTTTAACTTGTATACTTTGTCTTTTTATTCATAAATAACATAAGGTTGTTGAATATATACCTCTTTTTTTAAGAACTCTATTAAGAAATATTGATTTGACATTTATTTGTAAAATTTTTCATTTCATTTGAGCTGTTAGAGGGGAGATAAATAATCTTAGTATCTCTAGTCAAGCAATTAGTATAAATACTTCTTCATAGTTAATCCTATATTATTGTTTGTCTTTGCAACCAATCGGACCTTGTATTTCTCCACCTCTCCTTTTATATTTCTTTTTGTTTTGAAGATCTACTTAACATCGATCGCTTGGTGGTATTCTAAAAGTGTAGTAAGCCCCTATGTATCATTTTTATTAATGGCATGAATCTCTTCATTCAAAGCTTGTCGTCATTTTTTTTCTCTACAAGTTTCTTCAAAGATTAATATATTATATCCTGCAAAAGGACAAAATAAAAAAAGTTCATCATTATTAGTATCAATCATTCGAGTCATATTATATAACTCCTAAATCGGTCTTGTCCTTCTTATAATCGGGTTTTTTGAATCATGTGACCTAGTTGATCTACATGATGATTTCGATAAAATCATTTACATGCTTGCTTATAGTATACCATCCTCTTCTAAAGCTATAGCTTTCTTATGTTAATCATCGGTTTTCCAATTCCAAATCTGTTGCTCATCAGACTCAACATCTTTTGACATTACAACTTTATTTCTGATAGGATTGTAGAGTTTATAGCCATTAGAATTCTCTTAATAACCTAGCAAAATGTATTTTTGACTTTTATCCTCCAAGTTTATTCTCTTTTCTTCTGGTATCATGGCAAATGCAATACTTCTAACAATTCTCAAATGATCAACTCTTAATTTTTGTAAACTCTATGCTTTTTCTGGTATAACATTACCAATTCGCTTTAACGAAAACCTATTAAGCAAATAAACTACACAAGCAACAGTATCTCACCAAAATTCTTTAGGAATTTTTCTTTCCTTTAACATGTATCGGACAATATTAAGGATAGTCCTATTTTTTCTTTCTAATACACTATTTTGTTGAGATGTATGGCATAGTGAATTGATGTAGAATTTTATTATTTATACAAAAACTTTCAAATTCATTTGATATATATTCACCACTCTTATCTATTCTTAAATATTTAATCTTACAATCACTTTATTTTTCAACCTATTTTTCAATTAAAGTCGTTGTTTTTCTCCTTCCTCTTTTCTCCTATGCACACAATGTGCTTGCTAAATTGTTTGTAAAGCTTCCCTCTTTACGAGACATCAGGATTTGTCCATCACTCGTTTTCAATTTAATTAACCTTTTGTTTTACAGGTCCTTGGGGATCTATACGAGGTTGCAACTAGGTTAACCCTTTGCGAACACGTATGTCGCAAGGGAACCTCCTAACTTAGGCAATCCCAGCTAAGTCCGAGAAGTTGGCGCAAGGGTGCTTCACAACTTAGGCAACTCAAGCTAAGTTCGCGTCTTGACCGCAAGGGTGTCTCACGACTTAGGCAATTCCAGTTAAGTTCATGGTAGTATGGCATAATGAATTGATGTCGAATTTTATTATTTCGATAAAAAATTTCAAATTCATTTGATATATATTCACCACCCTTATCTGTTTTTAAATATTTAATCTTATAATCACTTTATTTTTCAACTAAATCCTTAAATTCTTTAAATTTGCTTAAAACTTCATTCTTTCTTTTAATATGTAAACCTAAGTTTTATCACTATAATCATCAATAAACCTAAAAAAATACATGCTTCCTCCAAGTAATACTAGACTGATAGGGCCACAAACATCTGAGTGCACCAAATCAAGTCGATGTCATACTCTTTTTATCCTTCTGACTTTGAAAGGCTTTCTTTCTTGCTTGCCCATGACACTTACTTTACATAATTTTGATGGACGATCAATTTTTGGCATTCCTATCACCATATTATATTTCTTTAGAAGTTTTAAAACCTCAAAATTTAAGTGAGCATATTTAAGATACTATAATGTAGGAATATCCTCAATATTAGTTTTAAAACAACTTGACTTATCAAAAATATATAAATGTAGAGGAAACATTCTATTCTTTATCATTTTTACATATGATATTAATGTTTTATTCTTATCATGAATTGAGAGAGTCATATCTTTCATCTTAATATTATAACTAATTTTAAGTAATTGTCCCAAGCTTAGAATATTATTTTTTATATCAAAAATATAATAAACATTTGAAATGTATAATTCTTTGCCATTATTAAGTTCAAGGACAATTTTACCTTTATCTTTTGTTGGTCTTTGTGACTGTAATGTTTCCAGAATAACTTGTATCTATTTTTTAAAATAATTTTTTACTACCACACATGTGATTTAAGGCTCCTATATCTAGATACCATATCATAGACTTATCGTCTTTTATATTATCATAAGTCATTAGCAAAACTTATTTTTTATTTTTTCTTCCTCAACAAAATTTATCTTTTCACCTTGATTATTAAAATTATAATAACATTCATAAGAGTAATGTCCATACCTTTTACAAATATAGTATTATATTTCATATTTTTTAAAGTTTCTATCATGTCCATATCCTCGACCATAACCTCGGTCTCTTTGACTAGAATTTTCTCCACCACCTTCATTGTTTGGATATTTTTAATTGATCTAATTTCTGCCTCCTTTTCCTTTTTGTTCATGTCCTCTTCCTCTTTGAGAATTTAATTCATCTTTATTTTCAAAAGTAAGCTTGGTTTGTAGTGCTTGTTTTATAGTTTTGTCTTCTTTTTTGTAATCCTATATTCATGAACTTAAAGAAAACTCATCAATTGTTCTAAAGACATTTTTTCTATATCTTTATATTCTTCAATCGAATAGTAATAAAATTAAATTTTGGGTCTAGAGATTTTAATATTTTTTATATTACTCTTTGATCACTTATTTGTTCATCATTTCATCTCATTTGGTGAATAATAGAAATGACTTTTGAGAAGTAATAAGAAATAATTTTAGAAATACATTATTGTAATTTTTTAAGATCGGCTTGTAAAACTTATAGACAAAGTTGTTTTACCTCATCAACACCATCAAATACTTTTTGAAGCATTTCCCAAGCCTCCTTTGTAGTATTTCCTAGAATGATGATGTCAAATATTGTATCATCAAATCCTTTATAGATCGTGAACAAAGCATTTTTCTCCTCCTTCCTTCTATCTTTGAGTTGTTTTGTTGCTTCTGCATTCATTACCCCTTCTTCTACTGGACTTGATTCAACAAATTAATTTTCTACAAACTCCCATACATCTTGGTAACATAGAAAAACATTCATTTGGATACATCATATGTTATAATTTTTTTTTATCAATTAGAAATCTAGTTAGATGGTATTTGGGGAAGAGACCGTAGCTTAACTTATGCTCTGATATCAAATATTGAACTTTGGGAAGAATGGATAGAGTTATCGCACAAAGGAAGAGTAAGACAAGATATTCTATATTTCACTTAAAATTCTTTACAACTTTAAAACTCTATATATTTTTATGACTAAATATATGTGATTTATATAGTCCCAAAGATACATTATATTATATTAATTATATTTAAAATAAATAATTTTTAAATATTTTAAGAATTAAAAATTAATTAGATTTATTTTTTATAGATATTTAATCTATTTTTTTACTCTTGATGTAATGAATCTATCTGTTGATGTAATAAATATTTTTTTGATGAAATTAATTTTTTTTTTTAATGACATTGAACTAGTTTAATTGAAAGAAGGAGATACGACATTTTCTTCATTCATTCGCCGGTAACAGAGAATCTAAAAGAAGTCATCGTTTCGAGAACGAGAGGCCAACCAACCAGGCTTGGAAGTCGCTCAACTCAGATGAACTCCAGGCTTTAAATCTCTGTTACACGGGAAAGGTAAAAAAGAACGGGCCTCGTTCCAGCACGTGTGTGCATAGCTGATGCCCATTTTGATGCTTTTTAAGTTTGGTGTGCGGTAAAGAGCTGCAGCAGTTGGTTGCTCCATCAGAACACTGACCATCCCATCCCATCCCATCCCATCCCGCGGTCTCCTACTTGATGGAGCGGCTGCCATGCGTCGCTCGTAAGAGCCAACGGGTTCGCATCGCCTAGCTACGTGCACGCACTGTCGACTTGCTCTGTCATTCCCAAAAAGTGAGTTGCGAGGAAATGGGACTGCTAGGCGTGCGTTTGTTTAGGGGTTAATCTTAATCTGATTCATCAACGGATCGATGAGCTAAAGTGGTGGCTTCATATCACTAACGAACGGGTCAAACAGGTCACAACATAGTTGGAGTCAATTGCGTCGGCGCGGATCGAATCAAACGTACGCGTGATTCCCCAAATTTACAACAACAACAAAAAAAAAAGAAAAAAGGCACGAACTGTGTTCATCCATTGCCCCGCACTCCTTAATCTGCAACGTAGTAGTAGTCACCTACGTACACGCTGTGCAGCGTTTCACCGTCAAAGACGTAGCCTTTTTTGGGTTCAAATTTTCGACTCGTATGCCCATTGCGTTCCCACTCGTATGATCGTTGCAACGGCTGTGGATGCAGCGTGATGATGGGTCATGATCGGGGTGGGTCGTTGGGAGCAGGAATGATGCCGTCCATGCAACGGTGGCAGCAGTATGGGGCAATGCCCTGTGGGTCTCGGGTCATGATGCTGCATCAAGATTCGCATGCGACCACACCTGCCTTGGTATCCGTCCGATCTCCCCATCATAACGCAGTACTACAACTACGGTGGCTTAGAAGGCTGGACCCCACGTTGGGAAAAAAGAGGTCCGCCGTCTCGTGTTGTGTATAGAGAGGGATGCGGTGCACTTCCTCGGGCTGTAGCACAACAACATATTCTCCCAATCGAATGGACCGGCTATTTAAATCACTCTTTTGGCTTTTGGATATCGTGGTGGGAGTCGATTCCATTAGTGTATGCAAAATTCAACACCTCCTTTCTGATCATTCATTCTGTATCTCTCTGTGCGGGTTTCCCTTTTACAATTGTTTATGAAAATAGTCGGCGATATGTGTGAAAAGATGGCATCAGAAACTAATACCATATCCTTCAAAGTAAAATGCATCATCAATTCACATAAGGGTTTTATCTGAATTGCCGAAAGCACAACACCATAATCAGCACAAATATATATATATATATATATATATATATATATATATATATATATATATATATATATGATTGATGATGATGATGATGATGATGATGAGTAGGCTGAAGAAAACTTGAAGGCAAGCAACGTGTACGACGTAACATTTGGGTCATCACGAAGAAGAGGTTACATAACTTAGCATCATCTTTGCATATCAAGAAATCATAATGAAATAAGCAATGTGAATCAACGGTTGACGAATAGCAGATAGGAATAGACCGATCCATGCACGCACATACAGCTCCAAGTAGACATAAACCTCTTGCTGTATTAATCTGAAAGTGACGAAGCCATCATAATTTAATGCGATGCTGCTTCCGCTAGGGTTTATTTTTACCTTCCCATCTTCTTATCCTTCTTCTATTGCACTCAGTACTCTCTCAGTTGAAACTCCTAAGAAATTATTCTATCCTTTGTATCGAGGAGACTAGGGGATGACGCTTCTTCTAATAGTCGTTGAAAATTCATATCTTTCTCCATCCATCACACATGATTGTGAAATTATAATCAGTAGAGAGGTATATTTTGAAGAGCAGCTTGAAGAAATCAAAGCCTATATGCCAAACTCTCTATTTCATTTTGATGAGCAGCTTGAAGAAATCGAAGCCTATATGCACAAAATCAATCAAGAAATCGAAGCCTATATCAAGTGACGCACAATCCTTTTTCTTTTTCGCTTTATCTCTATTTCATTTTCGCTAACACTAAAAAGGTTAGACTAAATGAAAGAGAGGACCCATCCCATCCGTTCCGATTCCCCTCATCAGTCTAATTCTCCTCCTCTTATATTTAATGATGAATCGACATAGGTTCATCAAATACGACCCCATCATCGTCACGATACAGTCTTGATCACTAGATATTATTTGATACATGCATCGAGATCTCGGCACATCTCTCTATTTTTTCATGAGGTGACCGAATGCACTTCTTTTATAGCTGCGCTGAGCAGTCGGACTTGATCCATCGAACTGTGTTGGAGATGAAGGGTCGACGGATCGCGGTTGGAGTGTGAGTGCTTAGCTGGAGGGCAAGGAGGGCGCTTGGAGCTCCCTGAATGGGCCAGCTGGCACATGGAATACCGCACATGGCTAGCTGCCACCGTCGCGAGCCCCCTCGTTTAGACAAACTATCCAAAATGTGTCCCTCTCTCTCTCTCTCTCACACATAGAAGCCATCAGTAATAACAGTAACAATAATAAAGAAGATAATATTTATTATTAATGGGGCAAGAGTAACTATGAGAACACACGGTACAAATGACTTCGGTGTGATGTTTTGTGTGGATCATGACTTCGCCCAAGGAGATTGATTTACCATCCATCCATCATCGTAGAAGCGCAAGAAAATAATAAATCATTTATATTTTATTTTATTTTTGGTTCTAGGGAGATAGATAGATAAATAAATAGAAATAAATAAAATAAAATAAAGGAAGAAATTATAAGTTGGTCGGAGGGGATAGACGAAGGAGGAAGGATATAAGTTGGAAGGGGACATGGTGAGAGAAGAAGATCATGGGGGAGGATAGAGAAGAAGATGCAGGACGGCAGTGTCAGCAGGAGGGGGGTAAACCGGAGAAAGTGTAATTGAATGATGAAAACTTTCCTCCTTTTTATTAGTTTCTGACTCCGCTCTTCTCCCCTTCCTCCTCCTCCTCTTCTTTTTTCTTCCCCTCCTTCCCATCCCTCTTTTGCTCCCTTCTCCGACGTTACTCACATTCATTCCCTTCTTCCTCCTTTTTCCGTATCACGATATCCCTCATTCTCTCTCTCTCTCTCTCTCTCTCTCTCTCTCTCTCTCTCTCTCTCTCTCTCTCTCTCTCTCCTCTCCGTCAGGATTTGTATTATTTTTTCGCCGCAGTATTTTCTCCGATTCCTGTAGCCATTACAACTATAGGAGCTACGGGCATTGATCTATTAGAGAGAGAAAGTGCGAGGAAGGGTGGCGATAAAGGAGATCTGAAGCGGAGGGAACGAGGCCCAGATGTCACGAGCCGGCGAGACGGGCCGGCCAGACCATAGGATTGGCTCGGACTCGGGGGCACCTGGCCGGCTCGACCCCGTTGCCGACCGGTTCAAGACGGTGCTCGCCTTGGAGGAGAACAAGCCTGACTTCCCCGATCTCGGCTCCCCCGTCTCCCCTCTCCGCCAACACGCCTCCACCCAAACCAGCAGCTGCTCCAGTTCCTCCGGCTCGGCCGGCAAGGCGGTTTCGACCGCAGCCATCGTCGCCCGGAAGCCTGGCGCGGGAGCCCCCGACGCCGGGCGTCTGTGCCACTCCGGCGAGCTCTTCGTGGAGTCCAGCCCGACCGCTGCGGAAGGACGGGATCTGAAGACCGCCACCCACCGGCGATCGGGCTCGGGGCCGCTGATCTTCTCCGGCGGCAGCGGCGGCGGTGGTAGCAGCAGCACGGCTAGCTCTCCCGTCACCAATGCGCTTCCGACCGGAAACATCTGCCCCTCGGGGAAGATCGGCAAGACGGGGATGATGCATAGGACGTCGCCCAGGAGCGATGTGCTCGGGTCCGGCACCGGGAACTACGGCCACGGCAGCATAATTCGTGGCGGGATGGGCGGAGGCGGTGGTGGTGCCTCAAGACCCGGTGGCGTTGTTGGAATGTGGAATTCAGGGGGTTCGAATGCTAGAATGGCGACGGGGAGAATGGATCCTCTGGAAGCAACTAGGGCTGGGAACGAGCACTACAAGAAGGGGCAGTATGGCGAAGCGCTGGCGTTCTATGACAAGGCGGTCGCGATGTGCCCGGAAAATGCCGCATGTCGGGGTAATCGTGCGGCGGCCCTGATGGGGCTCGGCAGGTTAGAAGAGGCGGCGAGGGAGTGTGAGGAGGCCGTCCGGTTGGATCCAACGAACGGCCGGGCGCACCAGCGGCTGGCATGCCTAAAATTAAGGTGAGACCGTGAAATGCCATCATTGTGTTCTAGATTACTCGTTCGTTCTTGATTCACGTCAAGAGACTTAAAAATGCACTCTTGTCTCCGGTATTAATGTGCTGCGCAAGGTAGGGTTTCACCGCTGATGCCATCTCCACCCTGATGGGTAAGCAGATGGCTTCTGTTCATCAGCTGTTTTATGTTCTTTCTTTGCTTGCTTTACATTTTGAAATCCTGCTCGTGTTCTTTCCGTTCTTTTGTCCAAATTTTTGATCTTTGTGCTCGGCAGATCTCTCTTCCATGTGCCTTTTGTTTTTTTTTTCTTAAAGAGATTGTTTTCTGTCGATCCTTTTGGCCGGCAATCTTTTGCGTTAACTTTTTTGGTTGGCATGTGATGACACCGTGATCACAACAGTATGATTTGGTTATACCTTATCTTCTTCCTCTTCGGATGTTACAGTCCTTGGTGTGCGTTCAAATCGCCTTGGTTTTCCGAGTAGAGCATGACTTCGATCAAAAAACTGTAATTTGGATATAATTCTTAGGCTATCCATGGAAATATTTTGCGGATTCTTGATCCCAAATGTTCTAACCAATTCACAGACTCTGCCTGGCTGTTTTATGATTCTGTTAGAATAACAGTGGTTGCTTTGTGATTTTACCGTAAACAATGTCTCCACAGGTACCATTTTCCTGTAAAAAAAAATTATCAGAGCATGTATTTCATGCTTGATGCAGTAATTCGCTGCTAGAGAATTGACCCACTCAGAACTTTTGGTATATGTTTCTAATAAAATTTTTATGGACTCTTATTTTGCTTCGCTAGCTGCTGTGGTGGCTGTCTGACTTTGTACATACTCCGATTTGTAGTAGGAAGGCTATTCCATTTTTAAGCCATTTCTTATTGCAGGTTAGGGCTAGTTGAGGATGCAAGGAAGCATCACTTCTTGACCGGACAACCTCCTGACCCAGTTGAGTTGCAGAAGCTGCAATTGGTGGAGAGGCACTGGCTAAAATGTGGCGATGCCAGGAAGGTTGGAGATTGGAAGAGTGCGTTGAGGGAAGCTGATGCTGCAATTGCTGCAGGAGCAGACTCTTCTCCGCTGGTAAGTCCTCAAGATTGGATCAAACTACTGTTATCTGCTAATTTGTTTATTATTTTCTCTGAAAATTGAACATACAATTGACCGACTCCGATACTGCAGCTTGTTGCATCGAGAGCAGAAGCTCTTTTCCATCTCCATCAGCTTGACGAGGCTGATTCAATTTTAACAAGATCACTAAAATTTGAAGACTCGTTCTCTTTCTTCTCAGCTGCCAAGATCTTTGGTATGCTTTCGCATTCCTATTTCTACATTGTTAAAGCACAGGTTGATATGGCTTTGGGGAGGTAAGCTGATATCTCCGAAGTTCTGCAGAATAGTAAAATCAAATTTTGGGTGATGAAAATCGAATTGGAACTCTTGTAGGTTTGAGAATGCAGTCACGGCAGCAGAAAAGGCCAAGCAGATGGATGGCAGGAATATAGGAGTGACAATGGTCCTGAATAATATAAGATCAGTGGCAAGAGCTCGAGTTCAAGGAAATGAGTTCTTCAAGTCAGGAAACTTTGCAGAGGCCTGCACAGCTTATGGTGAAGGACTCAAGTATGATCCTTCAAATCCAGTCCTCCTATGCAACAGAGCAGCTTGCCGCTCTAAGCTTGGGCAGTGGGTTAAATCTGTTGAGGACTGCAATGAAGCCCTCAGAATCCAACCCAACTACACCAAGGCTCTTCTCAGAAGGGCTGATTCCTATGCCAAGGTTGTCTCGTACCATGCGGCTTCTTCGATACATAAATAATGCGTCACTGGTATTGACAATATCTTGTTTTGATCGACATGGTAATTAGCTTGAGCGTTGGTCTGAATCAGTACGAGATTATGAAGTTCTGAGGAAGGAGCTTCCCGGTGACAACGAGGTGGCTGAAGCCTTATTCCATGCTCAGATTGCATTAAAAACATCTCGTGGTGAGGAGATCTCTAATTTGAAGTTTGGAGGAGAAGTTGAGGAGGTTACTAGCGCGGAACAATTCCGAGCAGCGGTATCATTACCTGGTCAGTTTGCATTTGACTGGTTAAATATTTTGTGCCATAAGCCCTCTATTAATTAAGCGCCACTGCATTTCTTTAGGTGACTTCTATAATTTCTGTGGTATATATGTGATTTTTAGGCCATACTTCCTCCTGTTAATATGATATACTGTCTAGGAAGCTGATGCTGACAAAAAAAAAAAATCTACCTGTATTTGTTCTGATCAAGTTTGATGCTCGTGAGTCATTCTTGGTGGTGTCATGCGGTTGATATGACTGTTTTATGCATTTACATACGTCAGATAGCATAGATTGACTACCATACCTTATCCAGTAGTTTATATATCCACTGAGATTAAAGTTTCACTATCTCAGGTGCTTCTGTTGTTTATTTCATGACTGCTTCGAATCTGCAATGCATTCAGATAACCCCTTTTGTTGATGCGCTCTGTACCCGGTACCCATCCGCAAACTTTCTCAAGGTAAATATCGATAGTCATGCTTCACAATTTCAGCCTCACAATAAGTCCTCTTGTTTGATGCCATTGTCGTCTAATTTAATTGCGTGCTTGTACCAAAGGTTGATGTCAAGCGGAGCCATGGTATTGCGGTGGCAGAAAATGTGAGGGTAGTCCCAACTTTTAAGATCTACAAGAATGGGAAAAGAGTGAAGGAGATGATCTGCCCCAGCCAGCAGGTGTTGGAGTACTCGGTGAGGCACTACAGTCTTTAAGAAGAAACAAGTGGTTGTTGTGATACATCCTGGCAAGCCACCGGCTTTCTTTTTTTATACAAATGTCAGCTCCCATTAAACCAGCGACTGAGCTACAAAATAATTGATTGTGCCAAAGCATGAACTGGAGTCAAAAGGAACAAGAGCCCATTTTTCTCCATTTACTTGTACATTTTTGGTCCCTCGGCCTCCTCGTGTATTCTTTCCCTTCATTTGCAGCACTCCAGTATCATCAATCAAATCCATTGACATCCTTTTACCCGGTCAGCCAGCCTAGAATGCTCATCTTTCTGATGTCCCTACCAACCATTATCTTTCTGAGAAGCTTGATTGTACTATTAATTCAGTTCAGAGGCTGGTTCGGATTTATTGCATGTATATATTCCATATATGAAAAGAAAGAAAGAAGAAAACATTGGAAGCCATGGAGGGAGGGGGAGATGGAAAAAGAAAGATGTTCATTGATTGTGTTTTTTTGCTTCTGCAGCACCTCTCTGAAATAAAAAGAACAATCCACAGATTTTTCTCATTTCAGGATGTGCGTGTATGTTAAGTTTTAGTTGCTCACTTTGTCGGGGTTCTCGTTTCGGTTTCTTGCTTCTCAGATGACATGATGATGCCGATCCTCTACATCTGGCTGTTCTTGCCTCAAAACTGTTGTCTGGTTTTGAAGGTTTATTAGATAAGGTGGGTGGTGGGCTATTAATTGCCTGCCTGTTGGATGCATTCATTGTTTCGAAATGACCCGCACCCCCACTGTTGTTCGCTCCACTCGTAGTAGAAATACTTACTCCTCCATTACAGTGACAGCGACACAAAAGGAGTAGGAGGATGCCTCCCCGTTCTAACCAATGTGAAGTTGTTGTTCACCTTCCTCCTCGTCGGCAAGTGCTAACGCGGAGGAGATGGGAGTCGAGATGGAAATAAATACTTCGATGTACCCCGTCATATCAGTCTTCGTCCTCCTCGACAGAAACACATCCGTGACTCAGACATGCACAGCCAGCCAATTACCGATACCAAACTAGCTTCTTCCCCATCATCATCATCATCATCATCATCACCTCCCTTCTTCGGTTGGTCGTTGGCAGATGTTCCCAACCCGTGACCGTTGGGGGTGCCCCCACAACCTGCGCAACATTATGGAACGGCACGCCCCTCATTAATAAACCAGCGGGTGGGTGGCATCGCGTCTCGCCCGTGATCTCTGCTGGTATGGCCCGCATCGCGTCTCGCCCGTGATCTCTGCTGGTATGGCCTCATCGACCATCCTAGTTATCATTTACTTCTTCTCCACTGGTCGAGGAACTAATAGTGTATTCGTACTGCGCTCTCTCTCGTTGTGTTCGAAAAGCCCATTTTTTTCGGATGATCCCATACATCTTCTTCTTCATCTGTCGTTTGCATCGCTCCTGTGAAAAAGACCTCTCTCACTTGGCGTTGGGTGGGATGCTTGTCCTTCAACTTTACGTTACTGTAATTGAGCTATCACGATCAACTCGAGAACGGTCTCCATGGGGACCCGATATCTGGAAAAGAAACAAGGCGCCGCTGAGCTCACGATCCCAAAGAAAGACAAGACAACGCCGTGAAACGACACACCCAGGGGCACCAAATTCTCTGCAAGCAATCGGAATATATATTATTGGTAGGAGGCTGAGGCGGAGGAGATGTAATAAATAGTGGTTGGAGTCCAAAAAAGAGAGCGTCGAATCGCATCTGTATCTGTGACTGCCCCATCTGCAGGCCCTCCACCGCAAGGTGCAGCTTTACAAGCTGTAAAGAGCACCGTCACCTGATGAGTTCCTGTGGGATTCTTGGATCCCAAGCATCGCCAACCCTCTTTCCCGTTCTCGCGGCGTATCGAAGATTCATTTGAAAAGAGGAGAGTGAGTACAAACGAACAAGGGTGATAAAGCAGGCATAAGGCCATGCCATGCCACCTCTAAGGCCTACTACAATGTCGGTAGCGGACTAGGATGGATCCACCTGCTTTCTTTACTTGTTCGGAGAGAAGAAGGGCTGCCCTTTCAATCATGGCCAGGAAAATGAGCAAAGGCACAGAAGTCCAAGGAGGAACACTAGTGCAGGAGCCCTTACGAGAATCCGTAACCACAGCCTCGGCCACTTCGTCCTTACCACAGGCCATGAGCAGTTTATATATATATATATATATATATATATATATAAAGAACTGTATCTCATTTCTGGAATTATAATTTGTTGGGAATTCAAAACCATATTAGAAATCCGACTGCAACCGTACGTAGTATTCCGGCCTGATTTGATTTGAGTTTATTTCCCTATAGGAAAGTTGTTCGGTTTGTCCTAGAAAATGTTATCCTGTACACTGTGTTTAGTTTAAATCGACGTCCGACTGGGCCGGCCGTCCCTACCAAACCAAATATTGCTCTTAAGAGGCCGGCAGAGACATAGGCCTACTGCCGGCCGGCCTTCCTGACTTGGATCCCCAACTGCTTACACGGCCGCCACACGTCGTCGCGTGGAGATGGGTAAAAAGGCTTCCTTTCTCGAAAATATATGGTATGTTCCGAGTCTGTACCGAACACACAAGCTCAAGTTTCCTCCACGCTCCCAGTCGGAAGAGTCACCGACGATAGAGAGCTCATCTTCGGAAGAATGAAACGATCCTTCCTGACTTGAGATTGATGATGCTGGCATTGTATCAAACAATTGGTGTGCTCAGAATTGAACTCGAAACACGCATGCTTGGCACTATAAAGTCGCAACAAAGGAATCAATCTAATCGAACGCCAAGGGGTACCTGCAGTATGTCTCGTTCTTAATACACAGAAACAACCTCTCGTACGCGGAGGCCATCTTGCTGGCGGTGAACATGGACTTGGCGTACTCCTCGCACGCCCTCCCCCTCTGCGCCAACCTCGCCTTCCCTTCGCCCACCACCTTCTCCAACACCTCCAGCAACGCCTCCACGTTGGGCGAAAACGTGTACCCGAACTCCTCCTCCACCACTATCGTCCCCTTGATGCTCGGGAACCTCGTCGCCACCACCGGCTTCCCGCACTGCATCGCCTCCATCAGCGTCAAGTCCAACCCCTGCGGCCTCAGGGTGGGGTTCAAGAACACGTCCAACGAGTTGTAGAACCCATTCAGCTTCGAAGGTGGCACCGGGCCGAGCGCGATGACGTTGGCCCCCAGATCGGCGTACCGCTGCGCCCAAGGCCCCGATCCGGCCACCACCAGATACACGTTCGGGTGCCTTGACAGCAGCTTGGAGAAGGCTTCGAAGAGGAGCGGATGGCCCTTGTCCTTGACCAGCCGCCCCGCCACGCCCATCACCAAGGCTGCGCCGCCGGGCAGTCCGATTTCCGCCCGGAACGCATCGGCGAGCCGGGTGTCGGGTGCGAATTTGTCCTCATCGACGCCGTTGAGGATGACATGGACTCGGCCCGATGGGATCTGGTAGACATCGCGCAGCATCTCCCCGGTGCTGTCGCTGATGGCTACGTGGTGGGCGTAGCTCCGGAAGAACCTGATCTCGTTCAGCACTTTGTAGATGGACTCCGCCAGGCTGCGGTTGAATGCCCGGGTCATGGGCTCGTCGGGACCGCGGGCCAGGTCCTGGTAGATGCCGGAGTGCAGGGCCTCCAAGGAGATGCCGTGCCAGGACACGACCAGGTTGGGCACGTCGCGGGCCCAGCGGTGGAACAGCGCCACGCTCTCCGAGTGGACCACGTCGAACGGGCCGCCCCGCGCCGCCTCCGCCTCGTACAGCCCCCACGCTTCGTCGCACCGCCAGCGGGCGTCGGACAAGAAGTGGAGGCGCGGGCGGCTGGGTTCCTCCTCTTCCTCTCCGCCTTCCGGCGGACGCTCGCCGGACGAGGGAGCGGAGGTAAAGACGTGCACGCGATGGCCGCGGCGGGCGAGAGCGGAGTGGAGGGTGAGGGCATGACGCTCCATGCCGCCGGGCGCGGTGGCCACGGGCCATTTGCGGGAGAAGACGGCGATTCTCAGGACGGTCGGAGGGGGACGGTCGGACGTGAGCCTGAGGCTGTTCCAGGAGAAGTCCACGTGGCGGAGGTCGCCGGAGAATGCTCTCATAGAGGAAGAGGAGGCGGCGGTGGTGGAGCAAGGGGAGAGGGACGGGGAGTGGAGGAAGAGGATGGCCACGGCAGAGAGGGTGAGGAGAAAGAGGAGAATGATGTGAAAGCTGGGGATGAGCGAAAGCATGTTGGAGTGGGGCTTCTTGGGGCGGTGGAAGGAGGAGGGGAAGGCCATCGACAGGGATCAGAGATGGTTTAGTGCTGCTGTGATTTGTGTGCGGGGGGGAGAGAAAGAGAGAAGAAAGAGCAGTGGGGAAGTGGGGGTGGAGTTAGGCGAGTTGGAGACGGTGCGTTTCTCACGCCCCCGATTCGGTGCGTTTACTTGGTGTGGTGTTTGGCTCGTTTGCACGCATTCTTCGACCATTGGGAGTCAAACAAAGCATGACTGGAAATGTGGTGAGATGCATGGAATCGACCTTCATTTTTATCATGTGGTGGGTGCCAACAAAACAAAACAAAAGCTGTTGACGACGCTGGGATGGGGTATGCTTCTCAAAGTTGCTTCCATTCCCATATCGACATGGAAATACACCCGCCCAATGATGGATGAGATGGTCAACGTGAGATCTGAGCCACCGGCTTTGCAGGATTCCTAATACACCCATGCTTTTATCTTTGGGCCTCTGACACAACAGTTGCGAAAAACATGATGATCCATTCCACATTCGTCGACGACTCCAGTAATAATAAATGTTCTTGGTTTTTGGGACGCTGGCCCAACTAGTCGTCGTCCATCCAGATTCTATCAAGCAACCCCACTTCACATTCTAGTATTAATTAATGCCTCCCTAAAACAAAATAATTAAACATCCGGATTAATTAATGCAAGAATAGTTGCATGATACGTAACAAAATGTATATATATATATATATATATATATATATATATATATATATATATATATATATATATATATATATATATATATATATATATATACCTATCATGCCCGATATGACGGTCCACTGGAGATCATCGATTCATTGGATGTGATCGATGAAGTATTATCGTGCTTATGAATTCTGGTTGCACGCAAACTCCGTGAACTGTTTCGCAACAGGTGGCCTATTTTTTTTTTTTTCTTGTTTTAATCTTCCGAGAGGGCTCCTCCGGTCGTCGCGTTGACTGCTTTCAAGTTAGATCCTAATTTGTAGGCGCCATCGAATCTCGAGAGACACAAGCATTCATGACGGTGATTGCAACTCATCACCCCTTTTCTCTTGGATCGACGACGACAGGCACGGGGCCAACCGTCGGATTCGGTGCCCTTAGTCAAAATATAAAAAGGTCATACGATGGATCTGCCGACTGAGTTGACTTGCTAGTGTTAACAAAGCAAATTGCATGAGGTGACTGTCCTTTTTAGTGTTAGAATAGTACTGTCACTGTCATCCGAGAGGCGAGGTAGTAGTACTTAATCGCCGATAAGGAACCCGACGAGAAGGATACGCACATCCCACGAATTCTGAAGAAAATAACATTCGATTATATAATATATACATACATACGCCCATTGGTTTGCTTTGCATAGCGTTCCTCGGCTATAACACCAACTGCATGAACGATAACACTATAATCGTTGGGATATCTTCTAAAAACACACATTTTTTTATGTTTTAAGAAGGGGTTGGTTCGAACGCTTGTTAAATTCGTACATTTGCGGGCTCGAGGATGGGGAAATAATCTTAATATTACCAACGAAATTGCTTTCACCCGATTGGATCGCCGGTAATAAATCCATCAACCAACTATCTTTTGCCTTTGGAACCGAGTACACTAACTGAACTCCCGGTGAATGAATCAGGCTGCTGACGGACATCCCTGCAACTACTGGATCCAACTTCGGTGAGCGCTCCAAGCTTTAAGGCGCATGAGACCATGTAGTGATCTCCTTTCACATTATTGCTGATATATAGAGTAATGTTGCATGACCCCAAGGCCAAGAGACGATGTGCTACGAGAGTCCTCGGCCCAGCTCAGAAATCAACCGCCTCGTCTTCGTGCTGTTCCGGCAGTTGGGTCGCGGGACGGTGTACGCTCCGATGTGGCACCAAAACTTCAGCACCAGGGAATTCGCTGAACTCTACAACCTCGGCTCGCCCGACGCCGCCGTCTACTACAACTGTCAAAGGGAGGCCGGCTTCGGCGGGAGGCGGATGTACCTGTCCTAAATTGCTAATAAAGAAACCGATAGCAAGAGCAACCAAGTAATGCATGCTTGGGGTTCAGGTAGCCCTACACTGTAGCTTTAGTACTAATATATAAATAAATATATATATATGTATGTATATATATATATATGTATATTTATATGTATATACATATATATATATATGTATATACATATATATAGCTATATATGTATATAACTTTAGTACTAATATATATATATATATATGTATATATATATATATATGTATATATATATATATATGTATATATATATGTATATATGTATATATGTATGTATATATGTATATATGTATGTATATATGTATATATGTATGTATGTATGTATATATGTATGTATGTATGTATGTATGTATATGTATGTATATATGTATATATGTATGTATATATGTATATATGTATGTATATATGTATATATGTATGTATATATGTATATATGTATATATATTATGTATATATATGTATATATATATACACACATATATATACATATATATATATACACATATATATATACACATATATATATATATACATATATATATATATATATACATATGGGTTATCCATGATAGAAAGTAAATAAACCAAACACTTGTCCTGAAAGTAAATAAACCAAGTTATCCATGATAGAAACACTGGTTCTATGGGTCCTATTTTGCTACTACCTAAGAAGTCTGCAGAATAAGCAATAAAAAGGTAGAAACTACCATCCACAAGCCCTTCTGGAAAATTTTTAATAATAGAGTTGAGGATATATCTATCATCCAACCAACAAATAACGCTGCAAATCTTGACCCGACTTCCAAAAGCAAACACTGAAAAATAATGTTACCCCCCACTCCCCCCCCTCCCCACCCCCACCCTCTTTCCCGTTTTTAAATCAGGCCCTGCCGCTGCAGATCCGTGAAGGTTTTTTTATTGTAGATGTTCCCTTCCCTGTCTTCATACTCTTCTTCAAGGTCTGGCCTCCACTTACTCAATCCTTGTCGTTCTTGGATTTTCTCCCAAAGTTCTTTGGCTTCCTGGTCTCACATGGATTAACAGACCTTTTCGTTAGGGTTGGGATGGTCTTCTCAAAGATTTAACATCCCCCCCAAAAAAAAAGAGAGATATTTATTACTACCTGGATGGATGTGATCTCATTGAAGTTCTTGGTGTTGGGAATATTGAGACATCGCATTCCGTGTTGGTGACGCCACTCCTTGAAATGGCGTTCGAATGCCCTTCGTCCCCAGTAGCTTTGGTTCCCACATATCTCGCATTTGAATTCCTGATGATAACAGAGGAGGTCATGGTCAACCCCGATATGTCATCATCTGCATAATATTTTTCTATAAAAAATATTGAAGTCTTCTCTGATAATATTTTTCTATAAAAAATATTGAGCAGATGACCTAAAAAACTGACCTTAAAAAAAAAACCTCTACGGTTCAGCACAACATTAATTAGACCAACTTAGGTTACCCAAAAGTTTGATGAGGAAAAAAGTCAGCTTAGAAAGTATACAAAGATATACGTGAAAAAAGAAGACAGTCCAAACAGCATACCTGACCAAGTCCATGAAGCTTATAAAGCCAGTAGGGAATAGGCTTCCCATCCCAACCCATAGGTAACTTGAGAGGATTGTAGATCTGTTGCTCTTCATCGTCACTTTCTGTATCAGCTTGTATAACCTCCTGATCGAGGTAAAAAGGTATATCAGTGGGACTGAAATGACAACAACAAAGTTTAAGGTGCTAAAGACAACTAAAAGAAACAAAGTCACTATTGCCATAATCTCACAAATCCAAATAACAAATACCAAATTCTAAAATATGGGCAAGGCATGAAAGATTATGCATAATCATCACAAACAAGCATCTTGCTATTAACAACTATATCAGTTTCAGAAATTAAATACAGGTTAGACTTTTACAAACAGACAGGTAGGTATAGTACAAATATAGTTGGTACACTAATAAAATAAGAACAAAAATATAGTAATAGTATTTATTGAAACCAGTTCACCAGCACACTAGTAACTGGTAGGACTTACACCCAAGTTTGTTACATCTTTCAATTACTCAATACAAATAAAGAATTGAACAATCAAGAAGAAGAGATATTAAACATCAAATCCATGACATGGAAGAGGCATAAGTGACCTTGCATCATATTGCTGACTATGCATTGTACACGTTTAGTAACTTTAGTAGATTAGTACATCCACCTCAAAAGATCTAGAACTAGCAAGAGAGCAGTGTACTAGAATACTTGCATGGCCACATTTGCACATGCCGTTTTGTCACGAACTTAGCTGGTTTTGCCTAAGTCGTGCGACACCCTTGCATGTCCGTCCGCAAAGGTCAGCCTCCCTGAAACCTCCCATGGTCCCTTAGGACCTACAAAAGGGAAAACGAGTTAGAGAAAACGCCTCACCCGGGATCCACAAGCAATCATCTCCGTAAACACTTCTTAGCCAATGCAAATTATAAACAGACTTTACAAGCTCGGAACGGTTCCACAACAAAGGACTAAAAAGGTCCACTACAGATCGAAAATCTCTCATAAGTGTCCACATGACACAACCTTTATTTACAAGCCTAAAATGACCACCAAACCCAACTAAAATGGGACTATTGAGCCTTCAGTCATACCTCTACATGTTGTGCAAAGCATGAACATACCACAAGACACGGACATACATAAGCATTACATCAAACATCCTGTTTAGAAGTTTGTCTGTGACATTCTCCCCCACTTATCCCTTCGACGTCCTCGTCGAAGCCTTTGCCGACACTGCAACTCCTTGCCTTAGCTGAGTCTTCAATCTTCTGCTCCAGCTGCAATGCCCCTCTTGGCTCCCCGTTGCTCTCCGCTGTTGTTTTTGAGTAGTCGAACCTTTGATCCGTCATGCTGCTTCAACTCGCCAATGACTCTGACTCTAGTGTGGGGTTTGCTGAGTTGTGTTGATCCCTGTTGGTTCCTGCGGATCCTCCAGATGAAGGAAAAGACCATCCTTAGTATGCGCCAGTCTCTCAAATGCCTCATGTTGCTTGAACTAAGTGGATGCTTGTTGGAGCTTTAACGAACATCGCCTTGCAAACTTCTGAAGTTTTGGGGTCCTTCCTCCATAAAATTTGCTCATTAACTCTTCTTTCACTTAGTTGTCACTTCCAAGTAGATTCGTATCACTTCCGCTTTCGATTGACATTCTGTTAGGAAATAAAGCGAATAATCTACTCTCAGTAGCACTGATCACCATTGGTGAGGATTTGACAACTATTGTCTTCTAATATCTTCGAAGGATCTTTGAACCTATACAGAGCTCCTCTATTGGATAGATAAGAGAATTGGGGTACTCGGTTTCGCTCATTCTCTTAAGAGTTGAGAAGGTAATGGTTACTTGACTTCGTCTGCCTCCTCAAGGGTTGTACTCCATGCATCGAGTTGGTTACTGACCTTCGCCTGCTCTTTGCTCATACTTCTGAAGCACTTGAAGTGTTTGCACTCCTTGTATTGAGTTAGCTACTGTGATTCACCTTCTCAATATCATCGAACTTCTGGAATGCAGGAAGTTTTCACCCCAACTTGGAGTAAGTCTCTAATAGTTTTGGTCGCTTCTGGGATTGTACCGTCTTCTCCATCAACCCTGCCGCCTACTCCACTGAGTAGCAAAGGTACAGCACCGCGTACTACCTGCTTTGTTCTTTGGTCGTGCACTCTTGCATGACCCGAATTCCTTCACTTTCAGTTGTCTTGATGAGAAGTTCGTTGACACCGGGTCTTACGAAGTTCCTCAACTTCTGCCCTTCAGCCTTGTCTCGGTACTTGGAGTTTGCCTCTGCATGCTCTACCTCCTCAGCCCCTTTCACGACCAAACGCTCTCCCTTCATGAGAGCAAGGGATCAATGACTTTCGGTACCATGGCGCTGCCATGTCCATGGCCCTACTATCTGTTACCTCACATCTGCATCCCTTTTCTTCACGATCAGTAGATATGTCTCTGTGGCACTCCTTCGAGTCCACCTCCATTCTAACTGATGCTTGATTTTGGGTAGCTAAGTCCCTCTGGACTCATCGTCACTTCCTCGCCCTTTTCAACCCCTTGCTTCAACACCTCTGTGTTCTCCAAGCAGCTCCATTTGGTCGATGGAAAGACGGGACTTATTTGTGTGTCGTATTGCCATGAACTGTTCCACCACGATCCGCTGCACCATGTCGCCTCCTGGTGACATCTCCATTGCATTCTGATCCTTATGGGATGAACTCGAATTGTGATCCCTCCATGTGTGGTCTCTGCCAACACATCGCAGGGCCTCTTCCACCTTCGATTGTGTTCGCTCCTTTAGCAGTCGACCTTCATCCACCCGCTCTCGGGTCACACCTAGACGAAGCACCGCTCTAGGATAGTCCGTCGCCTAGTAGCTCCCGAAGTCCACCGACTTCGCTAAAATTGGTGCACTATTGTCTGGATCCTGGGCCTTTGCCCCTACCAGCACAATCTCCGCTATGCGCCGCTCCCTTCATGGCAACTTGAATGGTAGCATTGTGGCATATTCTTCAAGAGTACCCACCTTTGTGTCCTCTTGCCCCGTGCCAAGGCTTTCTAAACCCAACTTCGCCTCTATAAGTTGAGTCGCCTCACTTCCTCCATCAAATGCTTCTTCAAGATAAGTTGCATGTGCCCAGAAGCTCCCTTCGTCATTGGCACCATACAAGATGAGTCCGCTCCATCAGCATGAAGGACCCATGGAACGACATGATCCTGCTCTTGCCTCTACAAGAGTTCATATCCTTGACCTCTGCCCAAGGAAAGCTCTGTGCCTCCGCTCAATGTTTCATCTTCTTATGTCGACTGCCTTCATGCAACTTGGCAAACATGCAACTTGGGTACTTTGCCAAGTTGCACTGCTCCTCGTTTTTGCATTGAGTTGATAGTAGCCCTCGTGCCCACCGTTCCACAAGTCAGCCCTTTATTGAGTCTGATCTCTATATCGACTCCAAGTGTGCCTTCATTTGTGTTGCCTTGGATTGCTCCCCCACTTGATCTCGCAATTCATTCCCCAATACATTATTTCAAGCGAGATCATGCGATGACTCAACGTCGCTCACTCAGTCCATTGAGCTTTGTGAAGTTGTTTTTGAGGTACTCCTCAACATGTACGGTCCGTTGCACATGGTTCTTCCTCTAGAGAGCTGAAACTTATCCCTCATGGATATCTGTCTCATTGGAGCAACTTCTCTCTTTGCTTCCTTCTCTTTGAAAGTTTCGGAGACCACCATCCCCTTGGACTACTTCGCCTTGCTGAATAAAATGTGCATTGTTCTGCCTCCCGCAAACGCACTTGCTAAATTGCGATTCCACGTCAATACAGCCCCCACTGCACCCCTCAAGGCCTAGCAACATGTTGAACTCGCTGCACACTTCAACCTCCTACGGACGTATCCTTCACATGCTGAATAGAAAGTTTCAAAGCTCCATGGCGCCAAGTTTCGGTCGCCTTGGGATGGCCACGAACTTTATCGTTCGCATACAAGCCTTTGCATAAGTACCGAATTCTTTGAGTTGGCAATTCCCCTCAGCTCTGTGAGCTTTACACAACTCTTTCGATCGCTGAACAACTCATTCCAACTTACATGGTCTCATCCTTTATCAAGCGCCTTGCTTGCCTTGAGCACCATCAAGTTTGGTTGCCAACGTTGAACCGTAGCTCAAACTCAGCCATCCCAACCTTTGTGCGCTACACATTCTTCCCAGCTTGCTTATCCTCGCGGTGCCTCTTGCGCGAAGGGGTTGGCTATTCCTCTGAATAACAATCTTAGATGTCCGCTCCTTTGAGCGACTCCTTTTCCCTACATCTCCATGCCCGTTTTTCCCCAAAACGATCGCGCGTGCCAGCTGCCCTAAACGCAGCCCCACTAGGTCCCCCACGTTTGCATACCAAGTGTTTATATGAGTGCTTGTCCCGCTCTGATACCATCTGTCACGGACTTAGCTGGTTTTGCCTAAGTCATGCGGCACCCTTGCGTGTTCGTCCGCAAAGGTCAGCCTCCCTGAAACCTCCCATGGTCCCTTAGGACCTACAAAAGGGAAAACGAGTTAGAGAAAACGTCTCACCTGGGATCCACAAGCAATCATCTCTGTAAACACTTCTTAGCCAATGCAAATTACAAACAGACTTTACAAGCTCGGAACGGTTGCACAACAAAGGGGTAAAATGATCCACTACAGATCGAAAATCTCTCATAAGTGTCCATATGACATAACCTTTATTTATAAGTCTAAAATGACCACCAAACCCAACTAAAATGGGACTATTGAGCCTTCGACTGTCTATCTACATGCTGTGCAAAGCATGAACATACCACAAGATACAGACATACATAAGCATTACATCAAACATTCTGTTTAGAAGTTTGTCCGTGACAGTTTGCTAGCACAAATACAGTCAATATATAAAGTAATGAAACTAAATAATTAGAAACTAATAAGTACAATTCCACAAAAGGTGTAATTCTCTTGAGTCTATCAAAATTCCAATATGCACCCCTCAGATATCAAAGGTAGAAGACCGAAAGCGGACATGCACAAGTACAGTCCATGACAGCCACAACAATCGGCCAGCCAATCAGCAGCTTAATTGGCCTTCTTCAACAATAACAAACACAAGCGAGAACATGCATATTCCAGAGATATCTATGTTCATTGAACTTTACTTAAACTTGAAAAAGATCTCAATGCAAACACTACTGAAATAGAAAACAAATCAGACTTCTACAGATAGAGTACAGGAAAACTATCCTCCGACAGAAAAGTTGCATGATTGAACGTGGTGTATCAAACCAGGGTCATGAGACCTGGCTTAACTTAGTGAATCAGAGTTATATATAAAAGTAGTACAAGTGTATAGCAATCTAAGTCTGCAAGGCGCATAAATAAATACAAAAGCACAAACATTCCATAAGCTGCAGAAATTACTAAAGCATGTGACGCTATGTACTTGATTGAAAATATCTAAACAACAAAGTACGATGTATTAAAACGTGAAAATCTTATCCATCAGTAAAGGCCCAAAACACTAAACAATTTTTTGTTACCAGCCACCATCATAATGATTTCATAGTATAACAGATGCTTACCTCTTCCCGTTCTGCTTCCATTTCCTCATATGTTAAAGCTTGTTTCTTTTCAACATTTTCTTTTGTTTGTTCAATAACCTGCCAACAGGATGAGAAACACAGACAACCGTATGTTATAAACACTAACAATGGACAGAGTCCAAACTTAAGCATCCTTAGGGGTTGTGTGATGGTAGACATGCATATTTAGCTTATCTAAATGTGTGATAACACAGAAAGAACAAACACGACCAAATTTGCTTGTTTCTGATTCATTCCAAATTTAGATACTAGACATGGTTTCAATTTGCACAAAACTCCATCCATGCTGTAACATCACAGTACCAATAGTATGCCCAGACCCTTGTAATGAGCAACGACACTGAATCAAATTCCAACCATGTCATATTGAACAAACTCATAATTAGCATGGGGCATGCTGGCAAATTTTAAAACCATGCAAAATGCAATTGGTCTGGAATCCATTCTAACTGAGCAAACAGAATCTATGCAATCATTTTGTTGAAATAGACAAAAGGTGGAGACCTTGGTGTAGTGCAGTTAGATCTTACTTTATCCGTAACAAAAGATACACCACCAAGATGTCATTTCTTGACATTCAAGAGGAAGGACAATTACCATAGTTGATAACTTCCAAAACCAACACCAGTTCTTAATATGATGACTACGATGTATCAAGCATAGGTCAGAGCTCAAGGTCTCAAATATAAACCTGAATATCATCAGCACCTTTTACTTATATAAGAGGCTAGCATGCCACTGAAAATACTAGGTAAAGCATGCTTAACAGAAGCATTGACCACAATCCTTTCAAAATATAACCAAATATAAAGAAAACAAATCACATGATTAAATTGAATAAGATATTCTTTTACCAGCCATCTGATGTTTTAAGAGACTCACCTCTTTTAGTAACTCACATATTCGTTGCAACTTTGCCTCCATTAAAGCAATTTCTTTCTTGGAACTCATCTGCTCTGCAGCACCATTTTGTTGTGTGTTTCGTGAGCCTTTGGTGAAATGTTTTCTATCCAGTTGGTCTAAAGGTGTGTACTGCACGAGAAGAAACTGGGTATCAAAATAAAGTCACTAAATCCTTGAAACATCGAACAAATGACACAAGAACACGTCCGAGCAAAGATACATACAAGATAACGTACTCATTAAAAAAATGTTCATCACTGTTAATAGAAAAATGTGGGAAAAAACTAGGGCCACGCAAACACATCAACAATCTTAAGTCGAGCAAAAGATCAACTATAACATTGCAAGAAACCTAGATGCATTAGGTACTGAGATGACGATGGCACCTGCAGACCCGAAAATATGATGGATCCTCACCATCGATTCAGTAAGCTTATTGGAAGAAGTTTGGATCTTGGGTCCATGCTCAATGGTATATATAAACCCAATGTGCATGTATGGTGGTCGAGGTGTATCATAATCTAGGGCTTTTGAGGCCCATTTACAGCTTAGAAGTAGCAGTGAAGCCCAAAGAATCAAACCAATAATTATGCAACTTCAGATGTCAAAATCTTCTGGCCAGATTATTCTCCAACTTTAAAATTCCTCTGGAATCCCATACAGTTACTAGCAATGATATCGTGCTATTATTCTAGTATTCTACGGAACATTCATTTTTCCGTTTTCATGCAAAGCATAAAAAAGATGACAATGAAAACAAGAAAAGAGAACACCACAAAGTTTAGCCTTAACATGGAAAAAGATTGCAATGCCAAATGAACATGATGCACAGAACAAACTTTTACATTGTATCATAATCATATTTGCACCATATATAGAATATTTGTCCATCTAAAAGGACAAAATGTAGAAAGATCTTTCAACATTATTCCTTTCTTCTCATTTTGGTAGCAAGGAAACCAGAAACAAAACAATCATGATTTCTGCTTTATTATTATATTAATAACTAAATTATGTGCATAGCCTCTGGTATTGAGACTACAAGCCGGAGAAAGAAAGAAAGAATGCAAAAAAAAAACACTAGGAGAAACAACAAGAGAAAACAAACAAGTGGAAGTAAAGATGAAAGGAATCGTTCACTGAAATTTACAGAGCTAAAAAGGCTTCTTTACTCAAATATCCTTGTAGATAGAACACTCAATGCCTCTAAGAAATGTGGTAGGATCCAGAAGCCATTTACCGCTGATTACTTATAAGTTGTTATTTCAAGCTACTCAAGTAAGATTCTTATTCAACTAAGAAATCTGGTTTACCTCAGTAATAAAATGGTTTGAGACTTCAAAGTGGACTAAAATAAGAAATTGTGAAAAATTCCATTATCTCAAAATTGCCTAAAATAACAGTGGATGCAAACAAGAGAGTCCGAAACTAAAAATATGATAAGATAATACCATAAAAGCATGCCTAATTATTTTAGTGGCACAAGTGACTATCAATACCAAACAAATCCATAGACTGGTTGTCCCATATAAAGGATTACTTCTAAGACGATAATCCTATCATCTAAGTTTACCCAGCCATAAAATATAAAGTATTTCATTTACCTTGGAATACTTTTAGGCCTCATCTGAGCTACCAAACAAAGGAGGGCAAAACTATAATTATATTTAATTTCTAGAGAAAAAGGATATCCGAACAGAAGTCTGGAAACACTGAAAACACTAAAACAAGAGAAGCCCAAGAGTAACGCGTTGAAATTTTTCTTAGGTTTTATTCAAAAAGTACATAATGTGAAATGTAAAACTAAACAAGAGAAGACCACTTTAAACTTCCTTAGGTCTTACTCACAAAATACATTTATATGCAAAATCTACAAAAACAAAAGTTTCCATAAAAGTTATGTTAAAAAAATAAATAAGATGAATGAAATATGTTTGGAGTAGAAAAGCGAAACCCAAGATGCAGCATTTACGTATTATAAGTAAAGACGAGAAGAAATTTAACAACAGAAACCTTTGTCAAAAATAGCCGCTCTGCACGCTGCTGAAGTGTCCCACCAGTTTTCAACCCCCGAGCAGCCAAGGCCTGAAAAATGAAATCTTTGTTTACTGTACAAAGTAGTCAGTAAAATAGAAAGAAGGTTGAAAAAAATTTCACAATAGAGAAGAAATTACTAAGATAAGCATAAATCATGCTCAACTAGATAAATACAGATGGCCCACATTAACCCCTTACAGATATAATAAGTGTTATTGGTATACTAAGTGTCTATGTATTGAATGGATTTGCTTTATGCTTTACAACAAAGACAAGCCCAGTTCCAAATATTGGTGGCCGGCTAGTTGAATCCTTTTCGGCCATTGAAAAAGATCAAACATTGGAAAATCTAACAAATCTTATGATGGAAAAAATTGCTCAACCTGTTTCTTTATCAAGTCATGGGGCAGCATTGGAAAAGATCAAACAATAAGCCCGACAATGAGAACTATTACCATTTGTTGGATAGACAGCCTTGTTGGTGACACTTCATAAAGCAGGATAAAATATTTTAAGGGATCATCCCCAGCAACCAGCCTCTCTACTAAACCTGTAGATCTGTGCTATATTCTACAAGAACAAATTTATGAAACAACAGTAGAGCTATCGAAACCCAGACAGAGACATCTAAACTTACACATCATTTTTAAATATATAGCAACATGCGATGACTCTGTTTAGGCAAAAGGCAACCGGGATTTAATTTCTCTATGAAGATCACGAAGGTGAAAAAAGTAGATTTGCCCATAAAACAATCATCAATGTGAATTTTTTTATAGTGCAAAATTATATGAGAACTGCAAAGATAACCGAATTAAGCCAGAAAACTTAGTACAATAAATGGGGGAGGGAAAGAAACTGACCTCTTTCAATTTTTCAGGTCCAACTTCCATAAGTTCTTCAACAGAACTGTAATAATCAAGATCAATCACAGCTTCCTGAGACTGAATAAGACCATCTTCTGAACCCTTATTTTCCCATCCCAAAACCTTTCCATCAGCCCACAGTTGTTCAAACTCAGTTCCCACCTGTTACGGAAAAATAAACATCTCAATCTGCTATCATAAAAGATAAAGTTTGATGAAATTAAAGGATCCAACCAACAGCTTTTCCTCTTTTCAGATAGCAAGGTGATTACCAATTTTCTTAAACTCAAAGGCAAAGTGGTATATTGCACAAACATACAACTAACAATATATCAAGGGTAAGGTGAAAATATCATAATTTGTTCACAATACTTAATAGATCAGGAATAGCTAAAGTTAGGGTAATGGAAAAGAAGAAACATGGAAAGAGAAACCTAACACACACAAAATCAAGTACGTGTTTATCTCGACGTTGTAACTATGACAACCAGAATTTTCAAATTGGAATTTTTTTATCTGATTTAGCATCTCAAAACTACCCAACAGTAACTCAACCTGAGATGCAGCCCATGCCAAAGAGTGTATTTATGCATCCAAGTATACAGGTTACCCACACAAATGAAATTTATAAATAAATGGGTTGCCTAGAGAGAATGGGCTTGGCTTCATGCAAAATCCAATAAAACGTTCAACAGATTGATATCAAAAGGATTCTCCGAATTATTTAATGTAGCTGAATTAGAAGAGGACATTAAAAGAGACCTTGGCGAATAGCCTATCCAGATCTTGAAGCGGCTGAGTGCGTTCCACAAATGATATTAAATATTCCAGAACATGCTCCAAATATTCTCTGTACTGCCTGCAGAACACAACAAGAAGTAACGTCAGATATACCCATTGCAGTTCATGTCACTATTTTCACTCTCAACAAAATCTACCATCACAAGTTAAGCAATAACACATGAAAAATTATTAATAAATAAAGCAACAACACATGAAAACTTCTTCAAAAATTAGCTGGCAGACAACATGGTAACAAAATTAGATAAATCAAAATCTTCCTCCAATCTCCCAGAACAAAAGCCATTGAGATATGAGTGATGCATAAGCAATACAAGAAGAAACAGGGTAGATACTGAAGATTAAGGTAAAAATACCAACTAAACCAATACATAGTCAATAATTATCAGTCTGATCAAGGACTAGGTACAGGCCCATATAGTTCAATGGCAGTCAAAATTCTTTTTGTTTTCATGGTAGATACTGAAGATTAACGTACAAGCAGGGTAGATACTGCAGATTAAGGTACAAATACCAACTGAACCAATACATAGTCAATAATTACAAGTCTGATCAAGGACTGGGTACTGGCCCATATAGTTCAATGACAGTCAAAATTCTTTTTGTTTTCATGGTCGACATATGACCTAGTGTATCAGTATCATACCGATCCAACAAGATATCAATACTATCATCGAATTGAGATTTTAAACCTTGCTGGAAAACAGTGAAGACCATTCAAGATTATTTTGTGCAAATGGTAAAGATGTCATATCTGGGATGAAATCACATAGCAAAATATATCTAGATTAGGCTCTTACCTGCTCAACTTTAGATTGCAAGGAACTTTTTGCGTTTGTGAAAATGAATCCAAAAATGCAGTGTACTCCATGGTCTCCCCAAATTTTGAATTGATGTACTCATTGTATAATTCATGCATGTCTAGGTATCGACCAAAACCTTCCTACAAAATCAAACCAAAATTTCGAAAAAAGATAAGATGATCAGTAAAAGAAATCATAGTGAAGTTGACCAGAGATATCAACCAGATAGAGCAATAAAAATCTTTGCCAAAATATTCACAGGACCAAAAACACCCATATTTGAAAACAAGGCAACAGATACTTAACACATAATTAAATTCCTAGACCTTACCATGTGTGCCAGCATGATCCTGCAAGCAAAATCATAAAATCCTGCAGAAATTAGAATACAAAATCACAAAAGAGGTCGATTTTGTTCTGAATTGTGATGTATGCACGAAAATATAACAAAATTGTGGCTCACAAAAGTTTCACATAAACGTAAAAGAGTACACAAAAAGGAAAGCTTTAAGATGACCCAAGCCTTCTTTCCCCATGTTGAGATAAGTCACATAAATTACCAATGTGTGGACCAATGAAAATCTGATAAAAATTCTTTTTGTTTGAATTTTCAAACACAATTGATGTTATGGGTGATCAATCAATGGAATAACTTAACCATACTTAGATGCTTTTGCACATGCCTGCATTGGCATCAAATCTCAAAATATACCAGATGGCAATCGTACCCATAGTCTTAAAAGAGAAATGTTGACAATCCGAAAGTATTTCATGAGAATCCAGAAGTCATGTATTAATCTTGATACGTTAGACAGTAAATAATGTGCACAAAAAGAAAATGTATGCACGGTAAGCCTAAACAAAATATAAAGGATGTGCAAACATATCATGTAGCAGTAAGAGATAGAATGATCTAAAAGGACTTCTAACAATTGTCATGACAATGATTTGGTTTAAATAAAATAATACACATTTTTTCACCGAGAAGCTAACAAGAGATGCAGTAGCCAAATGAACCATGCAATATCCCTGTACTCTGAAAATGCTGAGATAGATATGTGAAATTACTAAGAAAGACAGAAATAAAAATATTTTTATTCATGAATAACTAAGTATCGTTTCGATAAAGGATAAGATGAGAGAGAATAGTTTAAGAAGGTATACACACGTGTTTAAGAGATCTCTGGATGCGATAGTTACAAGATGTGAAATGGTTAATGTTAGCGGTACGAGAAAAACCTAAACAAACTTTAATAAAAATTATAAATAAAGATTTAGGTACTCTAAACTTAAATGATTTTTTTACAAATCTTAATGACAGCAAAAGATCCATGTAGTCAATCCTAAATAGTTAGGACTTACGATTTTGTTGGTGTTGTTGTATTCACCTGGCCCCCACTATCGATAGAGAAACCATCTAGAGGCAAGATCACCATGATGTGTACTTATACAATTTAATAATTAGAAGAAAAGGACCATTAAACAACAGCAAAAAGATACACAAGATTCAATCATAATTACTAATGTATTATCTATGCTCCACTGACCTGTCAGGATACACAAAGTACAAAAATATAGATCCAACGAGATGAGTGGCTGTTTGATCAGTTTTTAAATGCTAAACTCAATTCACACGACTTAAACCAACTTAGGCTCAGAATCGACTTAAACTTAATCAATATAGGATTGTTAAAATTTTAACAAGGATCCTAATATTTGCAACAGCTCATATGCATGCAAATAGTTGTGTTGTCATCTGATCACCTAAGACAATAATTATGCAGCTTCATTCAGTGGTAAGACTACATCCCTAATACAATATTGCATATACAACATGGCAACATCCTGAGTTCCCACAACTGAAATATGTAATCACATCTACAGGTCATTGTCGCATATGCTTCCCTTCATTCTTACTGCTAATTTTAGTGCTTACTGCTTACCATTGATGTTTTAGGTATAATACACATGCCACTACAGTAATCCATTAATCTTGTAAACAGCTAAACCTATATCTACTTATTATTAAAATCACCAAAGATGGTCTTAAGGGTTACATATATAATACCATTGAATGAAAATATAACAGGGACTTATCTTCTAGTTACACCTCTGTTGTTACAGATCGGTAATAAAGAAACTAGTATATAAATTAAATCATGGAGTTGCCACCAGATTATTTTATAGAATAAGCTTGAACTGTGATAATGGTTCCCTGGTGGAGAAATAGAATCAAGTCTAGATATGCGGCATAGACAAAAATATCAGTAGTGCATAGAGAGAGCAACATGAACTGACTACACATTTATAAACTCCTGAATTCTAATAGGAACTGATAATACCTCGCCACTGAACTCAATATGTGGTTCTTCCTTTAGTAACTCTTCATTCTCCTCGGTTGCATCAACCACGCGAGCAGCTGGATGTCTTCTGTGGTAATCACGAATCTGAACAACAAAAAGGCTAATACGTGAGGTAAACACGAAAGAAGCTGATGACAAAAGTATACTAAACAAAAAAATACCAAAACGTACATGCAAACCTAAGCAATGCCTAACCATTTCAAGATTAAGTTAGCCCAACTTCATCAGATAAAGCAACTATATGCGACAAGGGATGTAACATACGCCCAGTGTCCAAGATTTTGAATGAAGAACGTCCTAGTGGATGCAAGTGTCTTTTAATTCAATGTCAAAAATCACAATTTCTTGAAAATTGTGATTTTCTTTTCCAAGGGCTAGGGTTTGAAAGAACGCCTACCTCCTTTAGACGATCATAAAACGCACTGAAGAGATTGGTTGTGCCAGTTGCGGTCTGCCCTCCGAGCGCCGCAATCTCATCTCTCCTCGCATTGTCCTTGTCCTCGTATATATCAATCTTTCGAAAGACGAATTCGAAACCAAATTATTATACAAGAAACGCACAGAATCAAGAAATCAGAGAACAGGAACATAAGCAAAAGAAACGAGGGCCGTATCAAGGGGGAACTAGAGGGAAAACGGGCAAGAACTTACGAGCTTGTCGGTGGTGCTGGTGATGACATCGATCATGTGGCGGACGCGGTGGCTCTGGAAGAGGCGGTCCCGGTTGTTGGCCGGCTCGCGCTGGAGCTCCCGCACGATGAGCCGCTCGAGCCGCTCCACGTCCTCGTGGGCGGAGCGCGTCACCTCCAGGAGGGTCGAAGACATCCGCGCCTTCCGCTCGCCTGAGAGAGATGGAGAGGCGAAGGGGAGTCAGAGGAGCGTTTCTAGGGCTGTTGGATGGGGCAGGGTTTCTTGAAGCGGCAGAACAAGTGAGGAAGATGGTCGATGTCGTCGGTTTAATCGAACGGTGGCGGTGTATCTGTTCGACGGACGTGAAAGCAAAAGAAAACCTATTGGATCCGTGTGATGTAGCTCACAAGTGCAATCTACGGTCGAGATTAGAGGATGCTTTCGTATGGTTGAAAAGCATGCCAAAAGAAATCATTAAAAATGAGGAAATAAACAACTAGTTACCAACAGAGTTAAGCACGAACCACTTAGTATATAAGTCTGTAAGATAATCTTTATATTTTTATAAATATAATATATAAATCTCTCTCCTCAAATCTGAATTAATAGATGTCATAATCTATTCATGTGACATGATGACTCATAATAAACTATTAATATGATAATATTTATATTTTAAAAAATATAATATATAAATCTTTCTCGTCAAATCTATGTTAATAGACGTTAGAATCTATTTATGTGATATACTGACTAATAATAAATTATTAATATAATGATATATATAATTTAAATTAAAAAAAATCTATTTTATCGAGGAAGATGAAGCCACAAAGATTGTAACAATGGATGAAAGCGAAGAGGTAGAGATAAAAGAGACCGGAGGCAGAAGTGAGGAAGTGCTAGAACATCACGTCGTAGGCACGACGGGTGGGAGCACAAGAGAGGACGAAGTGGGAGGCGGTGGGGACGAAGACACCCAAGAGAAGGAAGAGGGACTAGGAGATCGTTGTCTGCTTAGCGTCGGATCGATCAATGCACATCTACTTGAGGTAAGACCGGAAGCTCCTGAGCTTGTCATCAACGTAGGAGAGGTTGCATGCATACAATGCCCTGCTAGGCAATAACGACTTAGTGTTTCTACTGGTGGTCGCTTTCACGATGACTCCTCCCACCATTGATGATGATCTCAATTTTTTAATTTAAATTATATATATTTTTATATTAATTATTTATTGTAAAATCAGTATATCACATAAATAGACTCTAAAGTCTGTTAACTCAGACTTGATAGAAAGGGTTAATATGTGTTAGGATCAAGAGCGACACTAGGGGGTGAGTTAGTACAGTGAAAAAAATCATCAGTATAAAATATTTATTCGTTAAAAACTAATCTGTACTTGACTTTAGAGTAAATAAACTAGCAATTAACTTAGAAAGTAATGACAGAATAAAAATGACACCGGAATTTATAGTAGTTCGATCGTTGTGATCTATATCCACTTACAATTCCTCCTCCGTCAAGGTCACCGGCGTCCACTGATGGTATTCCTTCAATAGGTGAATACCAACCACATCTTTACAGCGCTTTCTTCTTTTCACGGGTTTAGGAGATAATCATTACAAGCCTCACACCTCTTCTTGGATGATTACAAAGCTAAAGAGATGGAGGAGGATTCTTCTCACGTTTACAACACTTTGAACACCCCAACACTTCGAATTTTTATCATACTTTGATTGCACTTTTATTGTCCTTTAATACAGAAAATGGTGGGATATTTATAGGCCCCAATGACTAGAGCCAAAAAGTGTCTCATCTCGGATTTTCGGGGTACTAGCGGTACCATCGCTCAGTTTAGCGGTACCACCACTGGCAGTTAATAACTGCTGATGGTACCATTGCCCAAACTACCTAAGAGACTAAGTCTCAGGCGGTGCCACTGCCAACCGTGACTTCAAGTGCTGAATAGGTTGTTCAACTAACCCAATTCAACCTTATTAAAGGCCCAGTTGGCCCCTAACTGAGTTAGTGAGATTACCTCCCAATCCTAACTCAACTTAAGGTATAACTATGATAATTTAAGATATTAACTAAGCAATCTTGGTCCGGTATGTCAATTGTTCTTCTGGCAAACTTCCAACGATCTCTTAACAATGTTCCAGCGGACTCCCGACAAGCTCTTGGACTTTATGATGATATTCTTGGCGAGTTCTGATAAGCTTCTTTAGTAAGCTCCTAGATTTCTCGGTCAATTGTAACAGAATTTCTGACAAACGTCCGGACTTCCAACGAAATCTCGATCTTGACACTAACACTTGTTTTGCTTTATGCCTTGATTGCTATCGTAGTTAATCCTACACACTTTTATCAACATATAGATTTGATCAAATAATTTATCAATTGATTCCATCATCAAAATCCGAGATTCAATAATATGTTATATTTTTTAAAATAGAGGGGTTATTTTAGGTACGAGCGAAATCATAAGTGTAATCAAATCAAATATTTAATTTATGAATCAACTTTTATTTCTTTACTTACCATTATAATTTAAAAAATTGTTTGCTATTGCGAATTTGAAAATGACTATTAAACATTTTAAATACGATGATATCATATTATTAGTATATTAAATAAAAATAATTTTTATTAAATAAATATAAAAATTTAGAAAAAATTCATTTAATGGAGGTTCACCTCCTCCTATTTAAGGGGAGAGACTTCTCTCCTTCATTCCTCACTTAGCCGAGCCCAATAGCAGAAGAAACGAAGAGTTACATTTTGTTGATGAGAGGTAAGTTTCCCTACCTTTATTGAAAATAAAAGTTTTTATTTTGATTCCTTAAATATTAATTTTTTATCATTTGAAAATATTTATCAATCATTTTAATGTCAAAATTTTTATTATTGAATTAAAATATATTATCTAAAATTTTTAAGGGATTATTTAATCTTCTTTAAGGGTTTTTATTTTCAATTTAAACATATTAAAATTATACATATTTTATGTATTGAATACATGATATCTTATTTTTCATATTTGGATTAAGAATGTTATTTTCTCATATTATAGTTTATCTTTTAATCTTATTTGGATTAAAATATATAATCAGAATTTTAAAAACTATTTCTTAATCCTTTAAATGTTAAACATTTATTATTAGATTATAATATATTATCTAAATGTTTTTATCCCTTTTAAGATTTAGAATTTCATTATTTGATTAGATTATGTTAAAATTATTCATGTCATATGAATTGAAAGTATGATTTCTAATTTTTATTGAATAAATAATGTCATTTTCTTGTATTTAAGTAATCTTTCAATCTTATTTTTTAAATCTATTATTATGTTTTAATGTATTATTGTTAGTGAATATATATTATCATAATTCGATATTGATGAAATTGGATAGGAATATGATTAAAACAACCCGCAAGCCAAGCCCAACCCATGAGTTAGGCCCTATCCCTCAAGTTAATCCAGCCCAACCTAATATAGGCAATCATGTGTGATGCATATGACTAGTTCATGGGCCAAGGTTGGCCAAGCCTAGTGTGATGCATGCACAATTATGTGCATTGTACATGACCAATATATGAGTCGGCCTAACCTAGTCCAATATTATATAATTATTATATTTGAACCCAAATATTGATTGAACTAAATTAGACTTAATTAATCTAGATAAATTTAGGATGATTCCAAATTGATTGAATTATTTAAGTTAATTTTACCTAATTTAAATTTAATATAGTCTAAATTATACTAGCCTAGGGTAGTTTCAGACAAGTTAAATGAAAATTAGATATCAGTTCAACTAAGTTCCGTAGGGAAATCTAGCAGGCGACATCACATGCATAGCGAAAGAATATTAAAACAAAATCCTCAAAATTCCCAAAGATGTGTTCATCGTCATGTGATGATTGGTGTGCAAAATTCGTGAAACTTAAAAGTCACATGTGAGATGTATTATGTTACTTAGGGAGATCGTATATCCTTGAATCCCTACAGATCTGTATAAGAGGATGAAGGATATCAAGCGTCTTCCTCTATAGTGGTGATCCACATAGCAGGGTTGTGATGATACTCCTCAAATCCCCAGACCTGCTATCTGAGGAGAAAAAAGAGAAAGGAGAATAAGAGATGACAACCTAAAAAAACTCTAGCCTATGAACAATTGGTTTCATCTTATTTATAGAGGTCCTTGTCAACTTAACACTAATAGATCCTACTCTATTGGGTATTAGATTTCCAACCAACTACCCAAGCATATTAGATTAGTGGATCTCTATCCAATAATTTCTCATTGGCTTTTATTGAATATCAT